>CM039680.1:177879803-178250021 GCA_022537955.1 Schmidtea mediterranea
GAAGAGATTAACACGACTTAACAGAACGCAAAAATGGTAGAGAGTTGGCAGCAAATATGAGAACCGGAGCAAAGAAAAAGCGAACTGTAACAGATTAGAAAATAGGATAATGCACTTCTTGGTCAACAGAGTAAGAATCGCGAAAATAATGTAAAGGAAATAGAAGAAAATATCGAGAAGAATGCGTGTACCGCAGAGCAGATTTCGAGAAATAAAATCGAAAATGAAACACACCGAATGGCAGCCGAAACAATGAAAGATACAGTTTAAAATTAGGAACGCCAGATTTCTAACCAATTGAAAGCAGAATTTATATCACTCGCAAGTAAAGAAGTAAAAAAGAGCAAACGTACACGCCATTCATTAATACGAAGGACGATCATTAGACGACATCTTCGAAATCGGAGTTACGCAAATGCAATTGGGATTAATAAATATATTAACGATAAAAAGATCGCGGTAGAGAAACCACAAAAGAGAAATCAAAAAACGAAAACGCCAATAGGACGACAGGAAATCAAATACCCCACCAGAAGTCCCACTGCAGCAGATAGTTATATCGTCATCACAAAGGAGATGAAGAGATACTGAATGATCTCAATGATATCGGGATGAGGGAGCACCAAGAGATACCGGAATCAAGAGATTTGTTTATGAGCGAAAATGAAAACGATCTGATAAGCAGTGAAACCAGACGAGTAGTATGGCTCAATAGACAACGTGAAATTATAGAGCCGATTCCAAGAAGAGGAGATAACAAAAAGAAATGAAGAGGAGACGTCGAAACTCAACGGGAGACGAATGGGAATAACTGGAATGAACAGCAGACAACATCCAGAAGAAAACGGCAGATCGAAACAAACGAAAAGAAACGGGCTCACTTGCAATGGAAAAGGAAATCCAGAGACGACCAAAATTGAAACCAGACTCCAGAAAGGGAAAACTATAAGAACAATGCAGAGATCAATTTGCAACGAAAATTAACAAGCGCATCAAGTAACAAAGCAGTTAAAGGAACTGAAAGGTCAAGAACAGGACAAAGTGATCAACAGACTAATAACTGATATGCTAGGGATCTAGCAAATCCGAAATAGTAAAGAAGAATTTAAACTTAATAACCTTCGGAAGCAGAAGCGAAGCAGGCTTTGGGCAGAATAAACACTACTAAATAAAATTAAATGGATTAATAAGTACGACCACAACAAAGATCCCGAAGGAATTTAACTGTTGATAATCAATCACTTAACAACGATCTGTGACCCGATAGATATTATGGAGGAATGGCCTATACTGACTGTACAACACGATATAGTGTATACAGAAAGCGAATCCAATAAATACAATCCAAGGATATGATTCGCATCACGAACATATATCAAGTGAAGTAATTTCGTAACCATTCATTCTTAATTCAAGTGTTGGAATGAAGCTTTATTAAAATGTAGTAAAGAGATCAAAACTGAGCTGAATGCAACAAAGTTGAAAGAGTTACTAACAGAATTCGAGACAAGAGAATACATTAGCGATCCAAAAAACACCAGAATAAAGGGATAATTGCGATAAATCACTACAATACTCTATGGAATGATTGTCGTAAAGGAGTAGAACACCGTTTTGTAGTATATGATGTGACTAACAGATAAGAATGGGATTAAATATATCGCACTAAAATAGCAAACGCGCATAGTAATGTAAAGCGCACCCGGTAGAACAGAAGAGCAACTGCAGTATCGTAATAACGTATATCAAGAAGTAACTTCATTTAACAACCGAGAAATAAAGAATGCTAGTAACGCGAAATTGTGCACTTTCAGTGCGGACATCACTCACGTTCAACGTAATTTTTAAGAAGCGGAAACGAAACACAGCAGTGGTTTCCATAACGCTGAAGGAATGTGAAGATAGACACAACAGGACGTATCTTAATAGCCGGACGAGTGAATTAGCAGACCGAGGAAGGAAAGATAAAAACTACCGAGTGTACGCTGCGGAAGAATAACGGCTTGAGACCGGGACGTGTCAAGGAGGATAGTACACCCTATTTGAATCAATTAGTCAAAGGAGTAGTAGTTGATTGAAAGGTTATCAAAAGTAAAGTTGGAGAAATACCAAGGATATTTCGTATCCAGACTACGCAAGCAAGAAAAAGTACGCCTCAGATGTTAACCACAGACTAGGATCATGCAATAACCGATAAGGTCAACAGGTATCCTACTGTTATTTAATCGCCGATACTCAAGCAATACTAAAGCGCAAAGTATGACGAAGTGCAAAGGACGAGTGCGACAGCGAAACAGAAACTAACACGCAAAAAAGCGCACTTGAATGAATACGGAGATAACGAAGAATCGGAAACCACACAATCCACAACTATCGGATCAAGGTCACTGCCAACGGCTAGTAATATCAACTGATACCGAACAATCGAATGAGATTTCATAAAAAGGACGATGGTGAGCAAATGTGACGAAATGGTAGTCCAGTACCATTAAAAAGGAATATCTTATCGCGAAGCAGCAATACGAACGCAAAAGATGCAAATAACCCAAAAGATGTGAAACATATCTGGTAAAAAGAACAAGAGGATTTCTATATCATAGAGATGGCATCAACAGAGAAATATACTACGTATTTGGTTAAAATGATTGTATCCTGAACAAGAATCTTAAAAAAACAAGTTTTAGCATGGCAAATCACGAATCCAGATACGCAATCCCAGGCTAACCAACTTCAAGAGGGATATTTCGGAAGAATCGGTTGGAGATAGTATTAACGTAAAATGCTGAAAAGACAATTGCAAAAACTGCAGAAATCAACAATTCCAAGAGATAATGCATAAATGAAATAGAAATAAGCATAAAGGAAATCGCTTCGCCCAACAGTAACAAGGATGAAAATCAGGAAGAAACGTACCTAATATGTTCAGTTGCATATCGTATATGGAGGACCTACTATTCGAAATAAGAGATTGGCAAGTTGCTGCACATTTCCAACTGCGAGTAATAGTAGCACCGCCAAAAATTAGTCCGGACGACAGAAATTGGCACGTGAAGCAGAATTCAAAACCCAGTAGAATATATCGCAAAGTGGGAATACCGCAAACAAAAGATCTGGAACGAGCTAGAGAACATTTATTATCCCAGCAAAAGCAAGCAAATACTATCTAATATGTGACGATAACGGGAGTCTAACTATGAGAAGAAACCCAACACTAATGTTACTATCACCAGCACCATTCCACATGCTACAGCAACATGATGAAGTCCATGTGGGAAGATTCTTATTTGGACAAAATTGGAAGTGGCAGGAACTTAGAATAATACTTCTCATTCAAATCGTAGAGAATCAATACAAAATTAGCCATGTTTGATATCTACGAAAAAAGAGAGAAACAATAACTGGAAAATGGCGATCTGGATTTACCGTTCTTGCAAAGACATGGTGTTCAAACTGGGACACTCTAAAAGATATCCAAAGATAAAACGTTTAGTAAGGAATCTAACTAAAAGAATGGTACTCGAAGAAGAAGTGGACGAAAATCAAACGAATAATGAGATTAGAAGCCGAGAACAACCAGAGATGAAGCGACAGAAAACGAGCAATCTGGAAAAGATTGGATAAAATTCAAAGATATGCACGATAAACAGCGACAGACGATGGAACAAGGAGGAACGCAGAATGCTAACTCGAAAGACACCTCAAACAATGGGAAAATCGAAGACAAGACATAGTGGACATTACATCATGCCACACCATATACAGTGAAGTTAAAGAAAGCAACAACATCAGTCAGAGTAAACGCACCAGAAGGAAGACACGTACCAACCAAACCACAACACTACGAGCACATATCCAGTGACAACGAACCAAATGACAATTTAGGTAACCAAGAACAGCCAAAGGTCAAGAATGTGGATCAGCGAACGAAACCCCGAACTTGCCTATTGTCAGAACATTAGCTGGACCACATTAACGGTACCGCATGAAATAAATGGGGTAGAGATAAAGCAATGAATTGGATACCGGATGCAAACAATCGCAGCAATAAAAATGGAAATACCCGAAATTGGGCCATGTATAGAGACTAACAGGATGTAATAAACTCAGAAAGAACGGGTGGCAGTCATCGGGAAAACTCTGGTCGAATAATAGAATATAAAATGTAAAAAAATCGAATACGCTATTAGCAGTGTATCATAGATTAGCGCAGGACCTGTATAATTGGAAACAGATCTCATGCCCAGTTATAAAGAAATAATAATAGATTAGGATCGATGAGTTGAAGAGATAAAACCGGACGAAATTATGTTGACATTAGAAGTGAGATGCTCAGAGAAAATAGTATGCCAGGGCGCACACAATGATTGTTACGTAAGGCAACAAGAACCAAAAGGCGAAATGATTTGAAACCTAATCCACAAATTTGAGAAAAAGAAAGGAAGCTGCATAGCCAGAGAATAGTGTATGTTAACAAATAGTGAAATCCAATCAAATTACAAATTGATGAGGAAGACAAAGTCTTACGAAAACGAAAGATTGGGAAAGCCTAACCGATGAGGACATGAAACTTCAAGCAACAAAATCCCTGAGGAACTTGAGGAGGAATTATGGAACCATCGACAGTCAGCTATAAACGAAACCGAGAAAGACAACTACAAAAACTCTAATGGAATAAAGATAATTCTCAGCATCTGACTTAGATGCTCGGTACAGTCTGATTGTACGCATCACACAATAGCCATTACACGATGATATCCTCTCAATAATATAGCTGCCAAATCGGGTGGGCAAGAAGCTCAAAAAAGTCAGTAGCAGAAAAGAATTAAAGATGTTAGATTTCGCGAGAGTGATCGAACCAATTTGCTCGCCATGGCAATCTTTCCAGTGTCAGTAAAGAAAAAAGACGAACACAGCGGTTCTGTATATATTATCGACGGAGCTCAATGCGGTAACGAAACCGGGATACAACCCTTAACCAGCATCTAAAGAGCCATGTTACAAATGTTAAACGGAGCAGCCTTATTTAACATCGCTTAGATTAAAAGTGTTATGGCAAATAAGGCAAGAGAAGGAAGGCAGAGAGAAACTGCCTTTACCAATCGACAGACCTATAATCAAAATTAAAAAATCCTTTCGGATTAACTAACGCATCACAGCTTCCATTCCAGAGGTGCAGAACTTCCGTACTCACGGCACAAATACAAGATGGTAATAAATATTGGATGATATATTAATTTATTCTAGCACCTTCGAGCAACGCTAATAAAGACATCGATTGTATTCGTTACGAACTGAAGCAAAAATGGGAATAAAATTGAAACCATCAAAATCGATCTGGGACAAATGGAAAAGTAACTCTTAGGACATATTGGTCAGCAAAAGGCAAAGAAACCAGACCCAAGAAACATTGAAAAGACTAAAGATTGCCTCAGCCACCAAAGACGTCAACAAGTCAAGAATTCTTAGGCTTATGTGGATATACGGCAAGTTCATCAAGAATTATGCCCACGATTGCGAAACAATCACAAGAATTGACAAGAAAAGATACAACGTTCATATGGAAAAAGGAACAACATTAACAGCCTTGAAACACCAGAGATAAACATAATATCACACCAATACTCGTACAACCACAGATTAAAACCCGTTTGTTAGCGACAGACGGCAGGCGAATATTGCATCTGGAGCAGTCACCTATGACAATGGGACGAATGAGCAAGAGAAACGAGTCAATTGATATAACAGTCGAACATTCAAGAAACACGAAAAGAAACTATCGCTGTACTGAAAGATGCAATAGCGAACTAAATCCAAGCTTTAAACCTTCAAATTTTTAGGGTCATGAAATATTATTCACACAGGAATACGCAACCATGGTAGCTAGGCCAACAAAAAGAAGCCTCTTACAGATAATGAGAGGGCAATGCAGTTGCAAGAATACTCGCCGCTATATAAATTCAAAGTCCAGGAAACAGCCACGCCAATGCAGATGTATTCCAAGATGTATCGAGAACTAAATGATCATGATTAAAGACGGATATGTATGAATAAATCGCGGAAGATATCGCTTCTCAAAAACTGAAAAATGAACAGAAGGAAGATGAGAGTTGAATCCTAGCCGCCAACTAATATCAAATTTTGGATAACTAACGATAGAAAAAGTTTCGACAACCAACAGCAAACTAAGAGGAGCTATATGAGAAAACACCAGACATCGATATACCTGGAGATAGGAGTTAGTATTAAATGGAGGGTGAGAAACGAACTCATGGGTGTTACTCAGATAGAGCGAAAAGAGGTGCTAATGCAATATCCAACGATAGGAAAACTTGAGATCACATTCGGCAAAAAAGACGGAAGCAAGGTTGCCCAAAAAATATTAATTGGCCAAAATCGGAGAACGACGTAAAGGATGATAAAGAATCGTTTGATATGCGCAACGAGAAAGAGCCAGAAGGTAAATTGAAGGCACATTAAAGCCAATGCCAATTCCACAGAACCCAGACGATGATACAATGGAGTATAGGACATTACCAAACCAACGATGGAAATACTATATATAGCAGAACAGATGTATTATCAAATTCCGGAAGCATTCGCAATACCAGATAAAAAAGCCAGAACAATAGCGAGAACCTAGTAGAGGAGAATATGCTGTAGAAATCCGAAAACACCAAACTAGATACTAACCGATCAAAGGAACCAACTTTATGTAGGCGAAATCATAGAGGAAGTAACGAATTACTTCAGAATCGCAAAATTGAGAACATCACCATACCACCCACAAACAAATGGTCAAACAGAACGATTCAACGGCATATTAATTGAAATGATGTCAAATTATGTAAGCAGACACCAAAAGATTGGGACAGATATATAAACCTATGCCTTATGGCATATAGAATGTCCATACATTCGGCAACCAAAATGAGTCCATTCAATTAATGTACGGCAGAGAATGCAACATGCCGATAGACTTAGAATATCAACCGCCGATATCACAGTATATGGAAATTGATGATTATGTAACAGGATTCAAAGAGCGGATGCAAGAGATCTGGAAAACAGCAGGTATGAATATTAGATTTAATCAAGAGAGTTATAAAGAATTGCATGATAAAAAGCGAGACGTACGCGAACATAATTTTCAGGTTGGAGACTGGGTAATAATTGCAACGCCAGAAATCATCCCAGGAGTAGCCAGAAAACTACAAAGAAGTGGTAAAGGACCATACGAAATAATGTATGTAAACGAGAATAATGCTCGAGTTAAATTGGTCAATAACCCACTCACTAGACCTATCTACGTAAACGTAAGCAGATGTAAAGCGATACCTAGAACAGTAACAAAGGAACCAGAGAATCGAGGTATGCAAACTAGATCACAAACTCAACAGCTGAGTATAAACGGACTAACGATGAGTCGAAAAATAGAAGCAACATCAAATAATACTGTAGAAGAACCTAAACCGGAGGAACCAAAAATAACTCTAAACGCGACCCAGGATAATGTAGATAAGATGGATATAATAGTGAAAGCCATCAGAGAAATAATGCCAGAATGGGTCGAAGGGAAAGGATGGATGAGAATAGTAAACAAAGCGGGAAAAATCGCTATGGATTACGCTAAAGGAGCTAGAAGCCCACCAGAAATGGATCGTATCAAAGAAAGTATACCCATGATCTTCACTATGGCAGATGTAGAAGGGAACGTACCTCTACATATTGCAGTTCAACACAGAAACACTCTAAGGATAATAGATATAATCCAACTCATGCAGAAATGCGGACACACCTCAAATATACCAAACGAAGAGGGACAAACACCATTATTGTTCGCAGTCGCAGCAGATGCCTCTACAACAGTTCTGAGAGAACTACTAAAAACAGGATCATCGTTTAAAGAAAAAGACAATGGAGAAAATAATGTACTACATTATGCACTGAAATCCAGACAAGCAAGTGCAATAAAATTTATAACCAGTAATGCGACTTTTAGAGAGAGAGAAATAATGGGCAAAACAATCCAAACATTATGGGAAGCTATCGACGCCAAACAAGACGAAGCAACAGCCAATCTGATGAAATGGACCTACGAAGGTTCACCACTCAAAGTATTCGATTTAAACTATATGGTAAGAAACAGAAACGTTCTATTAAAAGAAACAATATATGCTCACTATCCATTTCCAAAGACAATAAAAGCCATGTTGAAATGGGAAGGACTGAAATTCACCAATCATCCAAAAGAAGCAACACGAATCGGAGATAGAAAGGAACAACTATTGATGATAATACACAGATGGCATCGAAAGCAAATAAGATTTCAGGCGAGCAAACAAGAGATAAAAGAGATGGACGACATAAAAGCAAGAATAATAAAAGTATACGAGGAAATAATTGAAATAATAAATGTCGAGGACGACATTTCAAATGAAACTCCGGATGGAAATAATAATGGAGAAGGAGGTAGTGACAGCAGCAAAAACCAGGACGATCAAAATACTGAACCAAATGCTAGAGACGAAAATAAATCCGCACAACAAGAGAAAAAGGAATCATCCAACAAGGAACGTCAAGAAACGAGCAACAACAACAACGAGAAAAAACAAAACCAAGAGATGCTGTTACATAATAAAAAGATACTAAAACAAAGAAAAAATCAAAACCGATCGACCCTGCTACAGAAAATAATGATATTAATCACGTCCATCAAGTTAACGGAAGCTGACGAAAACATCACAAAGGAAATAAAATCGTTCAGAATACGAACAATAAATGAGAAAGGAACCTCAAGTAAAGGAATATGCTTACAACTGACGAGGAATACCAGCATAAGTTGCCAATTCGACGCCATAGGAAAACCAGGAAAGATGGAAATACAATCCGAAAACTCATCATCATGTCAAACCACCAAAGATGTATGTAGAGATGCTACAAAAGATAGAAACGTAAAAATCCAAGTAGAGCCAGGGATAGGCAAATTGCGAATAATAAACAGAGGAATAGAAACAATTGAACAAGTGTGTATACAAAACAAAATTATCGATTGTTGGAAAATGAACATGAAAGCAGGAAAGAAATGCGAATGGGATAGCCTAGAAGGAAATGCGGAATACATAATATGTGCCAACAATGACATAATAATAACCTGCACATTAGCCAAAACCCTGGGAGAAAAATTCACAACACCAAAAGAAGAGCCATACAAACGTCGAGTACGAGAAAATAAAGAAATAACAATAAAAGTAGAATCAAACCCAAAGATTGGAGAGGAAATAATAGTTGAAAATTTGGGTAAAGAACCTATCACAAAAGTTTGTGTATTCGAAACCAAAAAGAACGGAACGATGAACGAGAAAATCAAATGCCAGTCAAACGAGGATATCAAAAATCAAAAATACCGCATCCCAACTAAAAGAAAACGCGGAAAGTACATAGTACACATTCAGAGAGGAAGAGATGATTACTGGAAATCAATAACAAGAAAGTTACTAGAATCAACTACGACAAAACGTCCAGAAAAAGAAACAAAAGAGGAACTGTACCAACGCCAGATCAGAGAAAGTAAAGCAGTAATAATAAACCTAGAATCAAATGCAGCAAATGAAGAGGAAATATTAATTGAGAATACAGGTGAAAAACCAATCACAAAAATCTGCATATACGAACCCAAAGGAAACGAAACAGTAAACAATAGAATCCAATGTGAAACAAGCAAAACTATAAAGAATCAAAAGTATCGCATCCCAACGAAAAGAAAACTTGGGAAATATGTAATAAATATTCAAAAGGGAACTCATGAACATTGGAGAACGATAACAAGGAAACCACCCAAGTCAAATGCGACAGACCAACCTATAACAAAACAATCTGAGAGAAAAACAAGAAACGAAGCATTGCAAAAAGGAATGCTCATGGATGACAGCCATCTCTCAATTCACGAAGCATTACAACTCCAGAAAGCACTTAAGAATGTGCAACCAAGAGAAGGAATAATGAAGACAACCACTGCAAGAGAAAACACAACTATGCAGCCTAACGAAAAGAATTACATGATAAAAATGATTTGGATAACAACAGCAGTAGTAAGCAGCGTAGTAATGCTGATAATAATTCAATTAGTGAGAACTACCAAATGCAGAAAGAAGCCAACAAAGAAAAGATTATGGCCAGCAGTAGAAAAATTCAATTACGATATCGAGTTAGGACAATACGATGCAGAAAGAACCGAAGAATATGAAATCATAGGAAATTCTAGTACAAGCGGACTCTGGTTAAAAGAACCGCCCATTATCGAAGCACAACAATGGTCAAATGAATTTGATGTATATCAGATAACGAATGAGAAATACGGGGATATACGGACATTGCGTATAGAGTCCCCGGAGACGATGGTGTAAAACAGAAAAGGACGTTGTATATAGTGTAAAATATTATGTAGTATAATAGTAGTAATAGTATGCATATGTATATATAAATATTGTACAAAATGTGTCAGAAATAGTAAGCAAACAGAAATGAATGCCGATGAATTAATGAGGTATTATAATCAACAGATGGATCCGAGTAATGCGAATCAACAAAACCAAGTGAGAATACCACCATTCACAGAAGCTATGCAACAACCAGCAACTGCCAATGTACCCATAGAAATTGTAGAATTAAATCAAGGAATATACCAAGATCAAGGAATTGAGGCAACATGGAGACGACAATGCGAATTAATGACACTAATAACAAACAACGCGCAAACTCAGTGGACGAACACTCATCTAGTATTAACGGAAAGTGTAAACAGAGGTCTACAACAAGCCATAAGACTAGAAGAGCAACAGAGAACTATACTGCAATTACAGAGAATAAATGAACAATTAGCAGATCAAGTTAGATGGCAAGCTGACGAAATTAGAAGATTACGTAACAGCCAACAACAAGTAGATCCAGCAAGTTGGGTGGAATGGATAGCCTCGATGCCAGAATTCACCCCAGAACCGGATTCAACAGTAGAGTAAAAATAAAGCGTACCTTGTAAATATGTATAAATAAAACGACAGAAGTAAAGCAACGTCAAGTAATCGAAAATTTTTGTAGAGATGCAGACAATCATCGAGAGAATAAGAAGAAGCGAGAATCCATCCGAAGCTACGAGACGAATAATGAAAGAAAAAATTAGAGTGGTGAATGATATAAAAGAAAGATTAAAATGTTGCAAATGTAAAGAGTTACTGATTGGAGCGAGACAGACGAAATGTGGATGCAGAATATGTACAGAATGTACGATAAAAGTAATAGAAGCAAAAATGTTAAAATGCCCTGGATGTGATGAAACGTTTGAAAGAGATGAGTATCCTACAACAATGGATAAAGCCACCAACAAAGAAATCAATAATCTATTAGTCCAATGCCGAGTAACAGAATGCGAATGGAAAGGACGTATGAAGGAAGCTGAAAGTCACACAAACGAATGTGAATATAACGAGATATTATGCGAAAAATGTCAAATCATCACAACGAAAAAGACTATGAAAGAACACCATAAAGTGTGTATCAAGAGAGAGGAAAAATGCGAGTTCTGCGGAGTCATCGACGAATGGATAAAAATAGAAATGGAACATCGGAATCCAAAAGAAGAGCAAATATGTGATCTATATGAAGGAATATGCGCAAACAACTGCGACAAGAAAGATAAAGTTAAATTAAAAGAACATTGGAACGAATGTAACGGCAAACCAGTCAAATGTCCGTTAGAATTATTCAATTGCCAAACACAACTACCAATCGCAGAGATGCAGAGGCATATGATAGAAAATAGTATCGAGCATACCGAAATCATAATGAAAACAATAGGAATGTTGGCATGGGAAGTAAAAAGCCTGCGAACAGAAAATGAGGCGCAAAAGGCATTAATAAGAGAAATATTAGAGTCCAGAAAGAACTTCAAAAAGAGCCAAGGAAACACACTCAAGAAAATGGCCGAAATGGAAAAGAAAATGCAACAGATGACCAACAGCCTAAAGGAATTAGAAACCAACAGCTCCATGGCCAGAAAACACCCTACAGCACCATTTATATGGAAAATAACCGAATTCGCAGAAAAACTCCAGAGAGCAAAAGATGGAACACAGAGAATTCTAGATAGTCCACCAATATACAGTTGGGAAAACGGATACAAATTGGGCATTAGGTTATATCCGAATGGAGATGGAAACGCAACAGGCACCCATATCAGTGTCTTCGTCAGAGTAGGAAAAGGAGATTATGATGAATTATTAACATGGCCTTTTAAACAAAATATGATATTAACAATGAAAGGACAAGAGGATTATCGTAACCCAATCAGAACAGGAAATGAACCACAGATGAGAAGACCAACAAATGACTGGAATACAGCAATTGGTACACCACGTTTCTATGCGCAACAACGATTAAGAGGAGAAGGATTCTTGCGGGAAGATAATCTGTATATAAAATTAGAAGTGGAGAGGCCAGACAAGACGTTGTAAAGAAAAAAAAGGAAAGTGTAAATAAATGTAAATAAAATAAAAAAAAAAATCAAATAAAAATCAAAAAATTACAAATAATCGGAAAAATCAGAAAAACAAAAATTCAAAAATAATGACGATATTTAGATGGCAAGCGGAATCAGCGAAGAGATAACGGTACAGATGAGAGAAGGACCAGATTCGATATGGACGAGACTATGGAAAAAACCAGAAGAGGAAGAGAAAGTTAATACACTTGCAACAGAAATTATATACTATAAAGACTACGACGGAACAAGACGGCCAACGCGAATCATAAAAGCAATATACTCACAAATGAGAGTGAGAAACGAGGAGCTGAGAAAAGAGGAACAAAGATATTTAACATTTAAAAACAATAAAGTATTTATCGACCGGCAAAGCAAAGAAATGGCCGCAGAAGGATTTTATTTTACGGGAACCCCCGAACTACCAGATGAAGTTACCTGTATTTATTGTAAAGGAAAACTCGCAAAATGGGAGAAAGGAGAAACAGCAAAACGAGAACACCTGAGGAAATTTTCAACCTGCCCATTTAGAATTAATATTGATGTCAGAAACCAAGCGATGAACAGATTAGAAGGACTTCGACAATCGGAATTAGACAAGGATGAAAAGGGAGGTGAGAAAAGGATAACGATAATAAAGAGTTTCGAAGACCCAACAGAATTAATATGGGAAAAAGAGACCATAAAGAGAACATTCGAAGAGAGAATTAAAACTTTCAAAGGAAATCCAAGAGCAGCAGAATTTGCGAGTCAAAGGTATTGCCAAACAGCTAGAGGAATAATATGCGAAGGATGCAAAAATCAACAGCCAATACCAGATCAGAATGTCAAAAAGCTAAAGCACAAAAGAAAATGTATGTATAAACAAGAAAAAGAGTCAAAGAATATAGAAATAATAATTACCAACCAGCAAGTGGAAGACATTTTGGATCGACCAAAAACGAGAACCATAAGGCTATTATCAGGAGAAGATACTCAAAAAATGAGAAAAATAATCAAGGAAAGGTTAGCTAATAATTTAGAATGGTACGACTCGACACAAGCAGTAATCCGAGCAATCAAGCGATATCAAGAGAAACCTAAAGAGAACCGTGACAAATCAATGATAAAGGAAGCTATTTTAGAGCAGTATCAATGTGTGACATGTTGGCAAAAACATGTCGAAATAATTTATATTCCTTGTGGACATATGGTCACATGTGAAGCATGCGGGTTAAAAGTTGATGTATGTCCAGTATGTAGAAAGCCGATCAACGGGCGGATCAAAGGATTCCGTTTCGCTGATCAATAGATAGAAAGCGAAAACAATGTGTAAAAAGTGTAAATAAAGATAAACGTAAAAACAAAAAATTATAAAAACTCAAAAATTACAAAAAACGAGACGATGTAAATTATGATAAAATTTTGATATGA
Source organism: Schmidtea mediterranea (assembly GCA_022537955.1). Taxonomy (NCBI): domain Eukaryota; kingdom Metazoa; phylum Platyhelminthes; order Tricladida; family Dugesiidae; genus Schmidtea; species Schmidtea mediterranea. The sequence continues at coordinate 177,893,749 of CM039680.1, forward strand.
TTGAAAAGAGAGAATAATCGATTATTAATATTTAGAAAACAATGATGAATCCGAAAGAGACAGAAAAGCAATTGATAAAAGAAGTTGTGACAAAAGAGGCTGAAGAGTCAAAACCAGCAATCAAAGACCAACCAGAGTCAATAAAAGTAACAAGTGAAGAAGTAGAATTGTGGAGACAAAGAACGTTACAATTAAAAGAAATGCTACTAATCGCAGAAGAGGAATTAGTACAAGAGACTCTAAAAACGAAAAGGATGAAAGAAAAGTGGGAAAAACAACTAGAACAAAAAGTAACTTACCCAGAAGGAAAAGAGAAAATGTACCAAGAGCGAGAAGAGGAAATGATGAAGGAATTTATGCAGAACCAAACCAGAATCATAAACCAAAGGAAAGAGATACAAACCCTAGAGCAAGAGAAGCAGGATCAACAAAGTGAAATCGAAAGACTGCGAGAAGTAATAAAAGATAAAGAAGCAGAAATACAAGAAGAAGGAGTGGAGACGATAAAAATTATACAACAAATGCAGGAGGAAATTGGGCAAATTAGCACCCAATACCGAATAGAGAAGACCAAGAGAACCCATATGGAACAAGCCAAAGAATGGGCAAAACGACAAGCACTCCATTGGAAAGCCAAATGGACGGAGGAGAGAGAACACTCAAGAAGTAATCTAGAAGCACGAATTAGACACTATATTCAGCAAATAGCCGAAGAGTAAGACCGAACAAGGGCTTATAAAACCAAGTGGGAAGATGCGAAAAAGGAAATCAATAAACTGAGAAATCAAGGGCCAAAACCATCAAGGAAAATTAGAGAGCCCAAAGACGACAGACAAGAAAGAATGGTGATCCAAACAACAGGAGAAGCGAGAAAGTGGAAAGACAAGTATGGGTTGTCGAGAATCGAGAATGCGATGCAATGGGAACATATACAAAAACAAGATCACGAAATAGTATGGCAACAAACGAGAATGAAGGAGATGCTAATAGAACAAGAAAAGACTCTTAAACAGAGACAAATACAACAAATAAAAACGGAAGAAAAAGAAAAGTGGATCAAATTAGAGGCAAGAAAATGGAAGAACCAGTACCAAGAAGCCAAGAAAGAAATAAGACTGTTGCCCAAAAAGATATTAAATATGGAAGATTGGGAGCTATGGGAACAAGTCGAAGTACAGAAAGAAACAATTGAGGAACTGAACGAGGAAATCCAAACAATAGAATACCATGAACGATCCAGACAAAACACAATAAGAAGACTCAGGAAAACCGAAAAGGACCTCAGAAAATGGATTGATCAGTTAAATCAGAAAATATCGGAAACCCTAAACGAACAAACGGATGAAAGACGACAAAACCAACAATTAAACGAGAGGATAACAGAACTCCAGCAGGAGGTGAACGGACACCGAGGAGTTGCAGTATTCAAAGAGATTCAGTTGAGACATCAACTAGAAGTCAATGAACAGTTGAAAGAACAAGTTGAAACAGAGATAAAAACGATGAAGCAAGGGTATGAGGAAAATGAGCAGAATCTAAGGAAAGAGATTGAAAAATTAAAAGCGTTGGAAAACACGCATCGATTGGAAACGCGAGTGAAAGAATTAACCGAAAATGCAGAATATCTTGCTTATCTCTTGGACGAAGAGATACAAATATCAAACGCCTTGCGTGAAGAGATAAACACCTTACAGAACCGACCACCAATCCTGCTTATGCCGTTATACCCGACGGAATTACCAAACCAAATACCCGCCGAACCCGATGAAGGATTCGGGGAGACGGACGAAACAATAGTATAAATCTAAAGAAAAAATTGTAAAAAGTGTAAAAAGACAATAAAAATAATAAAAAATGATAAAAACAAAAATTGAAATCGATGTATATTTAGCATGAATTCGAATGAAATAGAAATCCGAATGAATCTAGAAGACGAAGAATGCATACCAAACCCAATTCAATTAGTAGAACCAATCGAGCAAGACCCACTGAGGTATTATAGTAAAAGGTGGAGAGCCGAAAGAAAAGAATGGCAAGAGATAGTGGAGGAGCAAGAATCGGAAATCGCCCGGATAAATCAACAGCTAATACAGTCAAAACAGCTAGTCAATGTAGTAAAACGAAAATTAACATCCAGCATGGGAGAAAACAGAAATCAAAAGAGAGAAAATGAACGATTAAGACGAGAATTAGCTGAAATAAAGACTCGTGTAATCCTGGAAGATTATTGGAAAACCGAAGCAGAGAGAATGAGAGACAGCAGAAAAAGCGAACAAAGATACGTAATACAACTAGAAGACAGTTGTAAAGAAGCCAGAGAGATAAAAGAAAATCATCAGCAAACTCAGGACGAAATCAAAACGCTAACAGAACAGCTTCAAGAAACAAAACGAAAGCTGGAAAAACAAACAACCAAACGAGTCAACTTTAAACGCCAACTCAAAAGAAAGCAAGCGAAAGAAAGAAATCTTCAAATGAAAATCCATAATCAACAAAGAATAATTAAAGAAAACAAAGAACGATTAAAAGAACTCCCAAAAATAACCGAGCGATTAATAAAAGCCCAAGTCTTAATAATGAGATTTTCAGAGAGTAGAATTAAAGAGGAGTGTGAGATACACCCAACTATGGGAAAAGAGAAAGAGTAAAAAGGGCTAAACTCCACTGTAAATAAACGAAATAACCTTGTAAATAAATATAAAATTAATTACGTATCAAAATAGAAGTTATGAACCCAAATCTGTGGATAACAATGATAATGATAATAATGAGAGAGTGCGATACTGAGAATCCGTTGGAAAAATGCGAGAAATCCCAACCCTTCAGAAAAGAGGACAGCACCTGTGCCGATTTCAAAGAAATTTGCAGAAACCCTGATAATGAAGAATGTCAACAGATAAACCTCCAATGTATGCAATGTCCCATGAAAGAGAACAAGGACGAATTAAAACTGAATATCGAAAAAACCCAAACAATGGTACAAACCCCTATTGAAAGATAATAAAGAGATAGCCAATATAAAAAATGAGAACCAAGAGATAAAGAAAACCCTAGAAACCATTATCAGACAAATTCAAAAGAAAGCCAAAGCAAATCCCAAAAGTAAACCAATCCAAGAAATTCAAAAAATCGTCCTATCAATCAAAAAGCAACAAGGAAAACAAATTAAGCAGAAAAATGAACCCAGTACAACAAGTCTATCAATCGAACTTATACTACCGATTAGTATAACATCCAACATAATACTCCTTATATGCTGTCTCATCCCCCGGCCTAACGAAAAACAAACAAAGGCAAAATACCCCAATTCAGAAACTCAGAAGAATGATCAACCAAATCCAAAATACCAATCAAATTAGCAAAACTTCAAGACTCTCGCAGATTTCCATCAATCACCCGTCAAGATCAACCCAGCTCGAAAGCGAAACCCAAGCCGTCAGCGATTCATTCGAAAACAAATATAACTGAGTTACAGTAACTGTTATTGATTTGAACTGATATTATAAAACCTGCACTGATATTAAAACTGAACTATCCGATTTTAATTTGATTATGTACTGTAGCCGGACCTTAAGTCCATCTTTACCTTGATGATTTAACTTTACCGTAGAAATTTTTATGAATGTGAATATTGAAAATAGAAACGTATGTATCATTTTGAAATCAATCGAAATTGTGGGTCGCAATTTTACGGACCCCCGAGTGTTTTATGTTGGGCCAGAACGTAAACGGCCTTGAGAAATGTTTTAATGGATCAGTAACACACATGCAAACATAACATGCAGATTTAAATAAACCTGGAAACACCAATTAAACCCTATAAAATATGGGAAAAAAAGAGAATTAAAAAAATAAATTAATAAACATAAAAATAAATTAAAATAATAACAAAACGCACCAAGATTCGCACGATACCTACACAAACATAACAAGAAAACACAACAAATTCGACAAAATTGAAAAAATTAATAAAAGTTCATTAAAGTGAAATTTAAATCGGAAAATTTGAATTAGTAATAATTCAATAAAAATTCTAAATAAAAAAATTATAAAAATAAATCAAAAAATAATAAAATTAAAGAATAGAATTTACTAGAAAATAACAAGGTCGAATTTTGTTTTACTGCATCAAATTTCACATGCGAGAAAAATAGGTATAAATACTGATCCATTTTCACATTTAACTTAACCAATTTTGAAATCGTTTGTGAACCATTTTCAAAACCATATTTTACAAAACTAAAAACCATTTTTGAAATCGTTTAATTTTGTTCAAGAATTTTACTTTCAGAATTTTTAGGTGAGAAATATTTATGTTGGAACCCTCTTTCCACGTCGCGTCCATTGCATCTCGGTAGAGCTCTGCTTGGCGTCGACGTGGGGAGAGAGGCATTTATGTTATTTTATGCTATTTTATGCAATTTTATGGAATGGTTATGAAGGGTAATTATGTTATTGTTGTTTATAATTAATAAATATTATTGATATACATAAATTGTTTTATATATATGTATATTTTCATATTAACTGTCGAAATTTTTCCGGCCCACAGCCAACACATAACGCAAGAAAGCAAAATCTACATAGTACAGATGCATGTAAGTGCGTGGAAAATCGCCAATGATATGTACCCTGAAGACTCAGCGTGCGCAACGCAGCGGTCGTAACGTCAATATTTATCCCTATAGCTGAAGCGAGAAATAAGGAAGGAGTCTCTGGCTGCTTCCTCGTTTCTCAATTCTGTAAAATCGACCTAAATTTATATTACATACGGCTCAAAATCATCACACCGAGTAGTCCAGTGGGCACTCAATAAATATAATGTAAACACAAAATGCGCTTAAGGTCTATTAAAGGGAAAGGGTACGGGAATAAATTAAATCGAAATCGTTGATATAAATAAATTAGAAGTAAAATAATCATCGGTAGGCTAAAATGATTAGAATATAAAATCACTTAATAAGAAATTACCAATTTAATTAGATCATTGATTAAAATTAGCGATTACGGGGTAAACATAAGCGTTGCATTAGTTAAAATTAAGTTAATGGATTGATAAAAATTAAAGTAATATGAATAAAAATAACCCAATAAATCTTCCAGTAAAAGTAAGCATAGCTTTGATTAAAAAATAATGGAGTAATTTATAAACATGAAGTAGGCTATTACTTAAAATACTTTATTCGAGTGATTATAAATGATACAATCGTTGAATCAAATTGAAGGCAACTACAAATTAACAGGTAGTAAGATGTACTAATTGAGTAAACGAACCTTTCGGTAAATTAATATAGATCCATGGAGCAAAATTAGAGTAAATAAAATAGATAGCAAATTAACTCGTGGATAAATTCAGTGGTCAACCTAAAGTAATTCGTCCATCAAAGTAAAAGTAATTCGTTGTTTTAAACCAACGTAACAGTTAGATGAAACCGAAATAACTCATTGCTTAGAATTAGTGTAATTGCTAACGAAAATCAAATAATCCTTGGGCTGAACGTTTCATTTTAGATAATTTATTAAGGCAGTGTTAAATTCACGTCATTCGAATTAGAAATAGGGTAATTGTAGAATAAAAATGGATAACTTATAAACTACAACTTCAAGATGAAGATAAGTAAATCTACGATTAAAAATAAACATCAGTTTATTGACACAAGATCATTGTCATAGGAGTTAAACTTTGCAGCGTTACTAAATTCAATCGACATTGATGAGAATCAGGAGCGTGAGTAGTTTAAGGCGCTGTGAGAAAGAGCAAAATCATCTTCACGATAGTATTGGTTTGCCTACTGATTAGAACCCAAAACTGTTGAGGACCCAGAAGCTCCACGACTGTCTCCTGTAAGATTAAGCCAAACGACTAAAAATGTGTTACATAAACCAAACAAAAATCATACCGAAAATTGGCTTACTAATCTGGACCAGTTTATCATCCATAACATGGGAGCCTTGAAACTGCTAACATCGGAGTAATAAGGTTGACCATTAGTAAAATCCAATGGCGCGAATAGACGTACCGCCAATAGGTGGATAAAATTAAAAGTCCGATAGAGCGACGTAATAAACCATTCCAACAGGTTAAAATATAAATCGAATGAATGTAACCGAGACTCCAACCCGTTCAAAATAAATGACCTAGCAGTGTAGCAAATCGACCAACCAGCGGAAATATACCCGATGCTGAATTATGACGGAAATTCACCGCAAGTCATACCAATCTACCAAAACATCCTCGAACAACACTAGCTAGTAACACAATATCCGGTCTAAGTTTCTACTAAACTTAAAGTCAACTGACGAGCAATCACGATTCCATTTAACCGGAAATCCGGTCGATCATTACTAACAACTTTATAACGTACAAGGTTAACCAACGGAAACGCGCCACTATCGATTAAATCAGGAATCTATAATATCCTTTTTCGTAAATAAATAGTTTCAATGATAGAATTGTGAATCGTAAGTAGATAATTTCAATTATAGAATTATGAATCGTGAATAAATAGTTTCAATTATAGAATTATGAATCGTAAATAAATAATTTCGAGTATAGGATTATAAATCCTTAATAAATAATAATTTAGTTCCAACTAAGATTCAAGCCTTTAGCTAACTGTAACCACCCTATTAGTAGCATACCCGATTCAGATATTGACTCCCAAACGCATTGCACCAAACTACCAATTTATTCCGCCCCTCGAATCTTCTAAACCAGAACACCCGTGAGAACATGAAAGCCCGAGAAATAGATTATTCCCTCGCGCTTCTAAACGTTACATGCATAAACTTGAATGTATGCCTGCACGCTTTTATGTCGAATAATTCCTAGATATAGTTCGTCCCTCCAATACTGTACCGATCACTGGTTACTCAGATACAGGATAAATTCAGTATCTTAACTACGAGGAATGTTGATTAGTCTATGAACCAAAAGTCAACCTAAAATAACTGCAGAGTACAGTATATTGCTCGTCATAAGTAAGGTTTCTATGACCGCTGATAAGGAGTCCAATTCGCGAGCGTTAATAACTTTCGGAATGACCCCTAACCATCACGAACCCCGATAGACGTTGATAATTATTTCGCCATGGTGCTTCTACAATTAATTGACGACCATCCAACCCTGTAGCCAGATTGAATAAAGTTCATTTCAAATTTTACGTACCAAATGATTTATCCCTACTGTCGTTGCAGATCATGCCACGCGATCAAACTACAACCCAAGCAGCCAACGCAAAGTGCCCGAGAAAGGTCCCACAAGCCACAGACGTCATCAACCAACTTCGATCACAGTGGCCTTACCCTACCACTTGGAGATTACTAGGTCTCGCAACGGACCCTTGCGGACTAGCCGGTCAACAATACCCGGCCGGAGAGACGTATGAACATGCCCGGAACCTCCTCACCCATTGGGAAAGGGTGCAGGAGCAAGTGGACCTCAATGTCACAAAAAAGCCCGGATGTACCTCGCGAACGTGGAGGAGGACATCCGCGTCGGGCGTATCGCGGAGGCATATCCACCTCGCCCCGTCTGCGATACCCAACGGCCTTACACGGTGGCGGCTCTAAAGAAAAGCTTGAAAAGGCAATTCCCCGAGGAATGACTATAAAAACCATGATATTCATGTCGTAATTGATGTAAAAATTAAATGTCGTGCGTGTTCTTTATCCTTATCGATAAAAATTCGTTCCATAAATTTGTTTAACGGAATAAAATGTTGATCTAATTAAGTAAATAAGAAATTAAAATGTTCTCCTTTGTTATAGTGATGTCCTCTCTACAAATCCTACAATCTGAACTGGACCACGCAAGACAGTCAAACGCGGAGTTACTCACCCAAATTATTCAATTAACCCGCGAAATGCAGCAGATAAAAGCAACATGGACGGATCCCGCAAAAACGAAAGCGGTCTACCACCGACTCACGGTGGCCCAGAAAGGCTGGGTGGAAGAGCGGCAGCTCAACCAGAGCCTGCGCACTCAAATTCGGGGACTCGAAGTCGCCCTAGCAGTCTGCCGGGAGGGGGAAGCGGTAACCTATCCGCTCATTTTCGCCCCAACCCAAATGCCGCAGAAAACCACCAAGTCAGCGGAGCAACCTATCCCTCCAGCGAATAATCGTCGGCCGGGGCGCAAGGAACGTGCCCGACGTCGAGCAATCCAGCTTCAAAATCATTAACTCGTAAACATTGCGCGTGTTGCTAATTAAATAGAGTAGTCGTATTAGTATTCAATTTGTTCCTTTGATATATTCGTATGCCAGCGTTAGTATAAATATTCACATCACGTCACCGAACATTCGTTTTATCTTTCCACGGGCAAATAAGAACCTAATCCTGAATAGCTATGAGGGAAAGAGCAAAGCGAGCATAGGTCTTCTATCGACAGCTCGTGAACCCGAGGGTTGTCCGAGCAACTATAGTATTAGCAATGATACTCAATGTTTGCGGGCAATCCACCACTTGAACACATTACCAAAGTTGCCTAGCAACGGGTGCCAAGTGGCGGTCAGAATCATTTTGTATGGCGTTACCAGGGCTACCATGAGGACAAGCAAATAACGAAACCCTGTAACCCACCAATACTTTATTCAAAGTAATGCCCACCTAATTGAAATCCTTAATTCTAGAGACCTAAAAATGAGGGAATTTATAGTTAAGTAATTAATTGCGATCACTCAAGGTAGATTCCCAAACCAGAAAGCAGACATTGACCTATCCCTCAGATGGCTTAATTTAGAGATTAAGGGGGAAAATTTGTGCCCAAAACAATTTTTTCTAAATTTTGCACTTCCGCCCGCAGACTTAACGAAACATTTAATATTATTATCAAAATGACAATATTTAAGAGGCGTTTTCAGCTAGAGATTAAGGGAAACAACTTTAACACCACCATAGACAAGGAAAATCTTAAGGATACCTCGGATATAATCCATTACTTAACTAGTGAATAATATGCTGAACAGTGGTTCTTAAAGACATGCCAAGGGCATATAGCTAGGACGACAGGGGGTACTAGACAGTCAGCATACCTTACCAAACACCGAGCTTTAAATGATAATCAGTATTATTTTTTGATCAAATCCCGAAATAATATGATAAGTTTAAATTACAACACTCATAGGGTTAAGGAAAAAATGAACACTAATTGCAGATTGTGTAATAAGGAACCAGACTCTCAGGCACCTATCTTCAACCATTGCACACAAACCAGTAACGCTAGGAGAAACAAGCACAATAATGTCATGGAGAAGGCAAGTGAATACTTAAAAAAAAAATCAAATTTTTATTAATAAAAGTTCAGTATTCACACAAGGCATAAGGCGAGTTCGATTACTCAGCTCTTCATTTTGATTTTTAGATCATTTTGTTCCACAATAAGGCGAGAAAGGTATTCTCAGTCCTTAAAACGATAATCGGTAGTCGGCAGTCGGAAATCGGCAGTCAGCAATCTTCAATCGGCAATCAGCAATCGGCAGCCGGCAGTCAGTAGTCGGCAGTCGGAAGTCAGCATTCTGTAGTTGGAAGTCGGCATTCTGTAGTTGGCAGTCAGCGGTCAGCAGTCAGTAGTCAGCAGTCAGCAGTCAGCAGTCGGCAGTCAGCAGTCAGGAGTCGGCAGTCAGCGGTCGGCAATCGTAAGTCAGCATTCGGCAGTTGGCAGTCGGCTTTCCGTCGCCAGTCACCAGTCAGGAGTCGGCAGTCAGCAGTCGGCAATCGTAAGTCAGCATTCGGCAGTTGGCAGTCGGCTTTCTTTAGTCGGCATTCTGCAGTTGGCAGTCAGCAGTCATCAGTCACCAGTTACCAGTCATCAGTCAGGAGTCGGCAATCGGCAGTTGTAAATATATTTTTTGTTTCAATTATTTTAGTTGTTTTGTTTTCTATAATAAAATTATCGCATGTGTTAAAATAAGTTTAACCGGGAAAATTCGGTTTATATAGATATCGATATATTATTAGTATTTTGTCATTCCATCAATAAGTTAATTCTGTATAAATAAATAATAAATAATTCTTATAAATAGATAAATAAATAAGTACAATAGGCAGCGGGGATGGGGGAGAGTAGAGTAGAGGATTAATTTTTGGATGTGTGTTCTCTATATATGTCATAACTTGCTTTGACTGCAGCAGTAGATGCTATTTCAGATAGTGTTTTAATTTCAGGATCAGAGAGGCCTATTGTTTTCAGTATGGATGTATTACGATGGTCCCATGAACCAAGGGTTCCAATCACAAGGGCATGTATGGTTGTTTTGCATTTACTAATGTTTCGTACTTCTATTGAGAGGTCTTTATATTTTATGTAGTTGTCCTCTCTAGCAGTGTCGAAGTTTTTCCTTGAGTCGTAAGGCACCTTAATATCAAGTATGTGTATTAACTTATTTCTCTTAGAAGTAATAAGGAGGTCGGGAATTAATTTTGTGTTGATTCCAATGGGTGGTTTTTCGACATCTACATTAAATTTTTTATCAAGAAGGAAGTCAACAACTGCTTCTAGGACTCTTTTATGTTTATTGCGTTTTGCATGTGGTTTAGATGTGCAGTGGTTGAATACATGTGCCTGTGTTTCTGGTAAGATTTTACAGTGTTTGCATGTGGTTTGAATATTGTTTTTTAGTTTGTGTGGAGAGTAATTAAGCTTCAAGATGTTGTTTCTTGCCTTAATAAGAAAGTAGTATTGTGAGTCAGTCAGAACGTCTGTTTGTATAAGAAAGGCAGCAGTGCTACTCTCCCCTATAAGCGCTGCAATATAACCATGGCAAGGCATGCTATACCATCTTTGAGCATATATAGAGCTAATAATTGAATGAAGCTCAGAGGAGGTTTCACTCAGGTTATTGACGTTATAATAATTAATTCTTGTTTGTAAATAATTTCTAAATTAATAATATTATCTATATATTTTAATTTTATATTAATATTAAATTTGTCCTTAAGCCTGATAACAGATTTCCTGAATTTTCTGAAATTGCTATCATATCGGGCTGTTACTTTAGTTTCCCCATTTATCCAAGATAAGGCGCTATCAATATCTCCATTCCCCCTAGTGTCGTTAAGCTCATCAATATACATTTTAGAGAAGAGACGATCCGTAGAGCTTATCATATATAAGGTGTGTACTACACTCTGTATAAGATATTCGTCAATAGCCGCAGTGAAACCGAGACCACCAAGCTTGCATCCAGCATATATAAAATTATTATTTAATTGATGGAAACAACCACCAATCATAGGTTTTAAAAGATTTTTTATTTTTTGGTCATAGCCAATTTGATTGATTCTACCTTTTACTTGTTTTGTTTTGGTATGGCAATCCAATACCATATGATTAATATTGCAGTTACAAAGCGTGAAAATGAACCTTGAATGAATAAAAGTTTTATATGAATAAATTTTTTGAGATGGGTGAAGGTATGAATCAAAGATGAGTTTTGTGTCATGTGTACATGTATTTAGTCGTGCATCTATGTTGTGTTTTTTGCTGAAAGAGAAGTCTACTCCAAGATAGCTGTAAAGATTGTCGTTGTTGACAGTAGGTATGGTTTCGTTATATAAAGAGGTTTGTCTATTTGCATTAGACGTGTCCATGTAGCCAGATTTGGAAGGTTTAAATTTTAGGTTCATAGAGGTAGCACATTCAACAGTGGTCTGTAATATATTAGGAATAAATGCATGTGAGTTGGCAATAAGAACTAAATCATCAGCATATGCAAGGATGCTAATGTTGTGCCCATTAAAGAGGAAGGGGTGTTTTTTAAGGACAGCTTTAATTATAAAGTCATTAGTGATACAGAAAAGTGTCATAGAGAGTGGGCAGCCTTGCTTCACTCTCTTAGTCAAAGGTATAAGGTCTGATGTCTCACCCTCACAGTCAAAGAAAGTGTTGATCCCGGTGTACATATCTTTAAGGAGTGCTATGGTGTTTTAGAAAGTCCCATTTCGGTCAGGGTGTACCAGATGAGGTCATGGGGAATCGAACCAAAGGCATCTGCAATGTCAAGCCATATTATGTGTAACTGTTTGATATTGCGCATGCTATAGTCTCTTATAAGGTGTATTGTAGTATGATGATCCGCGCATCCATCATGGGCTCCTATTGCTTTTTGATTTTTCGAAAGAAGATTGCCTGAAGATATCCAATTAAGGATCCTATCATTAAGAATGGTTGCGAATATTCTATAAGATGTGTTCATTATTGCAAGAGGTCGCCAGGAGGAGGCGATGAAAGACTAGTCAGATTTACCGTTTTTAAGAATCAGCTTAGTGCGAAAGGTTTTCCAATTCCCAAGGCATCGAAGTATTCGAAGGATGTTGTTACACATAGAAGTAAGGAAGAGAAAGTCAAGAGAGATGAATGAAGATGAAAGAATGGTGGCATTTTGTAGTTTGTTTGTTGAAATTCATGCATACTAGGTTGTTTGATGAGTTAATTTTAATGTATTGATTATTTTTCATGGAGACGTCTATTTCAATCTTATGGTCTTCCATCTCAATGTGCTTATACAGGTCAATATATTTGATCAAGACCAGTACATTTCTGCCAAGAGTTTTATTTTTTCTACACTGTGAGCAGTCAATGGTGGATTCGTCCGTCGTTTCTTTCATGTGGATATTAAGGGTATGTTCACGGATGAAGTGTCTGTCATAGATTGAGATGTGGCTACAAAGGGCTTTATGATGGTGATTGTGTCTACAGACTAGTTTTCCTCTAGTATTTAAACAATAGATGGGGGATTCAGTACAGTCGGTTTTTTTAATGATTATCAAAGGTTTAGTATTATGACTTTTGTTGTTTTTAAGGCAGGAAGGCATAGGTGTAGATATAGGTATGTCTGTTGTAGTTAATTTGTAGTTAATGTTAATTACTGGAGGAGGCATGACGTTTTTAGGCAATATGGTTTCAGATGGGTTATGGAAGTTTCATGTGAGTATAACGAGTTATGAGATAGAGTACAATTATCATCAGTAGCGAAAAGGTCAGATATTTGGGAGTTTTGCGGATAGGTTATTATAGTGTTGTTTGCGTTGGTGTAGCGTGATTCATCATTTGGATTTTTATCAGTAATAGATAGATCAAGGTGTGAGTTAGAAGATTGGATATTGGATTCAGTTTCAGGACAGTAAGTTATGGGATTTTTTGGGTTTGGTAAAGAGGTATTAATTGCATCTAGATCAGGGGTAAGGTCAGGATTAGAAGTGGGCAGTATATTAGTAAGAGATGGCTTTTCATTGTTAGGTAAGGATGAGGTGGTATTATCAGTAAGTGGCTCGTCATGATCAGCGTTTTCAGATATAGTAGATTTATCAAGGTCAACATAAGGATGTTGGTGTGTAGTTTCAATCGTAGGTAAGTCGTTTGTAGAATTCGTTTGAAAAGATAGAGAAGTTAGAAATTTAACTAAGTCAAGATTGTAGTTGGGGTATGTTGTTTTGGAAGTAGTTGGTTTTTGTGGAGAATAAGAGGGTGACGAAAGACAGTGTGATGATTCAGATGAGTCAGATAGGATTACGTCATCCTGATTGTAATCTAGATTAGGATATGAAATTAGGTCAATCAAGTTAAGCTGTGTTTCAGTAACGCCATTCTCAAAAGTGAGTTCATCAATTATTCTATATTCATCATATTCTGTTTTTGAATCATTTTCTGTTGTAGAAAAATTTTGAGTATTCGTTTTATTGATCTGGGTTAAGTGATTTTTGTTAAAGGTATCATTAATAACGTCAGCGTTGATAGGTAATGGAATATGTAGTTTCATATTTTGATTAAAAAGGGTTTTATATAATTTTTTAATATTATTATTATTAAAATTAACGAACTTAGTAAATTCATTAGATCGGTGGTCCGTGAGTCGGCCGTAGGCAGACGAGCTGCGTACACTATATTTTTCAGCATTAAAAATTGGATTTAAATTTCTTATTTTTGGATATTTAAACAATATTTTACGAATTTTAAATTTTAGAATAAAATAGAAATCATTAAAAAATAGATTAATACCACGTTTAAATTTATTTTTAATTTCAATAAAGTAGTTTTCAATATTTAAAAAATAAGTATTGGTTAGATTTGTTATTCTATAAAATGATGGTGAGTTATTTTTAAAGTTTTTATTAGTATTTTGAAATTTTTGGTTAAAAAATTTTTCATTTTTAAGTAAAAAATGTAAAAAAAGTCTGTTAGATAATTTAAAAAGTAATAATCATTTTTTATTTCATGTTTAATGCTTGAGAAACAAATATGTAAATTATTAAAAAAGACATTTGTACAATCAGTAAGCGGTAAAAATAAGTTGTCGAGATTTTCAATTTTTGTATTTTTCAATAGTGCATCTTTTAATGTAAGTGGTGGTGCATGTTGTGCATGTTGACTAATCATATCAAGGTCATTTGGGGATATATTTTCAATTGATTTAAAGGATATGGTTTTTTTGTTTAGAGATTTATTATTTTCAAAAAAATTCCCGTCAGAGAGAATGTTAGGAGTTCTTAAGATACTTTTATAGTTTGGTTTCATATGAGGAATATTTTTATTAGTATTAAAATATAATTTGTTGCAAAAAAAGTTTAAATGTTTATATTTTATCAATGCATCAGAAGTTACCACATCTGCAATCAGCTCCTCATAGATTTTTAGGGCATAATCGATCTTTGATTGCAGGCCTCCAGGTCCAGGTTTGGAGGGCTTTTCTAATAGATGTTCCATTGTTTCGGTAAGATCATAATTCAGGGTGCAAGAATTCTTAATTATGTTCCAGTATTTGGTAGCATCATTAATTGGAATCCTTAATGTTCCATTAAGAAAAACAAATATTTTGTAGCAGAGCTCTATCAGGAGTGGATCATGATTTCTTTTATCGGTAAGGGTTTGTAACTCAGATAGACTGTTCATGAATATGGGATCTGCTTCGATCGGTTCAGTCTCAGTTAATCGAGCATATTTCCAGATATCAGGGGATCCAGGATGAATTTGAATATTTGGTTTATTCAGAGGATTTAAAGTTTTGTTTATGGTATTTCCTGAAATAGGGGTAAGATGTTGTTTAGATGAAAATAACTTATCAATTCCGGATCTATGTCCGGTGCTATTCTGAATGTCATTTGGTTTAAATTTTTCAGCATTAAAAATTGGATAATGTCAATAATGTCATGGAGAAGGCAAGTGAATACTTAATCTCTAAGGGGTTCCAAGGAAATAGAGAAAGATCCCCCCTGTCAATGAAACAGGGCTTAGACCTTACCTTATAATAAATTCTAAACGAAATAATAACATACACATCATAGATATTAAGGTTCCTTATGACCATCTAGAAAATTTTCAAAATGCCAGAGATGATAACTATAAAAAATATAAGGACCTGGCCTTTGAAACCGGTAAGTTAAATAATTGTAAGACTACTTTATCTGCCCTTGTAGTAGAAACACTAGGATCCTGGGATGGGGAAAACGATTAGATATAAAATAGGACTTAATGTCACAGAAGCCAAAAAATTGTCGAAAATTTGTATGACTACTGCAATTATTTCCAGTTATAGAATTTATATGGACCATGTAACTAATAGGGTAAAAAAACATAGGTACATAAAATTGACGTTTCTGGCACGAAGTGCTTATTAACAGAAGAAACTGTAACATTGAGATATCAACTTGATAATAATAATAATAATAATAATAATAATAATAATAATAATAATAATAATAATAATAATAATAATAATAATAATAATAATAATAATAATAATAATAATAATAATCATAATAATATTAATAATAATAATAATAATAATAATAATAATAATAATAAAAATAATAATAATAATAACAGTAACATTAATATTTATAATAATAGTAATTTTAATAATTTTAATAATAACTTAATGTGATAATAACTCATATTTTAATAATAACATAATAACAATAGTAATAGGTGAGAAAATGAGATGATAACTGACCGATATCATCTCATCAGCGGACATGCCCGTGAAGCATCGACTAATGATGTTCATATAGGCTCGGGACTCGCATGGACCAGAGGGGGGATTGGTGGGAGTGCTGTCTGATTGAAATGGAGCGTTGTGGTGACTACTGATGATCCCTACGGGGAACACAGTATAATCAATTGAAAGCAGAACCATAAAAAAAGCTGAAACCATAAGGTTGAAGCTCATCCGTATGGGTTATGCCTACTCTTAGGAGAGGCTGGTAAAACCAAGCTTCGGGAGATCGATAATTGATAATACTTAATTTCACCGACAACCTCGACAAATTGAGGGTTCATTTTCAAAACATTGTCATGTCAAACGACTTTAATAACTAAGTAGCTCACAAACACACATACACAAATTAAGTAGGTCATATACATATATTCTATATTGATTTAACAAAAAAATTAGTAAGTAATATACATTTAATGAATAAATAAGTAGGTCATATAGGTTAAATGAATAAATAATAAAAAGAAATTCCTGAGAAATACCCAAGGTGTTTAGAAAAGTTCTAAGCCAATGACGACACCATAGCGCCTTACAAACATATCTTGACAACATATTCTCAGCCGTACTGGACACGTTAAAGGAGTTACCAATATCTAAGCGACAAGCAGTGGAAATCAAATTTAGAGTGGCGACTATAGATTCCTGAACTCACTATTCCCGATTGTTTCCAAATTCTTCTGATTATTGACATACTCAATAGTCAATAGATCCAAACCCCAGCATTCCTAGAATCGCCGTAATAACATCTTTCAGTGTATTTGAGTACTTGATAATGCCTTTTGTTTTACGAAATGCAACACAATCTTTCCAGCGTCATATTGACAAGGTCCTCCACAACATTGATTTTGTCAGAGCTTACATTGACGATACAATAATATTTTCCTCAAATATCGAAATTCACAGAGCTCAAGTTGAAAAAATATTTTAGTGTTAAACTAAAACAAAATGTAGTTTATATGTTCTCTAATATATAAGTCAAGTCTTAGGCCATCCATCTCCAAAGATAGAAAAATCCAATCTCACATAAATTAGAGGATATAAAATAAATAAATATTCCGAAAACTGTCACAAAACTTCATAGTTTTTGATGTGTAATCAATTTCTGTCACTGATTTATCAAAAATGCTTCTATATTACTTTCACCAGTGAATGCATTATCCACTATCACTAAACACTCAGTAATAAAATCCACCAAAAACAAAATAAAGTAATGTCTGACAGAGACAACAACACTGTCACAATTTTTCACGAAAACAAAGAAGTTGTAGTAAACATCAAAAAAGTAAAACCCTCCCATGAGTTCGATGACAAGGTTAAATATGCAAAAAAAGCCAATAGAGTGCAAAATCATAGACAAAGAGGAATCAAAAGAACAAGCAACTTCTCCCGAGATTCCAATACTCAGACTTCAAACTTCTCTATTTCCCTCACATTAAAGTTAACAAACTTACACTAAAAACGCTGGAAACACAAAAACAAACTCTTTGTAAGATAATCCACGTTTTTCTTAAGAACGAAGAACTAAAAAAGGGAAGGGAGTCTCTGTGCCAGTCGCAATATCATAATTAACATACAAAACTTATTATTTGTAAGATATTTAAATATTAAAAATTACATATGAAATTAAATACAAGAAAGCGCTAATCCGACATTAAACTACAACATATTTCAACAGACTCACTGTCATCTTTTAATATATTCGAATTTGAAAGTTTCAAGTTGAAAATATATCGATTTAAATTCCTTTTTTAAAATTTCTTCATTAATTTTTTTTATTATAAAAATATATTCCATGCATGGCCAAACTATAGCTCTCGAGCCTCATATGGTTCTTTAGCATCATCTAAGCGGCTCCCATCGACTCTCACGAAAGGATGTAAATTTTTAGATTTTTTGAAAGGGTTTTATTAATTTTATTTAATTTTTTGTATTTTTATATTTTTTCCTTCATTTTTCTCTTATTTTTTCTCATTTTTATAACTTTTTGAATTTGATTTCATTATTATTTTTGGGTCATTTTCCTTTTTCCCCATCAAAATAGTTGATTTTTGGTAACCACTTCCGCATATTTTTCTCAAACCTTTGGTTATATGCTTGTTACCCAGACAACCCCATACAAATATTCTTTCGATTACCACTCGGCACTCGTTGTTAAGCAACGTTGGAACTGTGTTCGAGTGGGTAGATCGTCCGCAAAACGTGAGCGCTATTACTAATGCTATAATTGACCGAACGATCCATGGGTTCAACGAGCTACCGATAGAAGGCCTGTGCTCGGTTTAGCTTTTATTTGGGTCCCTAAATAATTCTTCAACTCTTGGTTGTTTCGATTTCCCATAGTTGCACTTCGAATCAGTCGGTTGAGATAGGTCAGTTAACTAATACGAACTATCAATGATATTATTTATTAACAAGAACAAGAACAACAAAAAAAAATTCGCGTTCATAGATTTACAATCCATCAGTTTCCTTGAGTCGTCGACGTTTTGCGCATTCGGCTTTTCCTGGCCGGTGCCGGCTAGGCTTGTCCTTGGATGTAGTTGGGTTTATCGTGTCACGATAAGCCAATTGCGCCGGGGCGAAGACCAACGGATACGTTACCGCTGCCCCTTCTTGGCTCGCCGACAGGGCTGTTTTTAACCCTTTAATTTGGGTCTTCAGATTTTGCGTTAACTGTCTCTTACCGGCCCATTCCTTTTGCGCGGCTTCCATTCTCTGGTAGACAACCTTGGCCCTTTTCGGTTCGATCCAGGTGCCTTTGATCTGCTGGATCTCCCGTGTGAGTTGGATTAGCTGTTGATGTAGATCCTGGTTGGCCGCCTGGGCTTTATCTAACTCTAGTTGTAGCATGGAGAATTGTGGAGAGTTCCTTTCTGAAATGAGACGATTTGTCATAATATTCATTTAAAACAAAACAAGTAGTAGTTTGTCGAGAAGGAACTTTGGGCCATTATTTATAAGTCAAACTCTAGTGAACAGAACAGTTAAGGTCGTACCAAAATAAATAAAAATAAATAATTCTAATAAGTAACTAAAACATGAAAATGAACACATTTATTGGGATTATCTCATAAACTGTCATGCACAAAATGTTCTCAGCGTACTAACTTCTTTTCTTGATGTACCGCTCTCTCGCGTAAGAGTGTTCGCGATGGAGTTCGGTAATCTCGTCTTCATTTCTCATCTCTTTCGGCAAGATGTGTCGAGGAACTGCTACTCGCATTTCGGGCATTTGTCTCTGGAGTCTGGGATCGTCTAATTCATACGAGACATTATATTGCGGGGCATACCCGTCAGTACTGGGTATCTGGCCCGCCGCAATATCCTCGTTCACCCTCCGGAGATATTGCCTTGCTTGTTCCACCTGACGATTTGTTTCGGCTTGGTGACGCTCGAGGCGAGCCGGCAGGTGCTTCACCTACCCTTGTATTTCTCTCGCCGGATTCCTGCCTGCATCGGGCAGCCGAGTGGGCGGGGAACCGAGCTATGACTCTGGATGCATCTATCCATGAGTCTTCTGAAAATAGGTACAACATTATTCATATATCATTATCCATCGGGATTATTCGTTTGCCTACGGGGATTTATAAGCGAATGTGTCCTATTCACGTCGTTATATGTCGGGGTCAACTTGTGGGTCTGTGGTTAGTAGAGTCGTCAAAATATTCGATCCGTTGGCAGTCGTTCAGAGTCCTTTACTCCCTCACGTCATTATTAGTATCGCATGTCAGAAAATCTGTATCTCATTAAAAGTTGGAAAGAGAGGTTAAAATTAATAATATTGCTATAAATGGTTCCTTTAATGAAATTAAAGTTTTCTCTTAGGTTGTCAAATCTTGGTGTCGATTTTCTAAGATCGAATCCGCTTTCGACTTAACAATAAGCTACGTCCTATAGTGAAAACTGAATCTATTTTCACTCTAATATTTTGGAGTTCGTTTAACTTCATGTTAATAATAATTAGAAATCTTTTATATCCTCAGATCTACTTTGCGTTAATAATCATTAGCACCCTATTGATACAATTCTAGATCTAACCTGGTGTTACTAATAATACTCTATGACAATTTAAAGAAATTAAATTTACCTTTACGCTACTAATAAGGGATAACTACAATAAATTCGAAACTACTTTCGTGATGAAGATCAATAGTAACTATTAAAAAATTTATAAATCAGTTTTATATTAATGACAATTAAATCTACTTTTAGGACACTAACAATGGGTAAATATGAGAATTTAGACCTACCTTCGTTATTAATGATCAGGCAACGTTAACAATATTACATAGAATTTTTATTATAATAATTGGCGACTGATAACAAATCAAATCATTTCTATTCCGATATTAGTTGATAACTATTAATCAAATTTACTTGTACATTCAAAGGATTGCTAATTATTAAGTTTATTTTTATATTAACATACTTGGTGATTATTAATGAGACACGCTTGTATCCTTCCTTTATGGTAACTGATAAAAATTAAATTTATTTTGATATTATGAGTCGTTAATAATTATTTAAACTACTTTTATGATAATGATATTTGTTAATTATCAGCAAAAATCAAATTTACTTTTAAGTTAATAGCATCTAATATTTATTAGTTAATAATAATTTGTACATGCAGGTAATCTAACTCACGAATTAGAAATAATTAGTTCATCCTCACATCATCTGGTGCTCAATGCATATTTATTACTAGAGTCATCGATTAGGTCAAAATTGCGGATCTCGTACTCGAAATTTAAATATATTCAGTACCGTTGATGATTCGAGAGGGCGGACTCTGATCACTGCCAATGGATGCTTAGGGACCATTGCCGTTTACGTCGCGGTTGGTGACTTAAATATGGAGCAGCTGGTGAGTCCACTACTGGTTCTCATTGTATACTTATCACTTGCATGGTGGGGAAAATGTGCATAAGGAAAAAAAATAAATCATTGGAACGAGTAATTAATTTATTGATTTTTATCAGCGATTTCTTTTGGGTCCTGGTTCAGTTGGAAGTTTAGCTAAAATGGATCCGGGAGTAGAATCGTTTGCCTAAGGCTCAGAAGGTACAATTTTAATTTAGATAATAAAGTTTTAATATTTACTTGTCGGGGAATAGTCGTCGGTGCTTGTGACGTTAAACTCTGAGTGTCCGCGGTGGGTCTTTGGAGGTCGATTATCATTTCCAGACATGTTACTATTGATTCGAAATGGAGAATTTTTTGCCGACGACTAGATTTATATTGGGTGTGTGTCCCCGCAGTGTAGAGATTCGTGAACTGCGCACACTCTCTTGTCACGGCATCGACTATCAGGGCATCCTGTGTATTGATTTGGCGAATTAGCTCGTCATGACATTTCGCTAAATCTCATGTCCTCTCATTTCTCAGTTGGGGGATTTATAAATTTTGTATTTTGATTTATTCACGATAATTCGCTGCTGACGGGGTGATCAATCTTTAAAATTTATTGGATTTCATAGTTCATTTTATTTGTAGAGTAAGTTATTTTTGTACTTTCTGTCTATGAGTTTAACCATTCTTAGATGAGGGCATTGAAGTTTGAAATTCTCAACGGGTTGCTTAGGTTTGGAAAAGAATGTTACCGAAATCAGACGTTGCATCAAAGATTTTCCAGGGTGTTTTATCGGAGAAATTCTCGTCACTGTCATGGCCAAATCATTTTATTAACTATTTCAGGATGAACAGATTATGATCAAGAACATTTCACCTCACATTAATCCGTAAATTTATGTGTGGTATTTTATTATAATTTGTGTTTTTTGTTTTGTTTTTATTTTAAAAATTAATTTTATGTTAAAGTTTCTTTAATTATTTATTTAACTAAATTATTATGGATTAATTTGGGCGATGGGTGAAAGGCGTATGATTTTTCCCTTCTATTTTGTAGTGTCGTCGATTCAAGAATTGGTTGGTTCTATGATGGCGCTCTGTTGGCTGTTAAACGCTCAATTCTGTTATGAATTAATTTGCCTGACTCTGTATTTACCTTTTGATAGCCTCTGCATTTTATGGAATTTATTAGAAAATCGTTTTGTAAATCTAATTTAGTCGGTTGGTATTCTTATCTAGATTGTTTGCCTTTTATCTTATGAAATCATATTACTCTTTGGTCTTAGTCAGCGAAAAACAAAAACTTTTCTATTTTGATGTTTCGGTTCAATCGATTTAGTCGTGAACTATAGTGGTTTTAAAACTTATTTTTGTCGGATTATCTCGAGGTCAAATTTATTTAACTACTAGTTTACAACATTCCACGTTTTGGTCATTATATTTGGGGTCTTAATATTACGAGTCGTCTATATATTCTAAATGTATTTACGGATTTAGTAAAACTTCCCTATGTTTGGAACATAGCACTTTAGTTCATTGATAATTTTGTCGATATTTTAAATATCATTTGTGGGTCCCTCATACTTTTAACACGTCCTTTACATTGTTACACGTCATTTTAGATTAATAATTTTTCTTTTACCAAAATTCACTGTTTTATTTTTGTATAGCGTTTAATTAACTACGTTTTCATATTTTTCATTAAACTTTGTTATAGTTTGAGCATAGCAACGATTTTATTGTCAAAAACTCATGTCACCTTCCTTTAATTGATCCTAGGCGCGATTGTGTTTACATTATAGTTAATGAGTGCCCACTGGACTACTCGATGTTTGAAATTTAGCCGTTTGTGAGAAATAATTTAGGTCGAATTTATGGGAAATGAACGACAGAGAAACAGCCAAAAGACTATTTTCCCCTCACCCTTTTCCCCTAATATAATATTGACGTTTCAGCTCCTGTGTTCTCACGCCGGAGCCTTCACGGGCACGAATCGTTGGCGATAATACACGCACTTACACGATTACGATCATGTGTTGGATTTTACTAGCTTGCAGTATGTTTTGGCTGTGGGCCTGAAAATGTAAAGCATTGATGGAAGAATTTCATTTTTAATAACTATATTTTGCCATATAATACATTTGACTATAAATTTCTGAACATAATGTGGCGCATTCCATAAGATGTTGATCATAACATAATAACGCCCTCTCCCCACGCCGACACCCAAGCAGAGCTCAACCGAGGTTGCGAGGATGCAACGTGGAGAGAGTTCCAAACACTTCTCACTCACATAGTAATTTTTGATGTCACTGAATTACAGTGTTTTCAGATTTAAAAACTGCTTCTGGTTAAAATCGATTAGACGATTATTCAAAACTACTTTCAAGTTTATGAAAAACTGATTAAAACTGTGTAAAAATGAATCGGTATATATACCTATTGTATGACCCTAACCTTGCGTGTTCTTTTTCATTTAGTAAAACAAAATTTGACCTTGTGCTTTTCTGGTATATTCTAATCTTTAATTTTATTATTTTGAAATTTTATTTGACATTTTTTTTTTGACTTTTTTAATTGAATTATTTCTAATTCAAATTATTTGATTTTTTATTTCATTTTCATGAAATTTCGCATTTTTTGATAAATTGTCAAATTTCGGTCAAATTGTTAAGTTTTCATGTTATGTTTGTATTTATTTCGTGCGGATCTTGTTGCACTTTGTTATTATTTTAATTTATTTTTGTGTTTTATAATTTTATATTTAATTGTTCTCTTTCTCGCATTTTGGTAGGGTTAATTGGTGTTTTAATAGGTTTGAGTTTAAATCTGCATGTTATATTTGCATGTGTGTTACCGATTCATTTAAACATTTACAAGGCCGTTTGTGTTCTGGCCCAACACCTTCTTTTGTAAGATTTTGGCCATTTTATATGTCGTTATGTTTCATTCTGCTTTTTTTGGATTTTATTAATATATTTTTTTATTTTTTGTTGTATATTATTTTGTTTTATTTGATGTTTTTTATTTTTAATATCTACCTGCGGTGTTTGTGTATGTTTACTGTAGCCATATTAATAATTTACGAAATTGTTTTAATTTAAAGAAATTCATTTTTTGTTTTAATTGTGACTTATGGCCCAACATTCCCACTCAATTTTAATGAGTGTTAATCAGATTTAATATGTATATTTGAACTAAGTTCGGTTGATTTTTAACTATTTGGATACATATTTTTCCGTTGGCCATGAGATTTTAGTAGTCGTTGCAGAGTTCGTCATCCCCGTACCCACTCCCTTTATTTTGATTTTAAGAGCTATGTGTGTCGATATTGTAGTTGATGGGTGCCCAGTAAGCTACCCAGTGTAAGTGTTTTCGCCAATAGGCCTTTCATAATCTAGGTTGAATTTTCTGGTATAGGAGGAAAGAGTGACGAGCCAAAAGTTCTTATAATCTCTGATATCATCAGGGCCCTTAATATTCACACTATTCTTACTATTTTTATTGCAATCATCATTAGTTGAAATATCATCCTTCTTATAGCTACCTTATTATCATCTGTTATGGTAGTCAGTGTTATTGATCTCAAGTACTAATCTATTTACTACTCGTCATTGTTAGTACTATCATAATATGGCTATGAGCCTCTTGTGACTGGGAACCATAGTTTTGATGGATTATAATTATATTGAGCTTAGTCTACAATCTGATTTTCGACATATTTTATTATTATTAGATGAATTTAGTCTTAGCTAGCCTTTTATAATTTTCATTTTACTTTGTTACAATTATGTTTACAGATTTTGTTTAAAATAATTGCCACTCCAAAATAGTTTTCACTCCCCTTTCCCTCCAGTTTGATCTTACAGAATATGTGTCAATATTACGATTTTATGAATGTGCACTGGACTACTCAATGTGAGAAAATTTAGGTCGAATTTTCGGGAGACGGGTGAAAGAGAGCTAGCCAAAAAACTAGTTCCAAATCTTATCACTGCACTTATAGGATCTGATGATTTAACGTTCGAGCCCGTCGTTACGCACGATTAGACCCTTACGGGCACAAGCTATAGACGGAGAAACCGCAATTCATAGCTCAGTAGTTGTGTCATATTTTAATAACTTGTAGTTTGTTTGGCTGTGGGCCGGAAAACTTTCGGCATAAGTAAATCAATTAGACTCTGTGTATAAATTATAATTAGTTCATAAACAATTTGACATAAATTCGTTTACAATCATCTCACGCCCCAACATTCCAGAGGATACGCCCAAGTAGAGACTTACTGGTAAGTGTGCTTGAGTTCGGATCTTGGAAAATTTTCAATTAGTGTTGTTTCGAATAGAGTAGTAGTAAGCCATTTTAAGCCATCTAAGCCGTTTAAACCTTTCACCCGAAACTAGTCGTTATCATCGTAAAAAAACTGTGAATATTATTTTTATTATGAATAATATTTATCTCTTTGTATTTAAAAAATTATGAAAGATATTTTTTAAAATTTTTAAATTTATCTAATGAAATGGGAAATCTGAAAGTAGTCATGAATAGGGTAGGAAACGTCTTCCACGACTGGATCTTACACTACTCTAGAAACGTATCTTATTCATCTAATGTTATTAATGTTTAAGATGAAATCTGACGAAATAGAATATCTTGAGAAAATTATGCTCGATGGATTTTATTATGCTTAAGATATTTCTCGAGGAAATAAAAAATTATGCTCGATGAATAAAGACGTTCGATTTCTTATGTTCTAGATAGTAATCATGCTCGAGTGATTGAATTGATGAAAACCTTAGAATTTTTCATCACTGAAATTAATGAAAGATATACTCGAGATGTTAATTGAATCAAATGTTAGTACCACTAAATAAGGAAAGACGTGTTCTAGTGGGTTTTTTTCATCTTAAATAAAAACTATTCATATTTTAATATTTTCAACATCAATTATACTTAGATCTGTATCTGTATAATTCGTCTTATATTTTTTATTCAACTCCTCCATTTTTTCTATATATTCAATTCGATTATTTTTATATTGGAGGGTTGTTATTCCGTTACTTAATATGTAACGTTTATCATCATAAATATGTATTCTTACTCTTGAATATTTTTGAAGGAATATTTTATGATGATCTGATTTTAATGTTCATCCTCCTACATCTTGTTGTTCTTTCCCAACGAGACATTCTTTTGCTTGTTCATATCCTAGGTTTAAGATAGAAGGTTTCGAATATGCCTTCACTCTCTTATGTTTAAAGTGCTTCTCAGAATTTAGATCTTTAATATCTAAGTACACTTTGGACTTCAATCCACAAAAACCTAGGATATTTTTATTAGTACCAATTTCGTATTTGAAATATCCAAGTTTTGTATCATGGATATATTCACTGATCTTTTCTAATTTTTCCTGATTCACTAATTCTAATATTATAGAATCAGTGTCTCCGAAATGGATCCTAAAGTTTTTGAATTTATATATAACTAACTTTGATGGTTATAGGATAACAAATCATATGTAATTATACTTGTCAAATTTAATTGTTTTTTTAAAGTGCACTGCGGCACAATCTTCAGAGAAGATCTTAAATCTCTGAAATCCTACTTTTGAGGCAACCGTCTTAAATCTTTCTTTACGGGAAACTATTTCAATTTCTTGGCGATTCCTCACATTCTCCAATGTTTTACCATAAAATGATTTATTCATTAATTTATAAAGAAAATTTCCAAACTTATCCCCTATTGCTTTTGATTACAATCGTTTCTTAATATTGAAATCAATATAAAGTTTCAACCACTTAGATTTTCTATAAATTAATTTCCGACGGACTTTCTCTAGAACTATTCCTAATTCTAGATACCAGTCCAACATTCTCCATTCTATAATATTTTTTTTATCCCCCTGGGTTTGGATAGGTTTTTCTGTTGTTTTATATCCAGTAGGATCATTTTCCTGTTGCCATTCAGAAAGTGATTCTTCTCAAACCAACACTTTTTCTGGACAACATGGAAAGTATTTGGTCTTAACATGCAATGATTGAGGATATTTTAGATCTATTTCATACACAAAACCTTCAGGGAAATTTTCTTTCGTTTTTTCATATGATGTGTTTTTACACCATTTCAATTTCCCTGTCAGTAACTCCTCTATCATTGCCGTCCGGTACAGGGAATTACAGCCGTAATAATATAATGAATTCCCTAGTTCTGGAGATACTTCAACAAATCTATCCCCAAAAACTCCCGACACCCCACCTCGAACACCTTCTTCAAAAAATAGAAGTGGATTTTTAAAAATATTTCAATTTCACCCCGGTGAATTTCAGTCTTGCCGCAAATGCTAATCTTGAAACTGAATAATGGTAACAAGGATCAAACCCATAATCCTTCAAGAAAGTATCCTTGAAATTCTCAATAGTGTCTGCTGATAAGCAAAAATCCATTTTCAAATATTTCAAGGTATATTCTTTGATGGATTTACAATCTAACAATCTTCATGATTCTTTCGCGTATTTATAATTATTTAAAGAAAGTTCTGATTGCTTTAAACGATTATAAAAGAATTGAATCTCTGGTAATTCAGTTTCCTTCATGATTTCCATCACTTGATCCCACTCTTGTCCCTTAATATACTCATAGGGATAAATTCCTTTCCTCACCGGGATATTAAAAAATTTATTGTAAACCTTACATTCTTCTGGTTTTAAAAGAGACTCAAGGTAATCTAGAGGTGATGGCTTCATTTTATACGAATCCAAGAATTTCATTATCCCTACACTGAAGAAAATATATGTTTCATCAGTGCTTGGAATTAATTTTGTTACTTTAGGAGCTAAATGGAGGAATATGATATGGTTATCATATCCACTACCATTATTAAAATAAATAGGAATGAAATTTATTTCACGAATTATGTACTGCTCTTCTATAATTCTTGGATTCTAAAAGGTGATCATGATCCATCACCTTATAATCTTCTGTGAATTCCTTTTCACAATAATAACAAGATGTGGATTTGTTAAAGTCCTACTTCTGCTCTTCTGTAATATCTATATGAAATTTCGTTTTGAGTAAGAGACTGAATTCTTTAGATAATTTATTGATGGATTCTACAAACTTTGATGTTGTATCCTCTCCAAAATATTCAATATAATGAGATTTCATTAAATGAGGATAATTGCTTTTTATATCTATTCCATTACAAAATCATTTTGTTCAATCTCAGTATTAGTATTTGAATATAATTATTCCATGATTCAAAGTCTGTGCTACATAAAAACTGGGCTTTATTCTTTTGATGGAAGTTTGTAAATTCCTTATACTCATCATGATGGAATGTTGCAATTGCTTCTTCATGATGAACACATAATTTCTGATGATTCTTTAACGCATTCTCAACGCTAAACGAAGCAAACCAGTTGAGACATGGATTGATGTCATGAGATTTATTATTACCTAATCAAGGAAAACTGCAGTAGATAATAGAAAGAGAATAAAATAGAAGAAAAAGAAACGAAAATAGAACCTAACTAAGAAATTGAAAAGAGTAAAAGATGGAAAACCCAGAAAAAAGAAAGAGAATAATGTTGAGTAAAAGAAAGACTAAAAATAAAAGCTGACGAAATAGTAAAGAGATAAAATAAAATAATAAATGATTAAAACAAATGAAAATTAAAACGAAACAAAAGGGAAAATACAGAACTTAAGAATAAATAAAAAGGGGATGCGGAGCGAAAGGAATGAAATAAAATTACTGGGGTAATAGAAATTGGGAAACCGCACTGCCGCACTATTGAATAAAAATAGATAATTCATACGACCATATAAATAAATGTTACTACTCCACATAGATATTTAAAAATCAACTTAAACGAAAATTAAAATGAGATGTATCGGAAGTATAATAAACCGGATAAAACGGGGGAAATATAAAGTATTATAATTATGGGTATTATAATCGAATAAAGAAAGCCATAGGGCCCTTAGGAAAGATACGAAAACAAGCGAGATAACTCACTCTAATAGATGAGAATAATAAAACAAATAACGACCAGCGAATTACGAGGATGGAATTAAAAAATAAATAAAACGAAAACGGGGAAATAAACCCATCGTATTTATTTGGGGTTGTTCGAAAGATTGAAGGCGTATAATCGATTTATGCTACATGGTTCATTTTTTCGTTCTAGAAATAGATCAATACAACGCAATCAAAGCAAGCAAAATAATCAGACAATCAGTACAAACAAATCAACAGAGCATTCACAAACACAAACAAAAAATACGCACGACAAAGCAAGGATACAAACAAACCAGTATTCAACAATAGCCGAAAACAGACTACAATAGAAACCAGACGGAATTATTCGACAACCAAAGATAACCAAAGAAAATCAACCTACACAAGGACGTCCGTATAAACCGGAATCATTGAGAATAAATGAACCTTTAGATCAACAATCAGCTTCCGAATTTCAGCCAGTCAAAACTTCGAAAGAGCAGCAGCAACGAAGATGAAGAAAGGGAGATCAACTACATTCGCAAGAACAAAAACCAGAATGGCATCACTAGAAAATATCAAAACCGACAGTCAAGGATCAAGTAATAAACAAAACCGAGAAACAAGGAAATCAATAACCCAAAGTAATACACCTGTGGAATCAGAAGACGAAAGTATAAACCAAAAAGGAAACGTTCCAAAATCGACAAACAAAGAAAAATTAACTTTGGAAAAAGGACTTTTAAAGGACAACATGGCAAACTCTAAAGACAATAATACAAAACAATCAGCGACGGGCGAACAAGCCAAAGGATACCAAGAAAAATTCCGAGGAGAACCATTTAACATAAATGCAAACAAACTAAATACGTTCATAAGGAATTTCGGAGTATATATCGAAGTATGTAATTAGTCGCCAGACATGGTGAAAACCCAAATGCCACTATATTTGTGCGATAGTGCGCTAGACATCTTCTTGGAAGCGAGAGAGAGGAAAAAGAAGTTAGACATCTAGAGATAGATTCTTAATGATGACATTCGGGGTCGCAAAATTAACGAACCAAGGAATGCAAGAACTGTTTTATAGAAAACAAAGACATAGCGAGTCAAACACAATGTTCGCAAGTGAGATTAGACGCTTGGCAAAAATGGCAACAGATGTAACGTTTGCGGAAACTCACCTAATATAAATATTTGTGGACGGGCTAAGACGACTCGAATTAAGATCCGTAGTAGGAATGCAAATATCGGCAACCTTAGATAAAGCCGTGGCAAAAGCAAATCAAGCAGAAATACATATACCTACCCAAATTGCAACAATGCAAAACGAATCAATGATCTCCGCAATGACAACAAAAGTCGATGAAAATGAAGCAAGTGATGCAAAAGTAAATCAATTCATACCGGGTGCGCACCAGATATTCAAACCACCAAGACCAAGAACAAATAGTAATAGCCCGAATACGAACTACAACAACAGCCAGGGACCAAACTACAACAATGCTAGTAATTCAAACCAAAATAAGCAATGCCGAACCTGTGGGAAACCTGGGCATTTCCGAAACATACCATGTGCAAGATGCGAAAAAATGATGAACGGACTAAAGAAACAGGCGAAAACCTGGAAACAAAATTATCAAATGGTAGCAAAAGAACTAAAGGACACCTCTTGACGATTGGAAAATGTGAGAGCAGATAGAGAAACAGCGAGAGAAAATCAGAGATCTGTAAGCAAAATTAAAACTACAAGAAAGGATGGAAGAGAACCTCAGAAAATTCACCACCGTCAAAGTCAACCAGCTAACGAAAACAAAAAACGTATGAAGACAAAGAACAAAGCGACCTACAAGCCGAAAATGTTCGGACAAAGAGATCTCACGCTGCATCGACAGAAGGCGTTACGAGAAAGCAAAAAGGAGGTCTTCGAAATAAAAGTAAAGGAGATGCAAACGGAAATAGAGAGATTAAAAATTCGAGAGAATACGACGATGCTGGAAGCAGAGGTTGAAGATCTAATGGATCAAGTCAACCACTTATCATATTTACTGGATGAGAAATTGTGCACCTCAAGAACGCTATAAACAAGAATTAATGAGTTTATGAGCACACCTCAAATGATCTGGTTACCATTAATCCCTATGCCACAATCTCAAGTCGCTCCAAGCAGCGAAGGATGTGGAGAGATTCAAGAAACTTATGTATAAGGAAAAGGAGTGGATGTAATGTGTAAATTAAAATTTGTGAATAAAGGGTCGTCGAGACCAGTGCAATCTTAATAATCCTAATAATCATTCTAGTCATAAAACTCTATCGAAAATCAAAAAGACAAAGAAATCACAAGGCAACACAAAACTCAAACCAAACCATCAAGTTTACAAGAACTCAAACAAGAAATCCTCATTGCCACAACCTCCTAGAAACTAACTCCCTCAAACAAAAAGATGCAATCAAAAATCCACCAAAGCAAACCAAATCAAGATGACATCCGTGATCCCAGCCATTAACATCAAATTTAGACTCTATTAACATATATATATATATGTGAATAACTAATGATAATTACAATAATACTAAGAAAATCGTTATTTAAAAGTGCATGATGTAAATAAGACAAATCACCTTGTGTGATCTCTTTCCTTACCTCGTAAATTGACCTCACTCTGTCACATTAATGTATGAAAGTATTATTTCCTTTATGTGTTACAAGTATACAAATGTGGCGGCCAAATAAATAATAATTTGGACCGAGAAATTGCAGGGCGCAATTTAAACGGCCCATGGAGTGGTTTGTTGGGCTATAACCCATAATTTAAACAAAATTGAATGAATATTTAATGTCATTTGGGAATTATCAATATGGCTGCGGTAACATGAGCATACACCGCAAGCAGAAAATAAAATAAAATAAAAACACCAATTAAAACAAATTAAAAAAATAACATAATTAATTAAAATCAAATAATTAATAAATTTCGCATATAAATGCATACAGAAAAATAAAGTAGAACATAAAAACCTCCTATTACCTTGCAAAAATAAGGTTTGAAAAATACACAGGTGGAAGTGGTGACTAGAATAAAAGTAACATTTAGCGAAAATAAAAAATGTAAATTTAAAGAAATTAATATTAAAAAATAAAGAAAAATAAATAGAAAAAGGAAAAAATATTAAAATAAATAAAAACAATTAAAAAACCTGACAAATGGCCAAGAAAGGTTTAAAATTCACTGATTGGTCGCACACAGGCATGAAAACACTATATATACAGTAGCCATTTTCATAATACCTAACCTAAAAAATTGAACTTTAAAACTTCAAGAACGTAAAAACTTTAAATTTGAATTCTAAGTGTTTTTTTCGTTATTGATTGTATATGATGAATGTATTTTTTTATGTTTATTAATTTTTGAATTTAATGTATTATCATGGATGGCCGCGATACTTTTTACTATTCGTCACATGTCCCCCTAAAATCTATTTTATATTTATTGATGCTAGTTTGTGGATAACTGGTAAATCGGTATTCAATTCCCGCAATAAAGTTTGCGGGACGTTGACGTGTCGATTTATCAGTTTCCATCCCTCGGAGTCTGCTGGGACTGGTCAGCTTTGAATTGATCACATAGTAGGACTTCGTTATTATTCACCGCGGCGTCCATGAATAGTGGACGGAGCGGTAAGAGGGTAAAATGCGGGAATATCGTCAGAGTTAAAGGGACAACATTTATGCAAATGCTTAAGTAGGATAATAATTTTTTTTAAAAGTTCCTGTTACAAGTCAATGGGATCGACTAGGGATAGGTATGAATAATAAAAGATAGACAAAAATAATTTTTTTTATATAGTATTTTGGGTTTTATTCTTTAAAGAATGAAAATTTAATATTAAATTGAAAAATGATTTTAGTGAATTGGGCGTAGTCGGGAGCATTAGTTTTTAATTTTTATTAACGCCAACGACCATTATATCGTATTGAAATACTCTCAATAAGAAAAGATTTTATATTATTTAATAGTAAATTTATTATCAATAAAAGTTATTTTTACTTACGTAGGACTGACCACCATAGTTATAACCCAATAGGTAAAGTCAATACGAGTGGGGACCGAAAAGAGTGGCGCAGGCGATAGGTGAATACCGGATTATAAATGATAAAAATTTTTTTTGGTTAAATTCGTAGAGAAATTCCTCGCTGATTATTTCAGCATAAAATTAAGCGCACCCCTGCACAGAATGCCAAGTTGGAATTTGATCAATTCCGTGATAGCTATGCATATTTAATCGAGTAGGTGTGCCACGCATTTGTAGATCCGGCCATTTTTCCTTTTTTTTATATATAACCCGATTCACCTATAAGATGCTCTACAAGCACGGCAAACAACTCGGGTCGGTAAAACTAAATTTCATAAAATTATGTGTGTATGTGTATGCATGCGTGTCTGTATGTAACCCCTGGACAATAAATTAGAGCCCCTTAAAAAATTTAATTAATGTAAAATCTTATTTCTATTATAATTGATAATGTAATTAAATTACTCAGATATTAAGAAATTCTCCCTCTTTTATTTTTCTTTTCTCCTTCGGGCAAACATTATATCGTACACCTTACAAGAAAATTCGAAATTTTTCTCACAATTCTCACAAATTGAAATGCAAGCCAACTACAAAATTCCGAAACTAACTCCACTCAAATCAACCCACCCTGTCGAATCCAATACACAGAATAAAAGTATCTCCCATGTAATATGCCGACAGAAATATGACAAATTATTCGCGAAGCATGAACGTACATTGGGTACATGGTTTTCTCCAGAAGCCGTGAAGGCCCTCCATCAACTGATCCATCGCTTGACAAGATGTCGCGATGATCTTATTTCCGAAAACTGGCCGCGATCTGACCGCGAAACTGAATCTAAATCCCCCAACGCACATCACAGAGAAGAACCAAATCGGTTCGGTAAAAACCCCAAGAACCAGTAAACACAACCCCAGCAAAAACCGGCGACGCCGTGAGCGTCGTCGGACTTAGGGAGCCGTCCTATTGGCAAATGCGGCCAAAGTGCTCGAAGAGGCCACCATTCGGGTCGCCGAGCAATTCCCGGAATTTGTGAAACCGGACAAACAATTACACGAATCAACGAAACCAGCTGAAACAGTATCTCGAATTTGTGCCGACAAGGAAGACGATATGAAGATCACTATGGACATATCATCGGCAGTAGTACCCCCACCAGTAGTCGATAAAGCTCGAAATTCATCGGCTTCAGTCGGTTATTGGACCGACGACTTTGGTGACGAACTACCTCAACCAATTCTTCCGGTCGTGGTCATCAAAGGCAATCTTCATCGGAAGAGAAAATTTCCCGTCGATATCGATGGAGAAAATCGAGATCCCATCGTCGATCTGTGTACACTGTTGGACGAATAATAGATTTATGTATTGTTTATATTCCTTTTTATGACATCGTTTTGTAAATTCTATTAAAAAATTAAATTTTTGTATTTAGTTTTATTTTCTTGAAAAATTTGACTTTTCTTTATAAATAAATGCTTAAATAACGTTAATAATTATTTTCGAGAATGGTATGATGATTGCGGGAGCCTATTACTATAAGTAGTGTTATTTAAAGGGTTTAGTTAACTAAGAGAGTTAAAATAAGAGGAATTACATTTTTCGTTAAAGTAATTTAAAGCACTTGTGTGAGGTTTTTTGAAGGTAAAGGGTTAATTTTGCAATAGCACGCAAACATAACACGCAGATTTAAAATCAGACCCATAAAAAATCAAATAACCACTTTAAAATACGATAAAGAAACAATTAAAATATAAAACCGAAACATAAAAATAAATTAAAATAATAACAAAATTCAATAAGATCCACACGAAAATAAACACAGAAATAACATGAAAACACCGAAATTTGACCAGAAATTGATTACCTATCTCCTGTCGCCTTATTTATTTAAATTAATTAATCGTCTGCCTGAACTTCAATACCCTTCTCCCCTGTCGTATTTATATTTTATATCACTATGTCATGCTTTCCTAAATAAAATAATTTGAACTCATTTTTTCAATTTGTATTATGATAGGTTTTATTTCATTTAATAGAACAAATTGAACAGTCTAAGATTAACCATTAACTTTTATTAAACAAAAAAAACAGATTTGATTATTTTCCGAGCCCGTCACGACCATTGGGTTGAACGTTTCGGCGAAAACGACTGGCGAAAGTCCATTGCGGGTGTCTGCGGGCGTATGCATGGTCGCCTTGTTGTCTTGGTCCGCGTCGACTGCGAAGAACCGGCTAGACAAATTTCTGCGGCAAAATCAGTTTTGTTGGTGCGGTCATCTGTAGCAATCTCGGGTTGTCCAGTTCAAACGAAACTCCATAGTCTGGAGCGAATCCGTCGGTACTGGGAATCAGACCGCTCGCGATGTCTTGGTTCACGCGTGCTAATCGTTGCCTGGCCAGATTCGCCTTTCGGTGGTATTTTTTAATCCAGACTCTCCATATTCATCAAGGTGAATTCCTCTCGTTGACGAGCCTCTCGTGCCGTTTTGATTTAAATAAATTTTATTTCATGAAAACTGACTCCGAAGAGTCAGTGCGTTCTTTTAAGGGGACTAGCCCGACCATTAGTAGGTCAGACTCGATCAAGTTTTCTTTTGCTTTTTATATTAAATTCTTCATATCTGTCCGGTTGAAATAACCAGGCAAGTACGGTCCGATTTCCATCTCTGGTTCCTTCTTCAGCTCAGGTCCAGCTCCATCGCCATCTCGGTATTTTTTGTAAAACATTAATGGGATTCATCCACGTTATATGAGAAGTTAGGTAGGTATAAAGTTTAGGAATATTGGGCTTCGTTTTATTTCTCTTGGCATAATTGGTTTTGTTTGTAGAAAGTTTGGGATCTGTATTCACCATCTCGGTATTGTTTGTAAACATTATTGGGATTCATCCACATTAAATGAGAAGTTTGGTAAGTATTGGTTTAGTTTAAAAGTTTGGGATATAACATTTCGCCAATATTTATGATTGGATTGTCAGATCATCGGTATTCTAGATTTAGGCATCATTCTTTCAGCATCCCTTCAGCAACACTTATAATTGGATTTGTCTGGAATCTAAATTTTATGGCAGGCACGTAATTATCATGTTCATCCATCAGTTTTTCAACATCAGTAATCGTCATCAGCGTATTCTTCTTCTACATATTGTCGGTATTTTTGGAATCTTTTGAATTGGATTTCTGAGTACTGTGGTGAGGATTCATCATAGTATTCTGTGTATTGTCGGTGTATAACATCTTCAGTTGTAGAGTCATTAACATTATCCTCATTGACTCCGTTATCGCTGTCATCATCCTCGCTGTCATCATCCTCGTTGTCATCATCCTCGCTGTTATCATCAATGACGTTGTCGTCCGACTGAAATGGCAAGTCATCTGTATAATAGCTAATCATTTTCACATTTCCATAATGGCGCACTAGGGGATACTTTCTAAGGTATGGTTCATCAATAAATACGTTGTAATCTGGATCGTGACTGATGTAGTGTTTTTAAATAAATTTGCAAGCTGATTTTTTGTATGCTCTAATAAGGTGGTTATGAAAGAAATTGGTATGTTTTGGATTGTTTTGTGTAGAGACATGATTGTTTTCAATTTTGTAATGTGTTGGAACAAAGTTATTATCAAAAGGATATGGAGTGTAGTCTGTGCAGGTATTTGTTAAGTCAATATTAAGGTTAGTAGTTTTAGTTACATACAGTGAGTTAATTGAAGAGTTAGATTTGTCAGTAGTGTTATTAGTTAAGTATGTAGGATCAATTTGAGATGAATTGCAAGAAGAGTTGAAAAGATTATCAAAGCAGTTATATGGTTGCTTGTTAAAGTCTATTTTAGGAGTGGAGCATATAGGATTATTATTTGAACGGATTTTTGTAGGTGTGAGTATAGATTTATTTGTATTTTTGTTGTTAACATGGTTGTCTATAAATTTAGTTAAATATGTATAATGTTGAATAGGATGTGGTGGAAAAAGATTTATAGTTTTTGAGGCTGACTGTAGGTTTGAGGGTTGTAAGGTTTCGGTTATATTTTTTCCTTTCTTATGGTCGTTAGTTGTTATACAGTTGTTATCAGTGTCTAAATTTAAGGGCAAGTTGTCAATATGTTTAGTTTGAATAGGATGTGATGTATGAAGGTTTAGGTTGTTTGCAGTTGAAGTAGTAAGAAGTACACTACACTTTTCGCACGCTAATTTAAAGAGATCACCAAAGCCGTTATCTGTTTTAAGAGTGGAGCATAAAGTATTATTATGTAGTTGGTATTTTGTTATAGAGTCATCAGGAGTATCAAGATTTGTGGTAATATTAGTTGGTGACTGGAGTTCATTAGCAAAGGTGGTAGTTTTATTATCAGTAGTAGTGTTGTCTTGGCGAAGGTCAGTGTAAGGTGTGTAAGAAGTATAAGTAATAGATGATTTACTGAGTTTTATGCAAGAGGTTTTTGTGTAAGAAGTAGTATGTTTATAAAGATCTAGTATATCATCAACTTTGTTTGTAGTGTTGTAATCATATTTCTGGCTTGTAGTATTTTGAGGTAGTTTGTTAAAAAGGATTTCGTTTTTGAAATTATGAGTGGTAGAATTTTTATTAGTAGTTTTAATGTTTATGGGGCTAGTGAGTCGGCCGCAGGCCGACGAGCTGCGTACACTATATTTTTCATGCTTGTTTTGTCGATCTAATTTACTTAAATTTGAATATTTAAACAACATTCTCTTTATTTTAAGTTTAATAATAAAATAAAAATCATTCAAAAATAAATCAATATCACGTTTAAAATTGTTTTTAATATTTATAAAGTAATTTTCAGTATTTAAAAAATAATTTTTAGTCAAATTTCCTATTTTATATAATAGAGGTATGTCATATTTAAAATTTTTGTTAGTTTTTTGGAATTTTTTGTTGAGTAGTTTTTTTTAATTTTAAGTAAAATATGTAAAAGAATTCAATTAAAAATTTTATATAGCATGTTTCATTTTTTATTTCAAGTTTAATATTAAGCAAATAAATGTTAAGATTATTAAAAAAATTGTCAGTGCAATAAGTTAGTGATATAAAAATATTGTCAGAGTTTTTAAAATTTTTAATTAATGTGTTTCTATAAGAAGTAGGCTGTGCATGTTGTGTTTTTATTGTTTGTGCATGTTGTGTTATATTTTCAAGGTCTCTTTGAGAAATATTTTGGATAGTTTTGTTATTATGATTTCCTAATAAATTCATATTCGAAGGAAGATTGGAAGTATTTGATATATTTTTATTTGATTTTATCATATTAAAGTTTTTAGTAATATTAAAATAGAGTTTGTTACAAAAGAAATTTAAATATTTATAATTTAACAATATATCAAATGTTACCACATCTGCAATCAAGTCCCCTGAAAATATTCAAGGCATAAAGGATCTTTGATTGCAGGCCTTCCAGTTTGAAGGGCTTTGTTATGAGTTGGTCAATTTGTTCGGATGGGTAAGAGCCTAAAATATCGGTTATTTTAATTTTGTTCCAAATTCTGACAGCATCGTCTATTGGAATCTCCATAGAACCATTTAAGAAGACATAAATCTTGTAACAGAATTCAATAAGGTAAGGATCAGCATTATTTTCAATTGTTATAAGGCGTAGTTCTGAAAGGCTATTTTCAAATATTTTATTGCCATAATCATCAATGGATCCAGGAAGAGGTCCAACAGGGGCATCAGTTCGAATGTTCATAAAGTGATTTACATTTGTGTTTTCTAAAAAAAAGGATAATTGTGGTTTAATATTAAATAACTTATCAGATCCGGCTTTCTGCCCAGTTCTATTGAATGTCAATGTGTTAAATTTTTTCATGCTTGTTTTGTGGATCTAATTTCTACCCGGTTCTTGTTTGATCGCTAAACTGGGTAATTCGATTTCATCTCCGCGATCGTTTGGTCGTCGGGGCCAACCAGATTCTCCATAAGTGGCCAAGGTATATCCTTGATCCCATAGTGCTTGTCTGTATTGGGCGGCAGAATTGATCGGTACTTGTAATGTTAATCGGGAGTCATAACTCCATCCTCCGTGCGGATCTCTGCGGTCTGAATAAGCCATATGATTAGTATTAAATTTCAAAATTTTATTTTTAAAATTTATTTGTTAAATGTGAGGTGGTCATGAAAACACGTTCTATCGTCGCCTGTCTGATGGGTGAACATAATTCGTATTTACATGGTAAATTGGGGATTAGAAAAATGTAATAACTCGTTGAAGTTCAATAGTGTCCTTCATAACCGCGTCATTGGGCGATAGTCGATTCTGGATACAGTCTCCCAGTCGTTTCTTTGCGTCGCGCCTGCTGTCGACATATGGTTGACGAGAATTATACATGATTAGTAGTTATGAATTTCTAGGTTTTCAATTTCATTTTTATAATCGTAAGTGTTGACTCATTACTGTTTGACTAGTTGAAACCCCCTCCCTTTATTCGTGACTGATTATTGATTATAAGTTAACATGATTTGGTTTTCTAATTTTATTTTATTACGACGTAGAATTTATTTCTATTATAATCTACTGCTCATTAATTGTTCAAGTATATTGACGGTTGATCTGAGCCGGCTGTTTTGCTTATTCTTGCCACCTGTTACAATTACAATGTCAACAATCAGGTCTACGGTTGATTGGTAATCTATTTTTTATTGCTCCCCTTTATTGTTTTATTTCAGGGCTATATTTTTGTCGACTTAAGTTCCATATGGTGTATTAATAAATCACGATATCTCTCCATTCGTTGTCATTTAACGGAATGAATTAAGTCTCGATGCTATACCAATTATCTATGATCTCCTGCTCCATCCAGTACTAAATAGATGTTAATTAATTCCTGGTTCACGGACTCAAAAACTCAATATTCCTCTTTGTCGATGTCCTAACTCCTTCCCAATCAATCAGTACTCAAATCCTTATCCATTCGTGTATGTGTCCCCAAAATGTCTTATCAATTTTTAATGAAATGTCAACATGTACTATGGATTCGATGATTTCCATGCTATTTTCTTCGATATTTATTGTGCGCATGCGTGAATTTCGTCCGACTCTCTCTTGGTCTACAACAAATCCTTAATGGTGTGCTCATCGTATGTGTTTGTCTCCGTACTCTCTCTCGGATGGATACTACTCGTATTATTTTCACCTGTATGCCCGACACTGGGGTGATTGATCCTGGAACTATTCGCTATCCTGAGACATTGTACTAATTTTACTTTAATTTTTGTCGTCTGATTCGTATCGTATTTTGTATTGTTAAATTATTTCATTTACAGGTGATGGTTGCTTCTTCTTTGTTATCAATAATTTAATTTGCCTTCAAATATTATTATATCATGACTATCGAGTTCATTTAAAGGTATTTTTACATAAATTTAGTTTCAACTGGGTTCTGGGTAAAGATTTGGCGTTTATAATGGTACGATTATCTAAATTGACATCATAATTCTATTCTAAGTTTGATTATGTCGCTTGTTATTTTAACAATTTATTCCAGATTCAGTTACTCCTTTTACCGCCTCGTAACTCTTTCAAATTTTAATATTCACCCTATCTTCATTACAAAATCTAGTTATATCGCTCGTCATTTATTTAGTCAAATTTTGTGTTACATACATCGGTATCTGGTAACCTGTATAAGTTTTGCCACTTTATTTGTTACTTAAAATTTCATTTTTGGTTACGTATTTTAGTTGTAATACTTCATCCTTCGTTAATTTTTCGTCATTTTAAGTCAACCCTTTATGTTTAGTTAGTTTTTGGTCACGTATAGTTTTATGTTTACTTTAATCGCGTTTAATCACATCTAATTGTATTACATTTAGTCACGTTTATCTACTTTAGTTCCATTTAGCTATTTTTATTTACCTTTACTTTCATTTAGTTATGCTTATCTCCATTATGTTTAATTATGTCGAATCACCTTTAGTTACTTTATTTATATTTTGTTACTGTACACTCCACTTAGTTACTTTTCGTCGGCATTAATACGATTAATTATTTTTCGTCAGATTTAATATAATCAGTTACTTTTCGTCTGGAATTAATGTATTTAATTACATTCGTCAGTTTTAATAGATTTGGTTATTTTCTTCACATCGATATCGAGTTTCCACCTCCCGAACCTCTCAATTTGATCCTAAGGAACTTGTGTTCATATTAAATTTTACGAGTGTCTACTGGACTACTCGGTGTAATCAGTTTAGCCGATTTGTATATTTGATTTAATAATAATAAATGTAATGGTAATTATAATAATAAGAATAATAATAAATGTAATAGTAGTAACAATTAATAAAGGTAATACATATAATAGTAACAATGATAATGCTAGTAATAATAATAAGTGGTGGGTTACAGGGTTTTGATGCTTGTTTTAAACGTCCTTGAATTTACCCTGGTAACGCCATATAAATATTTTCTAACTACCACTCGGCACCCGTTGTTAGGCAACGTTGGAAATGTGTTCGAGTGGGTGGATTGCCCGCAAAATGTGAGCACTATTACTAATGCTGTAATTGCTCGGACAATCCCTGGGTCCAACGAGCTGTCGTTAGAAGACTTGTGCTCGCTTTAATCTGTTGGGTCCCTGTGTAGGTCTCTGAACTTTTTATGGGTACAACCTCGTTTTGCTCATCGAGAAAATTATAATTGGAAATGAAAAATGTGAACATGTATATCTAAATCACATCGTAAACTCAATTCATATATTGGTCAGATTTTTGTTCAACAGTCGAGCGGCTCGGCGCTTTGCTCGTTCTTTTCGTCCGGGTCTGTAACTGTTGGTTGTGGTTGTGGTGGGAGTTGTGATTGTCTCTGGGGTCGCCGCCGGTTCACGATAGGCCAATTGAGCCGGGGTAAACACGAGAGGGTAGGTTACCGCTGCCCCTTCTTGACAGGCGGACATGGCAACCTCCATCCCTTTTATCTGAATTTTTAGACTCTGAACTAGATGTTTCTCTTCGGCCCACCCTTTCTGGGCTGTCGTAAGCTGTTGGTATATGGACTTGACCTTCCTGGGGTCTATCCAGGTAGATTTAACCTGCTGGACTTCTCGAGTTAGCTGTAGGATTTGTTCAAGTAGGTTCTTGTTGGCTTGTTTCGCGTGCTTTAGTTCGATCTCACATATTTTTGAAGGCTCCATTACTACAATAGGAAGTATTAAAGTTCGGAATCCCGGAAAACTTTTTCTATCCCTTCTTCGGGAGAATAGCCCGGAACGATAAGCACGTATCGTTTCGTGTTGCGGGTCGGTCTTGGATTTGATGGGTAGACGTCCGCGAGTCGTCCGCAGGCGAGATCGTCTTCCACGTTCGCCAGGTAACTGCTGGCTCGATCAACTAAGGCGTTGACTCTGCGTTGATATTTCTTGAGATGGGTCAGGAGTGCTTGGGCCCCCGTAAGAATGTCTTGGGCCGGACTGGGATCACTTGACTGTCCCTCCTTC
Organism: Schmidtea mediterranea; assembly: GCA_022537955.1. NCBI lineage: Eukaryota > Metazoa > Platyhelminthes > Tricladida > Dugesiidae > Schmidtea > Schmidtea mediterranea. The sequence goes on from CM039680.1 coordinate 177,936,114, forward strand.
CGGAATTGTTGCATTGTGCTTTCTATTAAGAGCACGTCCTCCCATCTATTTTCTCCTGGTTGGGGCACGTTGGGGTACCTCTCCTTATTGACACGCCCCTATGCCTGACGCCATTGATCTGCTTCTGAAACGGAGATCCGAATAAAAGGTCCTGATTTTCCTGAACATAATCATAATCAAAAGGGTTCTGTCATCAAAATTCAATAACTGTCATCGAAAGTTATAATTCTCATTATAGTTCTCAAAATGTTTATAAATAAAAATGACTTGTATGAAATCTTTCGTTGTTTAAACCTAGTTGAAGTAAATTAGAGTATTTCCATGCCCCTACTCCCTCTGAAATCGACTCCTAAGGATTTAAATTAATAACCAAAAAAAATTCGGTAAGGTATTCATCCTGATGAGCGCAGATAAACAAAGTCAGCAAAATTAGCTGTCCAAATTCATCACTTTTAACAAATCACAAATATTAAAATTAAGTCATTAATAGTTTAGTTCCTTTTATAATTATCTAAGATATATTAAGATTAAATTGTTATCAGTTTTATTTTCTTGTACAATTATTAAAGATCTGTTAAAATTAAATTGTTATCAATTTTAATTTCTCATACAATTATTAAAGATACATGAAATTAAAATGGTTATCAGTTTTAGTTTCTTATGCAATTATTAAAGATATATTAAGATTAAATCGTTATCAGTTCTAATTTATCATACAATTATTAAAGATAAATAAAAATGGTTATCCGTTTTAATTTCTTGTACAATTAGTAAAGGTTCAAAGTCGGGAATTTTTAGAATTTTAAAATCGTAACGAAACTCAAACTTCAATCTGTGGGTTTGAACTCTGCATCACTTCCCCACTGGATATCCCGGTCAATACGTCCCCGTTGGTGCAATCGTGAGGTGGATTCATTCTTGGAATATTGTCAAACACAAAATTCTTAATTGAACGGAAACATCGATCTTATCTTATATAATCGAACTGTAGCCTGTGTGTGTATGATATATTTATTCACGCTTATTTCTCTCACCCGATGTAATACTGAGCCAGGTGCATGGAGTAACTTGTCGATCTTTCTACAAACCATTGTCTCCACCAAACTTGGTGATGTGATAGAATGGCATACTAGCTGCATTTGTGTGTCGGTGCATGCATGTATCCTTCGCTGGGGTATCTAGACAGCGAGAAAAATTATCTGTCTACGACATACCGGTGTATCGATCCGGTAATTGATATTTATTTACATAGATTCGATACTCTTGATAAGCACTCACAGATTTAGCGGGTCGTGGTAAGATAAATTTCGTAATTATTCTATTGCAAATGTCTCTTTTATTTAGCTGATAAGTGATTTTTAGCGAGGCTCTCTCTGCTCGGAAAGATTTGTTCAAGGCTGGAGTTTCCGGGTTGATTAACTCTAAATAAGATTGGCAATCCCTAATAGATAAACATTGGTGGAATGGAAGATTTGATTCCCGGTAACGATGATTTTGGCATGATTGTCATTGAACTACAGATTTCTCAAGGAAGGGTTTGTGATTAAATCGTGTTCATGATGAATTAATATGAGTGTGTTATTTTAGCCGTGGACGATGCGAGAAGATGTTGTGTGAAACAATGATATTGATCTCTCCAATAATCCTTAGTGACGAGCTCAGATCGAACTCATCTTCGTTCGACGAATATGGATTCTATCTCAACATTTGGCTGTGTTATCATAATTTTCCTATACTGATCATTATTTTTGTTCGTTATCAATCAGAAGTTTGTTGGACTTTGGCTTATTAAAGAAGATTTTGTTGAGGTCTGTAAATTAAAATTAAAAATTTAAATAAAATTTAGGATAATAATTCAAATGGAAAGTAAGCGAAGAAAAAAGGCAAATAAAAGCGGGATCGTGCACAGAATTAATAGTAAAGGAAAGTGCGATGGAAACAGTATTAGAAAATGCAAAAAGCAATTACGAAAGGCGAGAATCCGGAAATCCGAGAAAAATCAATAAATGGAAAAATCATCGAAATCGAATGGGAAAAACGGGACAGTTATAGATTAGCTAATGGTCAACAAGATGACGGTTAGGGATTTATCAGAAAAGGGTTAGAAAGGGTTGAAAAACATTCAAATGTAGGAAAACAGAAAACGTTAATTAATTAATTAATTGGCTAATGGAAAACCCGAGCTAATGGGAAACCCGAGCCAATGGAGAACCCGAGAGATGAAGGAAACCCGAGCTGGGTAAACAAGAAGAAAGGCAAACAAAAGGAAGATTTGGGCCCATTAGCTTGACACAATGATTAATGGGAAAAGAGTAAGGAGAAGATAGCGCGCGTAAGAAGACCGGTAGGGCCATTAATTATCTGGATTCGTTGGACCATTATGGATGACAGCCGAAGCAAACACGTAGGAGAAAATGTCAAACGAAAGATTGGCTCGGCAATAACCATTTGTCATCCTGATTTCGAGGAGTATATAAGCAAAGGGAAAATCAGAGAAAATCGGCATTCTGCCTCAGCTAGGGTTCGAAGAATCAGACTGTAGGAAAAGTGGTAAACGAATTAGGGAAGTAGGGAAAAGAAGAAATAGAATTAAGAATACGGAAAGGCGAAAAGGGATCAAACCAAACAGAAACCGAGGAAAACGAGAGTCAACAGAACTAAAGGATCAAAAGGTGAATATTGTTTGTTGCAAAGCATCAACGCCGAGCAGAGAATCGTATAAACTTTGATTGGTCATTGTAGCGTGATAATAAATTGTGAACCTGTTGTTTCAATATACGTTGGGTCGTTCATTGTTTTAATTTAAAGAACACCAGGAGTCAGAGAGAACCGACTTGAAATAATCCAAAACCCAACATATATTCTGGTGAGCCCGACGTGATCGCTAGTCGGCGGAAAATTATTGAAAGTTAGTGGAAAAATAATTGTTGAAAAAAAAATAGTACCGACGTGATCGCAAGTCGGCGGAAAATTATTGAAAGTTAGTGAAAAAAATAATTATTGAAAAAAATAGTACCGACGTGATTGAAATTCGGAGGGAAATTATTGGAAGCTAGTGAAAAAGGAATTATAAAAAGAATTAGTACTGACGTGAGTGAAAGTCGGCTTAGAAGTTTGAAAATAGTGTTAACGAGATTATAAAAGGCTATTATTGGGAGATTTAAAAGAAGTTGAAAAGTAATTTTAAATTATTGTTTAACGCTTGAAGTTTAGCTCAAAGTGAACCGATACAACCTCAGAAGTCAGAAACAAGTCCAAATGGCAAATGATAATGCTGTTATGCCTCTCAATAGAGAGATGATTGATTTCGCAAGTTGTCAGAAATTACCCGTCAATCAATATGGGGGAGACCCTGTTGAATTTGCAGATTTCATGGGAGATTATTATATGTACGCCTCAGCATACGGATGGACACAAGCCATTATGGTTCAGAGATTCCCACTCTATCTGAAGGGTGCGGCAAGAGAAGCCTGGCAGCAAGTCGACAAACGAAATGTTGGCAATGATTGGACAAAATTGAAGGATGCAATGGCACTGAAACTGGTTGGTGGAGATATCAAAAGAATCATGCGACAGAAATTTTATAATCGAGTTCAAGGTCCAGATGAATCGGTCAGTGAGTTTGCTTATCATCTGACCACTTTAGCAGATAAAGCCTTCGAAGTCAAACCCGATCAAGCAGATATGGCCAAGCAGGTTAAAGAGCTGTTAGAAGATCAGTTTATAACCGGAGTCCACTCCGAAATCAAAAAGGCCCTATGTTATGTGGACTTTTCCAATTTCGATGAGCTCGTGAAGAAAGCCATGAAGATAGAGCTGAATTTAAAAAGTGCAAAAAGATCAGATGCTTTTGGAGTTAATGTGGAGAGACGTGAGCGGTCAATTACGCCTGTGAGAGCACCATGGGATGAAAAGAAAATAAATCAAATCAGTAGTCCAATTTTAAGACCAAATACTAGATTTCAAGCCGGTAGATCAGCGATGAGTGTACAATCAAATGGACAGGTAAATAATCCTCAATGCGAACATTGCAAAAAGTCTGGACACTACTCAAATCAATGTTGGTTCAAATATGGGAAAAATCCCAGCCCTAACAAGAGATTCACAGAAAACAAAAGGATCAGCAGTGATGTCGAATGCTACCGATGCGGAAAGAAAGGGCATATTAGCAGAAACTGTTTTACCAGATCAAGATCATCGTCAGCGTCACCTTCACCACAAAGGGACAAAGTGAATACAAATGGACAGATACAATGTCATTCGTGCAAGGGATACGGCCACATGGCGCGATCATGCCCAAGGAACTCAGAGAGATTCAGCAGACCTATTTTAAAGAAATCAATCAGATTCCAAGAAGATATGCCAAACACCAGTAACATGACATATGCTCAGAGAGAGGAATTTCAAGACAAAATGGAAAAGGAATTTCGAGAAATGCGACAGAAGCTGAACAAACTAGTGGCTAAATTCGAATCAGATGAAGAAACTGAATCTCATATGATAATTGGAACCGTGTCAGAAGGTGAGGGAAAACCTGCCCCGAAAGTGCGAAAGATCGCATCAGATGAGAATCCGACTGCACTGTTAGCCCGAGTTGAAAAATTGCTTGAGAAAATGGAAACTGACAACTCCCAGTTGAAACGATGGATCGCAGAACTCAGTGTGATGTCACTAACCCAAAGCGAACTAAAGAGAGCCATAAATTTATGTGCAAAGTTATTCAAAGGAAACAGAGATGATGAGATACTTAAGCAAATGCAAAAGTTTGGCAAGGCTTTGCGGTCAACAAGGGATTTAGATGATATCATAGTGGAAACGACGGGACTTGATAATGTGAAGTGCCAATTCCGTGTAAAGGCCTACGGACAAATCAAAGACCTAAAGGAGCGAATACTGCGTCAATACAGTGGATGGCAAGTGCAACTAAAATTTGAGAATCGATGTCTGGAAGACGAGGAGTACTTAGTAGATTGCGGTCTGATACCAGGCTGGAAAAATAAAGTAAAAGTTGTTAATGCTGTTAATACTTTGAATTCAGACAGACAAAATTGGGAAAAGATTCTAGCAGATTTACAGGATACCCTGTATGCAGGGAATAGAGATAAAATTAATGCGAGTATCGACTTCATAATGAGCATCGAAATGGATCGAGACATGAAAGAAGGGTTGTTTGAATGCATCGTACCGTATACGAATAAACCGACGAGTTATCAGGCAAAGTTAAAAGAGGTAATTCGAAAACTAGGACATGATTATGAGGCGGCAGACGATAGTGCGAAGTCTTTGATAATAGCGTTAAATATTGCGGATCAAAGGATTGAATATCATCAGGAACATTGGAGAGTAAAAGCAAAGAAAATACGACAAAAAGCAGTGGAGACATTAGGTAATGACGGAATTATCGTGTTGACGTTCAAAGGACGAGAATTGGATGATGACGAATATTTGGTAAACTACGGATGTAACCCAAATTGTATTAATAATGTGTACGCAACAAAACAAAGTGGTGAAATGGAAGAAGATGCAGTAATAGTACCGTTTTGGCCTCTGTATGAGGAAGTGGACAATGATAATGTAGAGATTAAAACTGAAGTTGTAGATGACCCAGGAGAAATTTATCAAGAAATTAATGAATTGCAGAGATTAGAAACAATGGAAAATGAGGAAATGAGATCAGAAAATGAAGTTACAAGGGATGTTGAGGAAAGGAGCACCGATAATAGGATACTACCGAGCATAGATGAGATGAAAAGTGAAGAGAACTTTGTTGAGACGAAAAATGACATTGCGATATGTGGGATAAAACAGAATGATGCGGAAATTGAATCTTTGAGTTTAGAGGAATCAAGCGAAACTGAGCGTTTAGATGAATCAAGCGAAACTGAGCGAATATTAAAAAGTTTAGTAACGGAATTGTATTTGTTAGATGAAACTGAAACAGAAGATGATATTTCATAGGGGGAGAAAAGAGTTGTAAAAAGATTGGCAACGGAATTAAAGAGGAGATTACCGTCGATAATTAAAAGAAATTATGAAGAAAAGGAATTTTGTGAGGAAGCAGTAATTGAGGACTTAACACGAACTGAGTTAGATCGAGATGTAATATTGACAGTGCTAGCCTATATAATATTGGAGATTGGTACTTATGGTTATCTGGAAAGTGACAATTCAAAATCATTGATAAAGAAAGCTACTGAAATGACGAATAAATATTTGATGAAGTGGATCGCAAACAATGGCGGATGGGAAGAGTTAATACAAAAGGCTGAGAGCCCAAAAACAGAGACAGTGAGGAAAAAGGGAAAACTTGCATTTCCATGGTTGATGATTTCTATTATTATGTTATTGGGAATAATAAATACGACGAATTCATTGGTGGCATATGACTGCTCCCAAACCGAAATGGGAAAAGTATACTCGTTGGTAAACGTAGCAGAGTGTTCGGATGCATATCCAGTAAAATTTAAAGTGACAAATCCAGTAAAATATCATGTATATCAAGAATCGGGTTTCGAAGATCAAAGGTGAGAGAGTGTACAGTGAAACGAACTACTTTTGTATTTTATTGTGGAAAATGGAGCCACTCATCGATGGTGAAAATGCAATCGATACCTAGACCGATAGAAATAATTCCGGAGAATTGTTTGGCAGCCTTTCAAACAGGACAGTTGAAAATTAATGCAGATATCAAACTACAAGCAAAGCTTAACCACAAAATCCGTGAGACTGTAACCGTGCGAGGGATAATAAAGTCGAATGGTGATTGCCAAGGAGAGCCATACAAAGTAGACGATGCTATAATTGACAAAGCCGTGGTTGTAGAAGAGTACATGTCAGAATTAAGAGAATTTGATGGATCATTTGATGATGATACTGGTAAACTACAAACACATCCATTCTGCAACATGAAACAATCTAGCTGTCAGACAGGAGAATCAATTTTGGTGTACGATGTCGATACCAAAAAGTGCAATTTAGTGCAATTGAAGTCAATGAGTTTTAAAGAAATAACGGGAGAACAGATCAGGGAAAAGCCCGAGAAAATAAGAATGGATCCAGCAACGAGTACAACAACAAGAATCACACCTCTACGGATGAAAGATACTCCAACAGTGTTAATGTCAACCTCAGAGGAAGACGGGATGCGATTCCTTATAGAGGCTCTTATAGAGGCCCAAACAAACATACATGCCGGAGATATCAAGTTGACAAATTACTTTAATAACAAAATAGATTATTTATTTCACTTTGGTCAAAATACTGTTGAAAATGTGTACCGAGAAGTTATTATAAATGATTGCAATCTCAACAAAGAAATACTCCGAAATCGGATGGCAATGGCTATAACCAATCCTAATTTGGTAGCACCAATGTTAATTGCAGAAAATGGGGTGTTTGCCAGAATTTTCGGTGAAGCACTATATAGCTATAAATGTAAAGCGGTACCAGTTAAACTGACAAAGTATGACCAATGCACCAACGAGTTACCAGTGAATTTAAATGGAAAGTTGCGATTTATGGAGCCTGTAACACGAATCTTACTGGAAGAGGACGTGAAACCGAAAGTATTACAGTGTAATAGATTGTTGGCACCACTATACAGACTAACACCAGAATCTTGGATTGCATTACCAGATCATCGAGAAGTAAAGACACCGGAAAACTTAGAATTGACAGAATTACAATATCTGGTAAATTTTACGTCATTAGAGAAATTATCGCAAAGTGGAATTTACTCGAACGAAGACATTGAGGAAGCCCGCAGAAACTTGTTATTTCCATCAAAGAAAGAAAGAGTAATAATGGAGATGGTAGATACAATTCTCCCAAGCGGAAGTGGAAGGTAAATTACGAGTATTTGTTAACTCCAGATCATTACAAGAAAGCGACGTATAATACAATGAAAAAGATCTGGGGAAAGTTTATGTTCATTGGACAAGCGTGTGCCGGATTGATTGGAATTTATGTAATATGTGTTGTAATCAAAGTAATAATATCGCAGGTCCTATCAACACACAGATTATACGCGATCACAGGTTGGTCGTGGAAATTAGTAATTGGTTGCATACCATTATTGGCTAGATTCTTCATTACTCATCATCAATATCAGGAGTTGGAGATACTCAAAGCGCGAATATTAAAGAAGAAAAAGGTGAGCTACGCTAGTACAACCCCTTCAAGGGACGAGAATAATGACAATGACAACGAGGGTGATAGTGCACCGTTATATGTTGACAATCAAGAACTAAGTGGAATGAATAAAGAAGCGTTGAGAACCTATCAAATCTTAAAAGAGCCACTGTTAAATGCGAGTAGCGTAGACACGTTTACAAAATTGTGTATACCAAAATCGTTTATGCAACCAGCACCAGTATATCCAGTTGATCGATTACGAGAGATGAAACCAGTAGAAAATATCGCATTACAATGTGAAGGAATGGTAGGAGAAAGAATCGAGCCTTCTAGCGCAGAGATCGAGAGAAAGAATATGTTAGGCTTACCATGCAACTACTCAATGATGACATTAACAAAAAGAGGAAAGCAACCCCGAATATTTATACAAATGAACAAACATAAAGTAGAAGCTTTGGTTGATTCGGGATCTAGTCACACAATAATATCGGAAAATGTATTAAACGTGAAGGAGAAAATGCAAATAAAGCCTATCGACGAAATAGTGAGGTCATTATCAAAAAATGAATTAAACATAATTGGACAACTTAACGTCATATTCCATATTGGAGACCGAATAATAGCGCACAATGCGCTCATAATGAAGGGAAGCCCAGTACGATGTCTGATCGGTATGGATATATTAGAGCAGCTGGACGGAGTCTCACTTGATTTAAAGACAGGTAATTTGATAGCAGGAGAAACAGGAAAAATAATTCACAGGGCAGGTGAAGTGTTTGTGAATCAGACATTGACAATACCACCACAATCGGAGATGGTATATTGTGCAAATACCATGAGTGTGGGTAATGGTGATTTTATATTCGAACCAAATCAAACGCTAGTCGAAAAATATGATTTACCAATATGTGACGAAGTTGTCAAAGTGGAAAATCAGATAGTACCAGTCCATATAACGAATAGCAGTAAGAAACCGGTTCAGCTACACCCAAAAACAAAATTGGGAAAATTATCGAAAATGTCTGTTGAAACAAATTGTAAAATACCAAGAAACGTCAAGGTGTACAAGGAGCCTGAAGTGGTAAGCAATGATTTAAATGAGATGCAGAAAAAGGAATTCACAAAACTGGTGAGAAAATACCGAGATATCTTTGCCAAACACGAATATGATTTAGGTCTAACCAATGTAATTGAGCATGAAATACCGTTATTAGACGAAACTCCAATAAAAATAAAGCCATACAGAATCCCCTACGTTCATCAAGATGAAAGTGATAGACAGATTACAGCAATGAAGGAATTTGGAATAATTCGAGATAGTGCGTCACCATTCTCCTCATCAATAGTGATAGTTAAGAAAAAAGATGGAGACTTACGATTTTGCGTAGATTATCGGAAGCTAAATCAAGTTACGAGGAAAGACACTTATCCAATTCCAGTACCCCAAGAAATGTTCGATCAAATGGGAGAGGCACGATATTTCACAGTTATTGATTTAAACAAAGGGTACAATCAATTTAGGGTAAAAGAGGAAGATAGAGGAAAGACGGCGTTCTCGGATGGCAAAGGACTGTATGAGTTCAATGTGTTACCATTTGGATTAACAGGAGCCCCAGCTACATTCCAACGAGGAATGAATTATGTGTTACGAGGTATTCGACATGCATTGGTATATATCGACGATATAATAATATTTTCAAATGATTTCGAAGAACACTTGAAAGATGTAGAAACTGTATTTACACGGCTCAAAAGTGCAAAATTAAAAATCAAACCATCGAAATGTGAATGGGGCAAAGCAGAAGTGATTTATGTAGGACATATAATATCACGGCGAGGGTTACAAACTAATCCAGATAACATCAAAAAAGTGGAAGAGTACCCAGTACCAAAAGATGCCGATGAGGTTAGACAATTTTTAGGTTTGGCGAGCTATTACAGAAAATTTATAAAAGATTTCTCTCACATCGCACAACCATTGAATACGTTACTAAAGAAAAACAATAAATTTATTTGGGGACAAATGCAACAAAACGCTTTCAATACATTAAAAGAGAAATTAGTAACAACTCCTATATTAAGATGTCCAGATTTTACAAAACAATTTATCTTGATGACGGATGCAAGCAACGTTGCATTGGGTGCGGTGTTAGGACAAAAATTTGAAGGTGAAAAGGACCACGTAATAGCCTATGCAAGCCGATCACTGAGGCCTCACGAGAAAAACTACTCAACGATTGAAAAGGAAACGTTAGCGTTAGTGTATGGAATTACTACTTTTAGACAATATTTATTGGGCAGAAAATTTACTGTTTATACAGATCATAATCCATTACAGTGGTTAATGAAACACAGAGATTCAGCCAGTAAATTAATACGATGGTCGATTGCCCTCCAAGAATACGACTTTGAGATTAAATATCGGACAGGTAAAGCTAACGCGAACGCAGATGCAATGTCAAGAATCCCAGAAAATAATAGTGAGGGGACACCTGAAAAAGTGGAAGGTACTATATTCGCTGCAATCAAAGCTGTTAATAATATGTCTGAACTTCAAAATGATCAGGAAAACGATAGTGAATTAAAACAATTTATGGAACAAGCGGTCAAAATAAGAAAAGAACAAGACTGGAAACGACTTACAGATGCAAACAGCAAATATGTAATTCATAATGGAATACTTAAATTTTGGAAAAATGGGGAAGCATTAATTATTATACCAGCCAAGCACAGAGACGCATTACTGATGCAGTATCATGATGGAGCGTTGGGAGGTCATTTGTCAACGCGCAAGACGCTATCGAGATTAAAATTGAAATACTTTTGGCCAACAATGGAACAAGACGTGAAAAATTGGTGTAACAGTTGCAAAGTATGCATCACCCGCAGAAATACTGGTAAAAAGATTAAAGTACCATTAAAACCGATGCCAGTACCCGCAGCACCAATGGAGATGACGGCAATGGATGTTCTGGGACCATTACCGGAAACAACAAAAGGAAACAAATACATTGTTGTGTTTTGTGACTATTTTACCAAATGGCCAGAAGCATACGCTATTCCAAACCAAAAAGCAGACACGATTGCTAGAATATTTGTGGAAAACATAATATTTCGCTATGGTACTCCAAAGAAATTGTTAACTGATCAAGGAAAGAACTTTCAAAGCGAAATGTTCAAATCAATCACAGACCTATTTGGAATTTGGAAATTGAATACGTCACCATATCATCCACAAACTGATGGATTAGTGGAACGATTTAATGGGACACTGATAAATATGATCTCGTCATATGTGAATCGAAAACAGAAAGATTGGGACGACTTCATAAAGCCGTGTCTATTTGCCTACAGAAATGCAGTAAATCAAAGTACAGGAGAGACCCTTTTTACTTGATGTATTTAAGGAAAATAATATGCCGATTGATCTCAAATTCCAACCACCAATTTCTCAATATATGGAGATACCCGATTATAAAGCATTGATGCAAGAAAAAATGCAGTCAGTATGGACTAAAGCCGGTTTGACAATAAAGCATAACCAAGAGAAATATAAAGAAACCTACGATAAAAAAGCACATGCGCATGGCATAAAGATTGGAGATCTAGTGTATCTGAACAGGCCGGAACCTCTCAAAGGTTTATCGCCTAAATTGCAAAGACCATTTAAAGGACCCTACAAAGTGTGCGACACCACCGAAACCAATTTGAAGTTATTACCATTCAGGAGTAAAAAGGCTAACCCGATGATTGTGCATGCAAATCGATGTAAACTAGTGCCAGAGGAAGATGAATCTAGATACCCCTTAAGGTCCAAGCAGAATAAAGTAACGGGTCAAACAAAATTGAAACAGAAATTCACGAAAAATCCAACACCAGTCAGCTACATCAATAAGATATTATATGTAGCAATAATGCTGATGTTAGTAACAGTTGCGAGCGGCAAAAGATTGACTTACCATATGCGGTAAGCAAAATCCGAGGAATGGAGAAAATACATATATATTCCACTCTAACAAATATAGTATGGAGCTGTAAATGCGAGATCGCAGACCAAATAGAAATTATTGATTTACTAGACAATACGGCACCAGTGGTAGAACTGAATTATGATAAAGATATATTTGCGGTACGAAAGTTAAAGCCAAATTTCAAATACCAATGGCTGTTGAGACAGAACATGTCAAAGTGGTACACGCAAATTCCGATAGAAGTGCACACAAAAGAGATGCGAAACTTGATCGAAATAGAACCAGAGATAAATGGAATCAATATATATTGGAAGCCAGTGGACTTGGTGAAAGTGCGAATCACATTTCAAGGGTTAAATGTCGACACCCTTAACTCGCGAAAATCAGTTATCCGCTACGAGAAATTGAAAATGAATCAAAATTATTCAGTTAATGCAAACTACTACGAGAACATATGCCTCGAAAATGGAACGGTAGTGAGAAACCAATGGTCACGATTTAAGAGTGAGACCCAGTCTATCTATCTCAGAGACGAGTCAAATCGTATAACCCTGAGTGTTGGAAATGGACCGGTAACGATATATAGAAAATCAGGAAATGATGAAAGAGTTGTTATTATCTACAAACAAAAAACCCTGACTATATTAGATGCCGGTAATCATTTTTTTACACTTTACACTTCTGATTTAGAGACGGCATGGGAATTAACAGTTAAATATCAGCGATGGATAACCGAACCAGGCGGATGGCAAACAGTTTTCGTGGAAGTCAAGACAATCAATGAATCGAAACGAAAATCAGATACAACCACATCACCTTTCCAATTACCGACCCAAGAGACGACAAAACCTAACTCAAATAAACTAATGATGATAAATTCGGATTTGACAGTCAACTATTGTGAATATCTCATTTACATTTTAATAACAGGTTTTCTCATCTTATCAATAACATTCATAATCATCACCATTTTGATATGTGTAAAGGAGAGACAACTAACTATCCTTCAACCACCATCATATTCATATTAAGAGACAAGACTATAAATTGTGATCTGCATGAATAGAGTATAAAAATATATTACATTTATATTAACAATGTGCATGTTTTATAAGTACCATAGGATGAACGGTGTAATTTGTTTGAGATTCGAAGCGAGGTGTTGATGCTTTGCGAATAGAGAGTGATACAAAAAAAATTACTATCATTTAATTTCAGAGAATGCAAGAAGCCTCGGAGATGTCATGCAAAGAGTGTAAAACAAGTACGCAAGAACTAAAGCAAAAGTTTCGTAGCATGCAGGGCAGAATAACAGATTTGGAGGAAGAAAACTTCCGTCTGAAAAGGCGGTTGGACCGTTTGGAAATCTTATTGTTTCAACACGAGGCCGATTTCGCGATGTTTCGAATGAGAGTAGAAGAAATAGAGGAATCGGAAGACGATGGTGAGATAAATCAATTAGACTAAAAAAATAAATTATTTAAACGGACCCAGTTAGTGTTTTTTCGTCCTCGAGAAAAAAAAATAATAGTAAATAAATATAAGTAAATTAACAAATAATCAAATAAATAAACAAATTGATATAAAGAAATAATTGGCAGTGATAAATAATAGTTTAAATAAAAATAAGTAAATTACCAAGTAAATAATCAAATGAATAGACAAACTGATATAAATAAATAATTAAAAAAGTGATAAATTAAATAAATGAATAATAGATAAAAATGAACAAAAGCAAATAGAATAACTCAAATAAATGTTGCAAATAATGAAATGATACCTTAAATGAACATTAGAAATAAATAATATTAAAGGGCTGAGTAGTAATGAATGAATTAGCATAACTATATAACAATGGGTAACCTACTGGGCGAGAGAACAAAATTATAAATAAGTAAGGAATAATTTCACATTAGTAGTAACAAAGACTAATCGCGAAGAGGGACACAATTACCCTACACTTTCTAGCATAAATTAAAAACAAAGTTATGCTGAACATTTATTCAAAGTTTTATTCGTCATCAGAGTCCAACAGAACGGGACTTTGGATGCCACAGTCCCATTCCCTGCGTACATTGCAAGGCGGGCGTCTTTCAAACCTACTGCCTGTATCCACACAGGCAAAGGTACGTTTCAATCCCTTTCGGCGTGGTGGCAAAGGGACCCTGAAAAAGAAATTAAAAAAACCTGGTAGTATGGCAGTCAAATAACCATTGCATAACATCGAGATGCTCAAACTTAGGTTCTGGGACAGCCTAAAATAGTAAGGGTTGAAAAGAAAAATGAAATAAATACTGTGTAAAACTCCGTACCATGGCGCCCTCGACAAATAATTAGTGCAGGGAAGTAATTGATTTTAAGAATTACGTAATAAATTAATAAGTATAAATACGGCTAAAATTGTCAGAAAAATACAAGTAGCTGTAATTAGAGGTTTGCTTTTAGTATAAATACAAAATCAGAAAATCAAAAATATATGACCCAACACATGAGTGTGGTATAGGTAGTTGCATAAACAAATTAACGAACTAAAATTAAACAGTAAATAAGTTAATTTAATAAGCATCAATAAGTTAATTTAATAAGCAACACGAGCACTTGCAATCACCGGGGTTTGGCTACCCTGGACAGCGATTGCAAGTGTTCGGTTACTATGAGGGTAGTTGAGGACAGCATGGTAAAAAGAATCACAAAAACAAAAAATAACAAAAGACAAGTAATCACTTACGTCCATAGTAATTGAGGGATGGCGTTACTAAAATTCAAAAAAAAAAATATGAAAAATAAAAATAAAATATAAAATGCTTACTTCAAGATTGGCAAGACAAAACTAACGAAAAGTGGTAAAGCAGACACTTATATAGAACGCTTATCAGTACAGGCTACGTTAAGAAACCACAGGGTAATTAATTATAGAGCCTATCAGTATCGGCTACGTCAAAAACCGCAGGATAAGTAAAAATTCATTCGGAATATTAATGTTCATCGCAGATACCTTATCAGGCTGAGTAAACAAAGTCCATTTTTCAGTCGAGAACATTTTCTATATTAAAACAAAAAAAAAAAAACAATAATTTTAAAACATAGAAAACACACAAAGTTTCATGTGTGTTGAAAAAACATTACAGGAATTATAGTTTTTTATATAGACAATAGACTTTTGAGATTAAAAAAACCAATGATACATACAAACACAATACATAGTAAAAAAAACACACGTAAACTTGCGATGAAATATTTATTATCATTTTTAGCATTTAATTAAAAAAAATATATAATAAATTTTAATAAAGGGATGTTTTAAACAAATAAATCATAGGATAAGTCTTTGCTGCAGTATATTTATTAAGTAAAAATTTAATGCAAAGACTTAGCATATAATTTATGTAATAAATCATAATTTTTTAATTGATATATCATTATGTCTTACTTTAAATAATATATTTCGATATTTAAATAAATCCAATCAAATTTTATTTTCCATATATTCCAAGACTTCAAATGCTAATGATGATTGATGTTGACATGAAGAAGCTTCGATGTTGATCTCAATATATTTATAAGATCAAAATACAAACTTTTAAAGGTCAAAATTTAAATAAATTATCTGAAATTGAAAAAAATATTAAAATTTATGAAATAAAAAGATTCACAATTTGTGGATTTACCCTCACAGACACACACCAGAAAGATGCAGTGGACTGAAAATCGGCATTAATCTCACAAATTTTCCACCGAAAAAGAAGGCATAAAACGATTTTAATATTTTTTTTTAATTTAATTCGGAAAAAATGAAAATTGAGCTGCGTCATCAGATTATATATAGTAGAAATGATTAGTTGATGTTTATAGATGTGCGTGTTTGACATCGGCTGACATTTCGTGTGGTTTCACATTGATGCCGCTAATATCACCCTAATCTCAAACACTGGTCTAGTGTTTGTTTATAGATAAGGAAACAAATCTACCACAACTAAATGTGACAAATTCTCATAATCTGACTTGATGTTTACTGCTTTACTTTGGGACATAATAGGCAGTCGCCGCTAGTAGATTTGTCGGGTTGGGGCAAATCTCATATCACTAGAAATTATATTTTTCCAAAGAAATTCTATTGGAAAAATGCTCATGAAACTCATAATTAATTAACCATATTATTATGTATTATAAAAATCAAATCAAATAATAAAAGATTTTAAAATGTTTTACAGTTTGGTCAATTTTTTTGCATAAACATATTTTCTAATTATTGTTTTAATTTAGAATAAATACAAACAAAAAAAAAACAAATTACGGTTTAGAAAACATTTTTCTTCGTTTGAAGTCTGACATTTTTTGTTAATTCTTATTTGTATAGACTTTTAATTCCTAATGAAGCCAAATGTCGCTATTAATAAATTTTTATTAATTATTAAAACAAATAGTTAAATTTTGATTTGTGCGTAATCAGGCGGGTAAAGAAAACTTGCGATTTCAAGATCTTCAATCTTTTCTTTTTCTTCGATGGTTTTCATTACTTCTTATTAAATGTTGTTACGTAAATTCGGAATTTATATTTCTAACAAATAATGAAAAATGTAAAATAGAACTTTAACAATACTTACCTTACATCTGACATTAGGTGGTACATCATCAAAGATTCATCCCATGTAAATTATCTTGTCCGTGAAACCTATACAAACGTTAACTAAATATAACCTTTAGCCTTTGACGTCACAAATCTCCCTCCAAAAACGCCATATTTCATATTTGAAAATTAACATGTTTCAAATCCTTTTATTGACATTTATATTTTTTTGTGTAATGCTGCACTAATATCATATGAGAAAACACATACTTAAAAGGAGGCCCTGGAAATTTAAAATTAGTATAAAATTATGTTGAAAAAAATACAAAATTTAAGATGTGACGTCAGAGTTCTTAAACTCCCCCTCCTCCTCGTCACACATCGTCACAAATGTATAACCTCTCTCCATCTTTATGTGCGTGATGTCATTTATGAACGATACCCTATTTTTTTGAAAAAATTATCAAAATATTTCTAATTAATAATCAATTTAAATCACAGCAAAACATAGATTTCGAGGACGAAAAAATTTTTTAAGGGGGGAGATATGTTGAGGTCTGTAAATTAAAATTAAAAATTTAAATAAAATTTAGGATAATAATTCAAATGGAAAGTAAGCGAAGAAAAAAGGCAAATAAAAGCGGGATCGTGCACAGAATTAATAGTAAAGGAAAGTGCGATGGAAACAGTATTAGAAAATGCAAAAAGCAATTACGAAAGGCGAGAATCCGGAAATCCGAGAAAAATCAATAAATGGAAAAATCATCGAAATCGAATGGGAAAAACGGGACAGTTATAGATTAGCTAATGGTCAACAAGATGACGGTTAGGGATTTATCAGAAAAGGGTTAGAAAGGGTTGAAAACATTCAAATGTAGGAAAACAGAAAACGTTAATTAATTAATTAATTGGCTAATGGAAAACCCGAGCTAATGGGAAACCCGAGCCAATGGAGAACCCGAGAGATGAAGGAAACCCGAGCTGGGTAAACAAGAAGAAAGGCAAACAAAAGGAAGATTTGGGCCCATTAGCTTGACACAATGATTAATGGGAAAAGAGTAAGGAGAAGATAGCGCGCGTAAGAAGACCGGTAGGGCCATTAATTATCTGGATTCGTTGGACCATTATGGATGACAGCCGAAGCAAACACGTAGGAGAAAATGTCAAACGAAAGATTGGCTCGGCAATAACCATTTGTCATCCTGATTTCGAGGAGTATATAAGCAAAGGGAAAATCAGAGAAAATCGGCATTCTGCCTCAGCTAGGGTTCGAAGAATCAGACTGTAGGAAAAGTGGTAAACGAATTAGGGAAGTAGGGAAAAGAAGAAATAGAATTAAGAATACGGAAAGGCGAAAAGGGATCAAACCAAACAGAAACCGAGGAAAACGAGAGTCAACAGAACTAAAGGATCAAAAGGTGAATATTGTTTGTTGCAAAGCATCAACGCCGAGCAGAGAATCGTATAAACTTTGATTGGTCATTGTAGCGTGATAATAAATCAACGCCGAGCAGAGAATCGTATAAACTTTGATTGGTCATTGTAGCGTGATAATAAATTGTGAACCTGTTGTTTCAATATACGTTGGGTCGTTCATTGTTTTAATTTAAAGAACACCAGGAGTCAGAGAGAACCGACTTGAAATAATCCAAAACCCAACAATTTTATTAAATTCTTGTCTTACCGTAGGAATTTATAATGATTCACACTAACTCTCCGTGCTCATCATGAATATTTATGGAAACGTTTTTGTTTGTCATTCTTTTAAGTGGTTGCAGGATCTCAATTAAACGATTGTCTTATTCAAGGTTTAATTTGGCTTTTAATTTATCTAATATTAATTTATTTTGGAGATATTAAATTGAGGCTACTATATCAGGTTTACCTTTTCTCATCAATTTATATTCCTATAAATTTGGACATTGCCTAGACTAGGGATGATATTAATTAACTGATTTTACTGCAGCTACGGCAGGATATGTAATTTTCAAGCTATTGTATTTATGTTACTAAATGTTTTGGTCAGATTGGCTGATCTTAGTTTTATGGTCGTAGACTTGAAGATCGTGGCGAGTAAGGATTTTTCTTACTCTTCCCTCTTTGACAGTTTTATTTGATGTTAACTACTATCGCATTCGTTTTCGGAAATTTTATTGGTGTTAAATGTACAGTGTCTAGGATCTAGATTCGTTGAATTATTTTATTATTTGTTTTGGAGAGTTAATTATCCAGGCTATTTTAGGGTTAATGTTAGTCTTTCTTCAATTAATTTTCGATTTTCTATATCGGGGTGGACATTCCGCTATTTGATCAATTTTAATACGAAAAAATGTCTCGAAATCTATAATTTAAAATTCATTCATCTTCTATTAGGGCGGGTATGTCAAAAATTCGTAAATAGCGTCCTAATTTTCGAAGTTATTTAGGTCTATATTGACGGTTGGGGGGTCGTAGTTCTAGTTTATTTCTTTTAGTTATTTGCAAACGTCTAACGATTTTGATTCACAGTTATTTTAGATTCACAACAACGATTTCCTATTATCCCGTTACCTTCCCCTTGGTTGACCTTAGGCGCATTGTGTTCATATTGTAGTTAATGAGTGCCCACTGGACTACTCGGTGTGGTGATTTTGAGCCGTGTGTAGAATAATTTAGGTCGATTTTAAAGAATACGAGAAACGAGGAAGCAGCTAAAACCACTTCCTTATTTATCCTTTCTCCTATACGGGATAATATTGACGTTCCGATCCCTGCGTTCCGCACGCCGGGTCTTCATGGGCACAGATCATCGGCGATATTTCACGCACTTACACGAATCTGAATAATATGTTGATTTTAATTACTTGTAAGGTGTCTTGGCTGTGGGCCGGAAAAATTTCGACATAAAATTATAGAAAAATAAGTTGGATGTTATCAATAATTTATTAATAATAAGAACAATATAATAAGTACTTGATCCATCGAACAATTCATCATACAAAATACTACTCTCCCCACTCCGACATCCAAGCAGAGCTCTATTGAGAGTGCGAGGATGCGACGTGGAGAGAGAGTTCCAAAATAAACTCACCCTAAAATAGATTTTTAAGTCAAGATTTGCGAAACGGTTTTTGATATCAAAAATGATTATTCCAAATTCTTGTGAAAATGCATCGGTATATATACCTATTTTTTGTCCCTAACCTTGCGTGTTCTTTTTGATTTGGTAAAACAAATTTTGACCTTGGATTTTCTAGTGTATTGGCGGGTTACTGGGTTTTGCTATTTGTTTTAAACGTCCTTGTGCTTACCCCGGTAACGCCATATAAAATATCTCCTAGTCACCACTCGGCACCCGTTGCTAGGCGACGTTGGAAATGTGTTCGAGTGGGTGGATTGTCCGCAAAAAGTGAGCGTTATTACTAATGCTGTAATTGCTCGGACAACCCCTGGGTTCAACGAGCTGTCGATAGAAGACTCATGCTCGCTTTGCAAGTCCCTTGTGTTTGAGGGGTTTCAAGATCAGAATCATTTTAGTGAGAGCTAGATTCGGTGATGACGTTCCTGGAGATACGACAACGGCTGCCTGACGAAGTGTGAGTACTCATGAAATAGCTGCGGGGTTTTCAATACTCCTCAAGTTTTAAAACATCATTTTGAATAATTAAACCACCTTTATAATTTAATTAAATCCACAGATTAAACAAGCTTAAATCAAATGAGTTTTATTCGACATCCGAGCGGCTCTACGTCTGGCACGCTCTTTTCGCCCCGGCCTATAACAGTTGGACGGTGTTGTAGTAGGAGTTACGGCGGGCGTTGGATTGGTTATTGATTCTCGATAGGCCAACTGAGATGGGGCGAAGACAAGAAGGTAGGCTACTGCCTCTCCCTCCCGGTTGGCGGACAAGGCAACTTCCAACCCCCTTATCTGTGTTCGAAGATTTTGATTCAATTGCCGCTCATCGGCCCAGCCCTTTTGAGCGGCGGTAAGCCTGTGGCGTAGGGGCTTAACCTTAGCTGGGTCCACCCATGTGGCTTTTACTTGTTGCATCTCTCTGGTTAGCTGGATAATTTGCTCATACAGCGTTTTGTTGGCTTGTTGGGCACGGGTCAGCTCTTTCTGCAGAACTTGGATGGGTTCCATTACTATTAATACAGACATTTAAACAATTAGTTATTTTAAAAAATTTTGTTAGTATACGTTACGTTAAACAAATAAGGGATTCTCTCATTAAGGCTCACGTAAAATAAAATAGTTAACAAAAATAACAAACGATTTATTTAAAAAAACCTTTACCAAACCGATTGTGATAAGTTAGATCAGAGAGTATTCTACCATGAGGTGGTAGTTCAGGAGGCGGGAAAACCCCTTTCCACCCATTCCTCCGTAGAATAGCCGGATATGGTCATTACAGGTTGCTTGGTGTTGCGAGCCCGAGTGATCTTCAGCCGGTTACCGAGAGAGGCCTTGCATTGTGGTGAGTGTCAGTAACTGCTGGCAATTCGACCAGCTAATAGGTCCTCTTCCACGTTTGCCAAGTATTGGCGCGCTCTAACTACTTGTAGATCCACCTGTCGTTGGTGGTTTTCCAGTTGTTCGAGGATTTCCCAGGCCGGGCTCCACTCTTCCCATGGTCGATCGGCCAACCATAGGTCGTGGTCATTTTCTGTCGATTGTCTGTCTATATGTCGAGGCTCCGGTTGGGGAAACTCGGGGCACCTCTCCTGCCGGAACTGCTCCCATGCCCTCCTCCATCGATCGGCCACGTGGGTTGGAGTATATGCCATTAAACTGGGTTTCTCTGAATAAGGAAAATCATTAGTGACACTGTATGTATCTTTAATTGAACAAATTTAATGGCAAAAACAAAATTCAAATTAAATCAGTTAGGAACAATATACTGAGAGTCAATTCCTTTAACTGTCATGCGTTAACCCTCAACCCTATTCATTATAGTTAGTACTCAAAGGAGCAATCATTGAACAAAAATTCATTTGACTAATCATAGCTGCAATAAAAAAACATTCGTTGGAAACTTCGATGAAGATGTCAATTCCATAGAGATACCTTAATTAAATTCATTAAAATCTTAGGGGTGAAAAGTCAATTTCCTACAGATAGTTTAGTTTAGGGTCCTAAAAAGTATGTGATTAAAATATCAAAGTTTCTTATAAATCATTCAGTCAAAATCAAAAAAAATTCTAGGATCCAGCTGGTAATCTTATTCTAATGGTTGGCCAAAATTATCAAAATTCAGATTTATAAAATCGGTTTAGGTAAATTATTTGGCTAAAGATCTAAAATTTATCGATTTCACAAGATTCGCGATTTGAAAATTAGATTCTTGTACGGGTTATTGAAGAAAAAACTTCTAGGAAATGTCACTTTCTAATAATTCAAGCTAAAATATGACTAAACTATCAATAAATTTATTTACCTTGTTTGACAAAATTCTATAATCAGGATTAAGATTAAACTCGTATAAATTATCTAGTAAAAATCCATAATAAATATCAATAAAATATGATTAAATTGTCAGTTAAATATACGCTTCTTATTTACCAAAATCAAAAGTTAAAGTTATATAAATTATCTAACAAAACTCATAATTACATAATGATTGTCAAATTATTACTGTTTCAGAGGAAGATTAGGTAGAAAATTTAAGTTACCTGCTTTGCATAAATTTAATTCCATAAGCTCGACAGGGGTGGGTGATTGATTCACCGGCACTTCTTCGTTGAGATTGAATCGATAAGCCATTAGTAGAACTTTTTAGAAAAACTGGCGGTTCAATATTTGCACTTATTTATAAAGTAAAAGCATGCGGTGTAGAATCACACCTCGTCATATTCTCTACCCCTCAGGTGTGTCTCTATATCCGGTTGGTATGTACAATCGTTGTTCAGGGTTCAGGTTTTCAACACGACATGTGTGGTAAGAACTGGGATCTTTTCCTTATTAATTTACTTATCGATTTTTAGAAAATTTGGTTTAGTATTTTGTGGAATTTACCATTTCTTAACGCGTGGGATTGCAGCATGAAAAATTGGAACTTCTTAACGTAAACTTTTTATTCATTTATAATATTCTTATGGTCTGGCTGTGAAGATTTCAGTACGTTGGAGTTCCAACATTTGTTAGCGGATAATTAGGTGGACAATCTTTGGGAAATCTGTCGGGTGGTTGTCAAAAATGTCTTTACAAGTATTAATTTCCATATTCCTTTATTTAAACTTACAGAAGGCGTAGAGGAAAATCGATTTTCACTGGTCGAGGGGTAAATATGGAATTCCCATTCTGTGACATGATTCTATCTCCAAAGTTCTCCGAATCTAAGGTGACAACAAGAAAAATTCGCCCCGGTGGAATTATGCATGTTCGTTTAAATTTGCGAATCAACTAAATATAATCCCCTCTTGTTTGTTTTATTTGGTGGTGGTTTTGATTTATGTAAATTATTTTATTAATTAGGACTTATTTTAATATTGTGGTAATGAATTTATCCCTCTGATTTACGTCCGAAATTTGAGATCCTAGCATTTATTGGATGGCGGGAAAGGTCGTAGATTTTTCGCAAATAAAAAAAAAATTTCTCTCCTCTTTATTTTATTTAAGTAACAAGGTACATTGAGTTTGGGGTGGTTACGTAAGTTTACAACTCACTCATAGATTATATATTATTGTGGGTTCCTGATAACTATTCTATTAATTTAACTCTGCTTTTAAGTTTAAAGATTTACATTCGTATTTAATTCAAATTGTTAACAACGATTTCATTTTATTATTCCCCGTTACCTTCCTTTAATTGATCTTAGGTGCATTGTGTTCATATTATATTTAATGAGTGCCCACTGGACTACTCGGTATGGTGATTTTGAGCCGTATGTAGATTAATTTAGGTCGAATTTACAGAAAACGAGAAACGAGGAAGTAGCCAAAAGACCCTTTCCATATTTCTCCTTTCTTCTATACGGGATAATATTGACGTTCCGATCCCTGCGTTCCGCACGCCGGGTCTTCACGGGCACAGATCATCGGCGATATTCCACGCACTTACACGAATCTGAATAATATGTGGATTTTACTAACTTGTGGTGTGTCTTGGCTGTGGGCCGGAAAACTTTCGACAATAAAATGAATAATTAATGAAAATTAAACTGATTTTAGGTTTTATAAATATTTATTAATATATTAAAAGCAATATAACAAATTACTTGCTAAAGCATAAACATCATACTACAAAATACTACTCTCCCCACGCCGACATCCAAGCAGAGCTCTGCCGAGGTTGCGAGTATGCGAAGTGGAGAGAGTTTCCAAATAAAACTCTCACTCACCTAAAATAGATTTTCAAAATAAAGGTTTTTAAGACGATTCAAAATGATCTTTACGATTTAACGCTTAAAATTGTGTAAAAATGAATCGGTATATATACCTATTTTTTTCCTTAACCTCGCGTGTTCTTTTTGATTTAGTAAAACTTAATTCGACCTTGATATTTTCTAGTCTATTCTAATCTTAATTTTTATTATTTTTTAATTTATTTTGATAATTTTTTATTTGAAATTTTTATTGAATTATTTCTAATTCAAATTCTTTGATTTTAATTTCATTTTCTTGAAATTTTCATTTTTGTTAAATTATCAAATTTCGGTCGAATTTGTTGGGTTTTCGTGTTATGTTTATATTTATATCGTGCGGATCTTGTTGCATTTTGTTATTATTTTAATTTTTTAATTATTATTTTATATGTAATTGCTTTTCTCTCGTATTTTGCTAGGTTTAATTGATGTTTTCATAGGTTTGATTTTAAAGCTGCATGTTATATTTGCATGTGTGTTACCGATTCATTTAAACATTTACAAGGCCGTTAGTGTTCTGGCCCAACAGTATTCTAATCTTAATTTTTATTATTTTTTAATTTTATTTGACAATTTTTCTTTAATTTTTTAATTGAATTATTTCTAATTCAAATTATTTGATTTTTATTTCATTTTCATGAAATTTGGTATTTTAATAAATTGTCAAATTTTGGTCAAAATCATTGGGTTTTCGTGTTATGTTTATATTTAATTCGTGCTGATCTTGGTGCATTTTGTTATTATTTTACTTTTATTTTTGTGTTTATTATTTTATATGTAATTGCTTTTCTCTCGTATTTTGCTAGGTTTAATTGATGTTTTCATAGGTTTGAATTTAAAGATGCATGTTATATTTGCATGTGTGTTACCGATTCATTTAAACATTTACAAGGCCGTTTGTGTTCTGGACCAACATAAGGAACATTGTAGTTAAGGGTAAGAGAGATACGGTGCCGATACTTACATAACAAAGGGTTCACAGGCCATAGCAAAATCATGAATACGACAACTATAAGAAGGACCAAGTGAATGGACATAAAGATAAATGATATGAGAGTATAGGTTAACATTTGTTTGAGATAGGAAAATAATGGGACCTAAAAATCGAAATCGAGCACAGGCCTTCTATCGGCAGCTCGTTGGACCCATGGATCGTTCGGTCAATTATAGCATCAGCGCTCACTTTTTGTGGACGATCCGCCCACTCGAACACAGTTCCAACGTTGCTTAGCAACGGGTGCCGAGTGGTAAGCGAAAGATATTTGTATACGGTTGTCTAGGTAACAACCATATAGTTTCAAAATATCAACACCCAGAAACCCACCAACGGGGTCAAGGTCAGCTACCACAAACCCCACAGTATTGTATGAAAGGTGTCAAGGTTATAAACACCACCAACCCCGCAAACCCATTAATCGTTCGTTCAATTAAAACACTAGCATCAGCGCTCACTTTTGGAGAATGACCTACTCACTCGGATACAGATCCAATGCTGCTTAATAACGGAAGCCAGGTGGTAAGCGAAAAATATTTGTATAGAGTTGTTTGAGTAACGAATATATAGATTCAAAGTTTTGATTACCAAGAAACCCACCAATAATTTTTGATGTATTTGATGCTATAATTGTTCTCTAAAACTTACTAATAAATTTTTAAATTATTTTAAAAAAAGATATTTATTTATGATATTATTATATATTAAAATACATGTTTCACAAGGAAGATTTTAGACCAAACTTTTAAATTTAAATCATAAAATTGTTTTACTGATATTTACTAATAATTTATTTTGAAAATTAAATTTTTTTATGGGCAATATAAATCGATATCCTTTCATTACTATGCCTGCAGATGATGGGAAAGGCCCTAAAAAATTGGGTAAATTAATGTTTTACTTCGGACCAACTGTTATTATATATATATATATAAAAATATAGGAGATCCTGATGATAATTCATTATCTGAAGTGGAAAATAAAGTTTTAATTCCACTTTTACATCATTATATCATTATAAATGATAAATGTAAGATCGAGATGCGAGGTAATTTATATAATTGAAGATTTTATTTACTAATTTACTGACAGATTTAAATGAATGTGCGCTACGCAGTGGTATTTTTACTAAATTAAATTGTAGTTCGGTGCAAAAAGCAGCAAATAATTGTATTGATTATTGGTTATAAATTTTAAATAGCTCATTGTACTTAAAATCTTTAAGTTTAGGAACAATGATGACGATTATTCAAACAATATGAGGAAAATGTATTTAGATATAAGGTCAGAATACAGGCGGACTGGGGTTGATTCTAAATTGCCGACTGTTTAATTGTTATATCAAAGTTTTTTAATTTCATACTGGAATTTTGAAGGATGCATTAAATTTTGTTTTCTAAAATTATTTATTATATTTTCAGTTTTTGTAAATATAACAAACTTTAACGTTTAAAATTATGGTTGAGATTATTTCATTGTGATCTTGTATTTGTCATTTATTGCAGTTTACTTTTGTTATTTAAAATCATCACATTTTAGATTTATTAGTCATTAGAGAACACTGGGGCACAAAATGCATTGTTGATAACTTGCAGCATATATTCGGTAACTGAAGTTAGTGTTTAAATACAATTATGCATTTATTTTTTGATCAGAGTTATTGGGATTTAATATAATAAAGAAATGCGCTGTTTTTATAATTGTCGAGAGCAATGTTCCCGACAAATTTTTTGCTGTATGCGAATACAAAATTAACTGCAATTTTCGGGAAATTAGTGCTCATCTGCGCAGTAAAGAGTTAACTTTTGTTCGGAAACTGTCACAGTTGCTATATGGTTTTTATAGCTGTTATGGTTTTGATCTTTATTCGAAATAATATTCAAAAAATATCGATTTTTATTTTTCCCTTGGTGTAATACTCTGGGCCACGATGAGACATAAAAAGAAAACTTATAACATAAACATACCAACTCACCTTGAGGTTGTTTGTAAAATAGTCACTGAAGAAAACCCTACACTATAGAAAATAAAAAAGTGATAGAAATAAAATAATATACATTAACAATCTGGTGGGTTTCTGGGTGTTGATATTTCGAAACTATATGGTTGTTACCCAGACAACCCCATACAAATATCTTTCGCTTACCACTCGGCACCCGTTGCTAAGCAACGTTGGAACTGTGTTCGAGTGGGTAGATCGTCCGCAAAAAGTGAGCGCTATTGCTAAAGCTGTAATTGACCTAACGATCCATGGGTCCAACGAGCTGCCGATAGAAGGCGTGTGCTCGATTTCAATTTTAGGTCCCATTATTCTCCTTTTTCTTTCAACTGTTAACCTATATTCTCATATCCTTTATCTTTATGTCCATTCGCTTGGTCCTTCTTATTAATGTCCATGTTGATGACTTTTTATGGTCTGTAAACCCTTGGTTATGTTAAGTAAGCACAGCACATCTCTTACCCTTATCACTATTATAACTACAATGTTCCCTATTATTATTACTAGCATCATCATTGTTACTATTATATATATTACCTTTCTTAATTGTTACTACTATTACCTTTTATTATTTTTATTACTATAACTACCATTATATTTATTGTTATTACTACTATGATTATTACTAATATTATTATTATCATAATTATTATCATCATTATTATTATTATTATTATTATATTATAATTATTATTATTATTATAATCACCATTACCCTTATCATTATCGTTATTATTATTAAGATTTTGTAGGGATCCGTCCTTATTCCTCAGCGTTAAAAATTTTTTATTGATATACAACATTAGCCGTAGTCCATCTGTATTTTTTGGTTTTCGATAAAGTATTTTTGTAAATTCGAAAATTTTAGCAGCGTTCCGCCCTTATTTTACGGTTCATCCCTATTCTACAGTTTTCGACAAAGTATTTTCATTGACTCGGAAAATTTGAGTAGCGTTCCGCCCTTATTTTTCAGTTTCATAATGATCTTATACCAACCGTTGAGTCGCATTTCACTTTTATTTTTCTATTTTCTATAAGTATTTTAGTTGATTCGGAAAATTTGAGCAGCGTTCCGCCCATATTTTACAGTTTTTTATGATAAGTGTTTTAACTATTTCCAAAAATTTGTGCAGCGTTCTGCCCATATTTTCCGTTTCAATTTAACATAATTTATTTAATTCTTATTTAAAAACATTATTTTCATGATTTTGGTCGTTCGGATTAATCTTTTTCCGATGGCTATTCATTTTAACTGTTGCAACGATTTCGCAATTTTCCCCACTACCCATTCCCTCTCTTTGTCCTTAAGATCTATGTATGTTCATTTCATAATTAATGAGTGCCCACTGGACTACTCGGTGTTAAAGATTTTGAGCCGATTGTTATTCAAAAGTTTTATCGATTTTGCAGGAAACGGATGATGAAGGAGCAGCCAAAGGACTACTCATTTAGCCTCCAATTTCCCCTATATACGGATAATATTGACGTTCCAACTCCTTCGTTCCGCACGCCGAAGCCTTCACGGACACGAAATCATTGGTGATTGTACACACACTTACACGATTTACGATAGTATGTTTTATTTTCTAACTTGCGTTATGTTTTGGCTGTGGGCCGAAAAAGGAGTAAATGGAAATTACCAGATCCATTGGGTAAAAGTCTCGAATGCATGAAATAATTATCGGAAATATAATAGAAATTATTAATTCATAATTGATCCTATATTGTAAATTCGTAATAGAATAATTCAACATCAAAAATCATATATTGAAAATTAACAATTTGTATCATAATTTACCATTAACAATTCACAGCATAATCCATAAAAATTTGCAACATAATCCCTTAAAAATTCCAATCCATTGATAATCCATTAAAATTTCGTAACATAATTCCATTAATAATTCGTAATATAATAAAAATTCATCAAAAATTCGTAACCTAATCTATCGATAATCCATCCATTAATAATTCATAATGTAATCTAATAAATTTAAAAATTCGTAACCTAATCCATTTATAATCCATTAAAATTTCCATTGATAATCCATCCATTAATAATTCTAATAAAAATTCCAATCAATAAGTGCTATAGTGCACACTAATACAACCGGTCTCCCATTGAGACGGAAAATTGAAATTATAACCAAGTTAGAAATAATACTGTCGAATAATATTTAGTTTAATTTTAGTTCTAGTACTTGTGCTTGCTAATTTGTGAAAACACGTCAGTATATATACCTACAATTTGGCCTTAACCTTGCGTGTTAATTTTATTGCGATTAAACAAAATTAGACCTTGAAATTATTTGTGTTATCTAAATTAAATTTTTATTAATTTCTTAATTTAAATTAGTAATTTATTTTTAACATTTTTAAATAAATTTATTCAACCAAAAAATATTTTATTTTTATTCATTTAATTCATTAATTTTTACTTTTATATAAATGGTCATTTTACGGTCGAATTTTCTTGTTATTATGTTATTTTTTATGTAAATTTCGTGCGGTTCTTGATGCATTTTGTATTTATTTTTATTCTCTCAGATTTTAAAATGTTTAATTGGTGTTGTATATTATATTTTAAGTTATCTTGGTGATAGGTTTACGTGTTGTATTACTGATACATTTAAACAATTTTCAAGGCTATTTGTATCCTGGCCCAACAGTAGTATGAAAATTTCAGACCGCCAGCATGAAGTGGCCGGCCTCCACACTCACAAAAACTAATTTATATATTTTGTTTAATCTCCAGTAATAATCGAAAACAACATTTAAATCAGTATCCACCGTGTGTGTGTATCAGCGTTAGCCGTGTATGTGTATACCGAGGTAATCCTGCCCAGAATTATTCATATTTGGCTGTTTTTGATGTGTTTAGGGCCACTGATGGCTTAGGTCTGCAATTATCATACTACTTCAATATGCTGAAGGAAGCATTAGATTACGAGCTGGCGAAAGAATATTAGAGATTTGATTCATTATTTTGTTCATATTCGGAGATTTTTTCCGAGATGTATAAAAGAAACACATATTTATGGAGATTAATCATTTTTATTTTGAAGTAATTTCAAAAAACTAAATCATAACATAAATTATTTCCTAAATATTCCTAAATATTATTATTAATAACAATATATATGAAATCATAATTCAATTCTTAAAATTTAATAACTTTATGTTTTATAAATATAAAAAATAACTTATTTAGCAGCCATTTAAAAAATGACTGAAATGCATTTATTTTTCACAAAAAATAAATTACAATAAGTTGATTTATGTATCAACTTGCATTATAATGGAATCTATCTGAACTTCATTTAGTGTAAATAATCTGTCAGCGTCGCTTTCCGTTTCACTTCACTGATTTTTAATGTTAGTGATACATTAAGCCCTGGATTTACGAATAGGGACACTAATTGGCCAAAAAATTCTCATGTAACCAATTGGTGCTTAACTCTATTAATCTGCTCACTAGCTCACACTCACATTTCGAATTCCAACACTATTTGGATATAATCGTCATTATACGAGTTCCAATCATGTTATATTGTTGGGGTTATAAAATGGAACACAAATAAAATCACCAAAAATAACGAAAGTGCTAAATTAATTATTGATCGGGGATAAGAGGCATGGTTGGATGCTAAATAAAAAGACGAATCTAAATATGATAATAAAAATTCAGTTAGGAGGTCCCCAGGAAAAGGTAGAAAATTAATTAATTACTAATGGAAAGCCCGAGAGATAAGGGAATACCCGGGGTAATTAATGAGCAGATGGAAACTCAAAATGAGCACCAAGTAGAACATTAAATTGTTATCATGATCGCAATTCATGTTTATCACAGTAGATAACAGTGTCAGAAGAGGAAAAATGTTGACGAGAGGATAGATAACAGTTAATAATGGACTGATAAAAACTATAAAAGGAAAACTCAGAAACCAGAAATGGTCAATTTGGTCGAAGAGAGTTAACAACGAAATAAGTTCAACACCATAAAGGACCTAAAAGATCTAAATGAAACATGTCAGCGGGCTTTTTGGTTTGCAATAGTCCAATCATTTGGTATTTAAAGCATTTTATTTCAATTATAAATTGCTCTTTATTTATTTCAGGATATTTGACTGATAATAGTGTAGGGAAAAACTGATGTGAGTCCTTAATTTTTGTTTGGTCAGCACGATAATACCTATGTACTTTTGAGCGGCAACAATAAAATATTAAATTTAGAAAGAAAAACATAAAAGTTAAAAGAAAAAATAAAGTAATTAAAAAATAAATCGAGTTCTAACATCTAAAACTGGAAAAATAATAATAAAAATCAAAAGATTAGAAAAATATATTTTAAAAATAAAAAATTAAAATTCTTTGTTTCAATGCATCAAAATACACACACGAAAATCGTGATATATAAGGCAGTTCTGGGCAAACAATAATCAGTACGTTTTTTCAAATAATTTTGTTATTATCCTAATTTTACGTACTCTTGAAAGTATCATTTTAACTATTTAATCGATTTATTGTGTTGGTCGTAGGGGAGTGTTGAATACCAGACCCTTGAGTCAACTTAACCCTGTACTGTCACTTACCATCACTAGGGGGTAACTCCTCCGTACGCCACATAATTTAATCACTATCATACACCCGTGACCGGAATCACGTTGGAATTGTGTACAATAGCCGAATGCCATTCGAGCAGGTGAGCGCCATCACTAGCACTACTCCCCGAAGGACCTTCGTCTTTCCCGGATTATAGCTGCCGATAGAAGGACTTACGCTCCCATTTCCAAAACCCTTTTAATTTCCATAATTACGCTTAATTCCAGTGCGGAAACCATGAAAAACATTATTCCTGTATTTGCGAGCGCCGATAATTTCCCTCGCCTCCAATACTCCAATTTTCGAGCTATGGAACAAAAAAAAATCTTTAGCAATATTGACTAAAAAACAAAATCAAAACAATTTTTAATGAAAGCTAAATATCAAGAGACAACAGAAAATAAAATAAACTATTTGAAAGTTAGCAAATGTTGGATCAACCAATATGATGAGAATAATGCGAATTAGTCAGGAAAAATCGAGTGGGTGTCTTAATTCTCCTCTGCATCCATGTCGGTTGGGAGGCATCTCCTCTTGGGTGGTCGATATGGCGGGGGGTCGCCTCGAAAATCTTCGTCCCTTCGTGAAGATGGCCCTGCAATCTCGCCTCGGGGGCCGATATTGGGAACCTCCCCGGTGAGGATGGCGATTTCCTCCAAGTTTAGCTCGAGATCATTTAGAGACCGAATCCGTTGAGGCGGTTCGTTCTCCTCGTCCACTAAGTTAATGTGGATAGACTCTGGGGGAGAGGAGAACAAAATCCGCGGAGCGTAGCAGATGTCCGGGTCAAGTTCTGAGATCTCGAACTCTTGGTAGGGGGGTGGCAAGTCGTCTATTTGGTACACCCCTTCCATTGGCCGAGTTTCATGGAGACGTGCTTCTTCTTGTCGGCGTCGATCCCGACGCCTCTTGTTTCTATTCGGCCGATGACGGGCCGTAGGGGCGGAGGAGTTCGACCGGGTTTCCACTGGCACGGAAGGTGGTAAGTTCGTTAGATTCGCGCTCGATGTAGGAACATTTGTTATCGGGTTAGATCGATCTTCAACATTGGGGAGGTGATGAGCCGGGACGATATCGAGTTGCTCTGCACGAATATTCCCGGGGACCCGGATTCGGAGTTCGGTGTCCGAGAAGGCTTGTCGCAGCGCCACCGACTGCTCGCGAATCAGCAGACGCTGGGCGTGTGACTCAACGATCAGTTCGTCACGCGCCTGGGTAAGTCGAGAGATTTTTTGCCTGAGCTCCCTGACGACTTCTGGTGGAGCCCAGGTCCCTTTTACCCTTTAATGTTTCATCTGGAGATCTCTGTGCTGAATCTTGAGGTCTTCGTACTTGTGGCGGATTGCCACGATTGAAGGGGGCAGGCGAGGGATCCTCATCGAAGTGGTAACATTGTCGTTGTTCGTCATACTGGTAGAAAAAGGAGAAAAATTTAACCGAAATAATGAATAAAAGGAAGTATGTCAAAATTTAAAACAGAGTTTGAGTGATACTGAAAAATGGAGTATCGGCGGCAATATGGGTTTGTTTTCCCTCATCTATGACCCGGACTCCCAACTTGTATATATGACCGGGACAGTGAATTCCGTCCTACCATAGTGGATTAGGCGAAGTCGAATGATATATTTTGCGTATGTCGGGACTATTACTTTGTATGTATGCTAACGCTTGGGGTGAATCCCGACCATTTATTTGGGTAGTGAATTTTAAAACACGATACTTTTATTAATTTATTCCTAAGATAAGATTTACTAGGTAACATAATCATCGTTAATTATCTAATGGAGCTTAAGAACAAAACCACGATACCATTATCAATTATTTATATAATAAAATTTTACACTTAAGACCACTATTAAATTATTTATATAACTAAATTTCAAGATACTACATAATTATGGGTTTAATAGTATAATTAATATTTCGATTTTAAACGACTCGCTCCGGCTACATTTTCAGCAGCCGCTTCGAGTATACAATGGCGCCCTGCGTAGTGGTCCCGTGCACAAAGCCGGAACCGACTGCGAACTGCCAAGGGGTTCACGAGGCATGACCCACGAGCTCAACTAAGGGTTTTCACCCACTAGCCGGCACACGGTCGGTCCCATGAACCATCTATTTCTATACACTACAATATATGATTTTACAGGGTCCGAACGTATAGATATACATACATAGATATAGATGTTAGTAACGAAATGAGACGTAACATCGAAAATTTAATTTGAATAAAATGTATCATGAGAATGAAAATTAATTATACAAATTTACAATGAAAAGTTCCTTACTTAATTCGTTGAAACTGTAGTATCAAAATTGAAATTTTCAATAAAGCATAAGATTAGATTTAATGAAATTCATCACTGTATTTATAGTATTTTCGTGCATGTGTGCGACCAATAGGCGATTTTCCGCCATTTTTAGGGCTTTTTAATTATTTTGTTATTTTAAAATTATTTTTATTATTTTTTGTATATTTTTCTTTATTTTTTGATATATAATTTATATTATTTTTGAATTTTATTTTTATCATTATTTTCTTGTAATATTATTTTTAGCCCTTTTTATTTATTTTCTGGCCGCCACTTCTGCCTATGTTTTTTCTAAACCTTATTTTACAAGGTTTTGGCAGTTTATTTTATTTCTTTATGTATTCTTTTTGCGTCTGTAGGCATTTTCGAATTTTAATTAATTATTTGTTTTATTTGATTTTTTTGTTATATTTTATTTTGTTTTAATTATTATGTTATTTATTGATTTTTAATATTTTTGTGCGGTGCATGTTTATGTGCAGTGATTCCTTCCATTACTTCCACTCTTTAACTTTAATTTTAATTTTTTATTTTGTTTAAATTGTGGCTCTGAGCCCAACAATTGTTATTATTTGAGCTATCCAATTGGGAATAAAAAGTAAAAATTATGGTTATTTATTATTTTATATGCCATGTTATTTGATTTATGATTTGATTAAAACGTTTATTATTAATTTTTCTTATTTTTATCTTTACTATTCATAATTACGCTTTCAGAAAACTATAATGTTATTTGTCATAATTTTTGAGAGTTTTATTTGCGATCAAAACTCCATCTTGAGAAGTGTAAATACCTTATATTTTTCAATAATACGTTTATAATTATGCAAACAGACAAAATAATAAATTGAATTTTATTTTATTTGACCCAGGATAAAACCAGTGATTAACGGGGAAGTCACAGTGTAGGCATTTGATGAAACTGCCCAATATTCTCCCTTCTTAAATCCTATCGCTCAACCCTCGAAAGAGCGCGGGAAGGCTTGGGAAAGATTTAAATATAAAGTATTACATAGAGAAGAATAGAAATCAGGCACGACATCATATAACTTTAGGGTTCGCAAAATCCAAATGGTCGAAAAATCATCAAATATAGACTATTTAGCATTAAATAATACAAAAAGTATACAAAAAGGTGAAAAAATGAAAATAAAATTGTAAAAAAAAAATAAAAACATTTAAAAAAAATTGAAAATCATTAAAAACTAACAAAATTAACCAATTTCATCACTTTGGCTCCAAATTCATCGAAAACGCTTACATTCTAGAAAATAAATGTGAGAATTAATCTTAAAATGTAATTAGAAAGTTTAATAAAAAAGAATCATGAAAATCTGACAACTAGGGAAAAAGTGATGAAATATGGTAAAAACGTGTAGGCGTTTTGTTTTACCGCATCAAAAACAAGCGTGTAAAACCCCATATATAAGTCGATGCCAGATCGACATAATTTAATGCTATTTTTCTGAAAAGAATTTAAAAAGTCTCAAGAAATTTTCGAATATTTGATGAACCCTAAGAGTGAGGAGCTTTGTTTATTTTATGGTTATTGTTAAGATCAAAAAGTGGGGGTTACGATCTTAACACTGCTTATTTTCTGACTCCAAATTTATATATTCAAAATAATAATTAGAAATGAACTGACAAATATAAATATAAAAAGGTCGGTTATGGTCCTATTTAAATAAAATAACACAAGACAATTAATTACCTATAAGTTTTATATGTGTTACAAAATTTACAGAATAATAAATATATGTGTACAAATTTAAACAGATTTAAAAGGTAACTGGATCAAATGATCCCTGCTCAAATAGCCCACAAGAAGTTATGGTCACTATTTCGACGCAACAATTTGTCTTAGAATTAATTTTTGCACTCCCCAAATACCGCGAAAGCTGTCTTTTGCTTTGGGTATTCTTTTTGTAATTTAAATTAATTAAATTAATTAGAAGCCGGATTAAGGAATCCGCTTTAAATCAAAAACTTTTAATTTATTATCAAAAATTACCAAAAAAATCAGGATAATGATGTATCTCTTTCTACTTGATCTGGAAATTCTTCGGATTATTAAATATTTCTCACTGTTTACTAGTTGGCTTACTTTTCTTTTCTTTTCTATTTTGCCTCTCTGACTGAAATTTCTATATATATATATATATATATATATATATATATATTTCACAATCTCCAGTTAAAGCTCCAGCTGTCGTACTACTTTACTTTGCTACGATTTGTAATGCAAATAAATAATCTTCTTGAGTGTCTAATTTTCAACTGTTTAAGATTTCTGCTCTGTTTGGATTTCAATTACAAATTCTTCTTCAAATAAATAATCTTCTGGAGTGTCTAATTTTCAACTATTTTAGATTTCTGCTCTGTTTGGATTTCAATTATAAATACTTCTTCAAATAAAATAATCTTGTTGAATATTTACTTTTCAATTGTTCTTAGATTTCTGTTCTGATTGATTTGTTCTCGTTTAGGTTGTTTACGGATCGACCTCCAAAACTAAAATGTCACCCTATTTATATTATTAAAATTAATGCTTTAAATATTGACGTCATCAAGAATTCTAATTTAGTAATTTCTTGATGACGTATTTAAATATTAAATTCCTAAAATTTATTTATAGTAATTTATCTTTTTGTGAATTCACTAAAACGTAATTTTATTATTTTCTACGCCACCGTTTAGTGACGTCAATATGATGACTACTAATGATAATTTTAAGGCTAAAAGCCTATCCCTGACATTATTATTATTATAATTCATGTTTAAGAACTTATGAACAAATTCTACAGGATATTTAGGATACAATTTTTGAAATGAATTTATGAACTTTTTATGCCATACATATGTAGACTTTTGATGGCCGAATGTTAAAAATGTTAATAATGTGTTTTAATCAAAAAAACTTTTATTATAAACTTAGATTCAAAAATATTCCCTCGTATTGACCGAGGCCCATGAAAACTTCGTTTCCATGGTAGTTGACCAATACGGGATGCCTCATGAGTAGATTTTCCTTATCCTCACGCAATCATAATAATTTATAAATTTTGTAATTGCAGAGAAAAAGAACTGAATTTATTTGTTACTTATATTATTAATATTATCGTTATTAATTGTTATCTGTAATTCTCAATTATGATTTAAAAAGTGACTATGACATGCAGGCAAGAAAGCAAAATTAATTTCTTCACCAACTAGTCTAAAACTAGTACTTCGTTGTGGGAAGTACCCGTAGTGAATGGTAGTTCGCCGGGTCAGATCTCCTCTCCAAGAACCTCAACGTCAAACCCTCTGTAGAGGTCCAAGGATCATGAGGAAGATTTAAATAACATAAAAAGAACGAAGAATATATCAGTAGAATAAATCAGAGAGAAGGTGTATAATTCTATCCAATACATGTTATTACTTACTATGTTAACTCAAAGACAAGAAACCAAATGAATGAATTTGACTATCAAATAAGAAAAGTATTTATGATAAAATCTGATATCACAATCGAAGGGAAAAAATGAAATAAAAATCGAAAATTTACGAATTATATCGAAATGGTAAGACTGTGTCAGAAAACTTATTAATTATTACTTGTTGTTCAATTTAATACTATATTAATACTTTTTATACTATCATTTTTGTACCATTTTCAGGTGATCCGGAAAATAAGTGAACTTCTCATTTAATTTATAACGTTATTGATAATTAATTATTATGAGTTCTCCTATCATTGCAATTAATTTTTTTTCGAATGGGTCATCTTTCGATTACAAATGCAATGTTAAAAAAAAGAACCAAATTTAACATATATTTATTATATAAAATACTATTTTACTTCATAATTGTGATGTTAAAAGAAAAGGACCAAATTTAACATATATTTATTATAAAAAATGTTAATCTACTTCATAAAATTTTTCCACATAATCATTAATTAATATTTCTGTTTTATTTTTCGGAGAAGGCAATTCTCAATTTCGACATAAGTCAATACGAAAATCAAAAAACTCATTGATCCAAGAGTTACGAAAAGGAGATGTAAATTCAGTGCAAAAATATACAAGGATCTGCTAATCTAGAGTTGAACAAATCCAAATAGACTGAATTAAGAATAGGAAAAAAATGGAATTGTAGAAATTCCTTTTGTTGATCGTCTTCATATTTAATAACGAATTGTAACTGAATTGTTTCTAACTAAAAATAATTAGATATGTTGATATTATTTTTAACCAAATTTTATTGTTAATAGTTCATTCAATTACGGCAAATTAAAAGCTATTAACTTCACAAACCTTATAACTCTCCACACAAAAATTTCTAGTCAAATTGAAACAAGTTCTGGATAGGAACGCCAAGGATTTAGGGAAAATGCTTTCATTAAATAGGAAAATTTTCTGAAATAATGAGAAATTAAAAACAAAAATTTTCATTAAAAAGTCAATATTCCACAATCTTACCTCTCACCAAGTAGTGGTTCAAATTAAATAAATTTTCCTTTCCGATACCTAAAAATA
Organism: Schmidtea mediterranea; assembly: GCA_022537955.1. Classification (NCBI taxonomy): domain Eukaryota; kingdom Metazoa; phylum Platyhelminthes; order Tricladida; family Dugesiidae; genus Schmidtea; species Schmidtea mediterranea. The sequence goes on from CM039680.1 coordinate 177,974,559, forward strand.
GACAATAATAAATTCCTCGATTTTAACCAATAGAAATTTAACCGCATTTATGATTTTAAAGGGGTTGAATTACGAAGTTAAAGGGTTTTAATTAGTTACCGAAGACCTCCCACAGATGTCATCTAACACCTAGCTTTGATTTAACCTTTAATTAAGAATAAACTAATAGAAGTGAGAATCTGAAATTAAAATCAATGAATCTTTTTTATTTTACCATATTATCCCCAAACACGATCTTCTGTTCAATCTAAAATTGGCTTAATTATTTTAGTGCAACAAAATAATAACAAAACCCTAGACGTGAAAAGATTCCGACGAGATGTCGCCCATTATCACAACGAGGCCCTGAAACAGAGCCAGCGAGCTGAATCGATGATAAGAGGATGTTGTCGAATGGAAGAAACCTGGACTCGGCCGGAACAAGTAACCAAACTGAACCAACAAAATGAATTTTTAAGGAACCAACACGCCTAGATGATGGCCGAAATAGGCAAATTAAAGAAGGAAAATCTCCAACTAAAATTAAAGGAGAAGATAAGGACCGAAATCAGGCACCTCCCCAGTACGTTTACAGGTGTAATTAACCCGTAAGACAATAATGAACCACAACCAAAACCGAATCGCAAGAAATGTCACCCCAGCAAGGCGGAGAGAGACAAAAGACGCAGATTGAAGGCAGCCCGTTTACTGGGTCAAATAAAGAAATTTGGACCCACATCTTCCGAGAAACCCCGATAATCTTGTAATATGTATAATAAAAATGTTTCGGACTTCAAATCGAAGATCGTTTTGTAATAACTTAAATTACTTAAATATTACCTTTAAAATAAAATAAAACGATTGAATGATCAATATTATTTCAGTTAAATTAAGTGATAGGGAGACCCGTAATGAAAATGAGCGTGAATACCTTCAATGATAGCTCGTGAATCCAAAGGTTTTCTAGAGTATTAGCAGTCATGGTAATATGGCTCACCTTTTACTAGAAACCGCCCATTGGAATACATTTCCAATATCATTTTGACGGATATCCAATGGTTATGCTTTTTAAGTGCGCATCTGGTGGGATTCCCTCGAAATGGTTTCGAAAATCTTATATCTTTTACCCATCAGGTGTCCAGCATAATTTTGGGGGCTCTGCCGGGATTTGTGATTCAATCTTTATCAAAAACAAAAAAACCAAATGCAAACTTTAAAATGAACATAAAATTTAAAACAAGAAACAAAAATAATTAACAGTATTATTATAATTATTATTATTATTATTATTATTATTATTATTATTATTATTATTATTATTATTATTATTATTATTATTATTATTATTATTATTATTATTATTATTATTATTATTATTATTATTATTATTATTATTATTATTATTATTATTATTATTATTATTATTATTATTATTATTATTATTATTATTATTATTTATTATTATTATTATTATTATTATTATTATTATTATTATTATTATTATTATTATTATTATTATTATTATTATTATTATTAAATAATTAAATAAATTTGGCAACGATTTAATTAAAAGATAACGCCAATAAAAAACCTTTCGTACTATATATTTCGATAGCACCGCTATCATCTGAAGCTGTGCTATCGAAATATATCGTACAAAAGGTTTTTTATTGGCGTTATCTTTTAATTATTATTATTATTATTATTATTATTATTATTATTATTATTATTATTATTATTATTATTATTATTATTATTATTATTATTATTATTATTATTATTATTATTATTATTATTATTATTATTATTATTATTATTATTATTATTATTATTATTATTATTATTATTATTATTATTATTATTATTATTATTATTATTATTATTATTATTATTATTATTATTATTATTATTATTATTATTATTATTATTATTATTATTATTATTATTATTAATATTATGGAGATTATTATTATTATTATCACTGCTACTACTATTTTGAGTTGACATTACGAGCATCCATAGCATAATAATTTGCATTAGGATTTCTAAGAGATCGTAGAGTATTCTTTTGAATCGGAGTTGTTTCATCAGAACAAGTTGAAGGTTTTCATAATTACTCAAATTGGAACCATTTTGAAAGAGAGATAAAGCAACAAACTGATAAAGGAAACCAAAAATAATAACAATGTAAAGTAAAACAATCATAACCATACCAATATGAGCTAATGATTATCAGAGATTATGAACCAAGAGATAGGTGATGAAACAGTTTTGATTTGAACGAGCTTGCGATTTTGAAATCTAAAAAACTGGGATTAAAATTTACTATAATAATTGGGGAAATATGTTGAAATAATATCGAACTTAAAGAGATCGTAAAAATGTAAAGGGTGATCATAAGCTGGGACGGGTAAAAGTGATTATGATAACGACAGTGAAATATAGACAGAACAAAAGGGAATAAATATTGAAAAATAAAGATGGATTCACTAAACCAATTTTGTTTTAATCAACCATAATGTTGGAATGTAGTTATAGAAAGTAAAACGAAATCTCGGACAATAATTTTGTTTTGAGAAAATAAACTACGGCTTTGAAAATAATTTTTTTTTAATCAATAATAATCATCAAGTAAGATTAAAGAAACCAAAATGCTAGTGAAACTAATCATAAAGAGAACTGATAATAATATAAACCGAAGTTTTTGTTTTAATCAACAAGAAATTGTTAAGAAATCAATGTTTGTAGTACTTAGGGTGTATATAAATGGATATAATAAAATAAGTTTCGTTATAAATTTTTGAATTTTTATTCCGATTTGTAAATACTACGAATATAAATAATTATAAAATTATTAGAAGTACATCTAGTCATAAATGTAAATAAATAAAAATTCATTTTGTATACATAATCATAAACCCTTTTAGAAAATTTCAGATGGAATCAAGTCAACAAATGAAGAAATTCCTCAATATAAATGAAGATAGTTTAGAAGAGTTAAGCCAAAAATGGGGAACAAATTAAGAGAATAAAAGATGAATGGTTATTGAAGTCCAAACCACATACAGAAATAGAATATTTAATGGTAGGAATGGCATGGCCAACTTTAGATATAACAGCTGAAACAATTTATCGTTTCCAATCAATGAAAGTGAATGATACGAAATTCAATTTACGATGTCATAATATTCAAAAAAAATCGAAATAATAGATCAAAAACAAAATGAAATGATCAAATCAAAAACTGCCAAATTTAAAATTACCAAAGAGAAGCAAATATATTAATATTGCCATGTGGGCATTTATGTTGTTGTCAGGAATGTATAAAACAATGAAAATTTGTAATTTCTGTAAAAGACAAATTGATATAAAGATAATAGTTTATTATTCATAATAAAAAGCTGTATGTGGTGGTGAAAAATAAATGATTAGGAATTATGTTTATTGAATAGCAAAGAAGGTTTATAGCAACCGAAAGGTATCCACGAATAAATACACGATAACCCATAACCCAACATTTCAAAACCAATTTAGTAAATAATAATAAATTATGATTAATAAACGTAATATAAATAACTAATGTTAAAATCAGACAGTGAGAGTAATAGAGATTTGATCATTAGAGACTTCTTCATACATTTTCTTTGTGTGTTTTCTTCCTACTTCCTTACTTCTAATGACGAATAGCAAGCTAAATTGAGCTATCAATATGATAGTCCGTAACACCAAGAGTGGGAAACCTGATCATCCTGAGTAAGAAAGGTAGAATGGGCCTGTCGCAAATGTTGGCAAGTTTTGGTATGTGATTGATCACCACATGTTAAGAACGAACTAACCCGATCGTTTTAATTTTTGAAAAAGGGAGAAAAGGGAAACTCCGTGAAATTTGTGATGGATGAGTGAACGAATAAATGACCAGGATAAAAACTGAAGATAAAATATTGAGAAAGTGAAAATTATTTTTGACAAATGTGAAATAAATTAATTGATACTATAGAAATAATAAAGAAAAATGATAAATGAATTAGGATAAAGATGATTAGGGATTTAATAAATAAGTGATTTAAGAGATGAATTATGAGAATAAAATAATGAAAAATTAAATAAATGTAAATAATAAATGTAAATAATAAATGAGAGATAAATAAGGTACCAGTAAATTTGAGAGATATAAATTTTGCTAGCAGTGGTTCGATAAACAACCCGGATACCCAACCCGAGTATTGAATTCACATTTAATCGACAGTGAGATTTGAATTATCCGAGAAAATGATTCTAATTAAAAGGCATGCTAAAAACCGTAACCGGCGTGAACACGTTTAGTAGACCATTTAGTGGAGCTGAGGTCGAGGGACAATGACATTATCGGTTATGGATTTCTTTTATATTGCGATACATATAGCGGAATGGCTTCAAAAGCTTTCAAAAGCTTTCAAAAGTCATTGGAGGGTCTAGACTTGCTATCGTTGAAGACAATTGTAGCCAAATGTATAGTGAAGCTAGGAAATTCTTCTTTAACCGGTCATGAGACCGAAGATTTGGCGAAAGGATGAAAAAGCCCAGGTGTCGAGGAGTAGTAAAAGACTTTACTCTCTTCTTTTCGGTTTTTTCTGTTGTTCTGCCGGTAGAAATACTGATGATCGCGATAATATGGCGAAGTGGTGTAAAAAGCCCAGGCGTTGAGGATTCGTAAACTATTTCATTTTCTTCCTGTTAATAAACTTAATGTGAGATTCTTCAAAATTCATTAGAGGACCTAGTGTTTTTCATCGTTGAAGAAAATTGTTACCAAATGTATCATAGAACTAAGGGGATAATTTAGTGCAAACAGAAGAACGATTAGGTCAGGCAAATCTCACAATTTGTGATCGAGATAAAGAAATTTCACAGTTAAAATTGATAGACGAGATCCGATCCGGACTCGTAAGATACGGGAGCAAATTGTCAACAGAACAAGAGGACATTGTGATCCGCAATGTAATAGGAAAAGATATAGAGCTATCAATCACAACGCCTGAAAGTGCGCCCAAAATCGAACCGAAACCCACGCGGAATCGTCAAAAATCTTGCCCAGGCAAACGTGAGCGCGAACTTCAAAATAAGGTGAAGGCCGTTCGAATGATGGGCCATATACTCCAATCTAATAGATTTTAAACGGATTGTATGATAAATAATATTTAGCTGTGATCATGTGAGAGTTGTTTGAATATTCAAAAATTTTAATTAATAATATTAGTTCTTTACGATTTTCTTTTTATTGAGTTGTGGTTGAATAAAACAATAAGTTGACAGAGATGATGGACAGATAAAATAGAGCATGAAATCTTTTGTGACAGCTCATGGACCCAAAAGAAATGTTAGGACATTGGCAGTCTTTGTAGAGAGACACACCCTTTGCTAATATTCAACCCACTACCACACATTACCAACGTCATTTTTCGACGGGTGTCTAGTGGTTACATCTCGTGAACGTATTGGTTAGGGAACTGACAGACCTTAGACTTTCAATTAAAATTATATTTACCCTATCAGTACCCAGCAATAGACCAGCTTTAGATTCTAAATCCTCCATTGCAAAAGATTGAAAAGTTTTTCCAGTCAGAAAATTAAAATCATCTGTTATATTTTTCAGAAACAAATCTGTCTTTTAACTGCATCATTATTGAATCAATGATTGCTAAACAAGAAATTTTAAATTTATCCAAGTTAGGCAACAAACATTATAAAAAATATTATAATGGTTTAAATAAAATATATTTAAATATAATTAATTGTGTTGGTCGTACGGGGAATCTATTCTCCAGCGCATCTATACATCAATGTCACGTGTATCCCCTCTATGTCCTAGGGTGGTTTCTTCCCCATACAACGCACGATTTGGATAAACTACTGCGTACCCATGACCGCAATCATGTTGGTACTGTACGCAACAGCCGAATGCCATTCGAGCAGGTGAGCGCTACTACTAGTGCTACTCCTCGAAGGACCTTCGTTTCCCAGTCACTCGCTGCCGATAGAAGGACTTATTCGTTTACTCTAGAGTTCCTAAACTTGGTGAACCCGGGGTTTTCCTTTCTACGGAGTTGACAATCGTGAGAGTTTTCTTTATGATTCTCTTCGGACCCTCGCATAATCCTATTCCTTTATAACCCCCTCTTCCGGATTCTGGCTAGTAGCTCACTAAAATTACTTAACAACTGTTACAATTAAGAAGCGAAAGTGAAATGAAATTCAAAACTTGAAAATTTATTGGTACGATAAAACTACAACAAAGAAAAAACATAAAAGACAACTAGTATATAAGTTAAATTAGAGCGAAAGAGGGTTGCACACTGTGGTTGTAGACACTCGACGAAGGTCGTCATTTTGATGATATGGTTCAAGGAACCGGTACGACGATGAGATTGATTCAGTGGCCCGTGCTTTACTCGTCCGCATCGATGTCTGTTGGGAAACATCGACGTTTCGCGGGCCGATAGGGAGGAGGATTTATGTTGATATTAAAGTCATTTCGGGAAGAAGGTCCCGGTTCATCTGGCAGAGGCAAGCGTTCCGGTAACCTGCCCGTTAGGACCGCGATTTCATTGGAATCTAGGCCCATTCGTTCCAATGATCTATTTGCTGCTGGAATTTCGTCTTCCTCATCCACTAAGTCTATGTGGATAGATCTGGCTGGAGAGCGGAAAACGACACTAGATTATGTCTGTTTCCGTATCAGGGAACTCGAATTCCTGATACGGGGGCGGCAGGTCCTGTATCGAGTAAGGAGCATTAGATGGCTCCGCCGCGCTGAAGAGACTCGCGGCTCTACGTCGTTGTTCGCGACGGCGACGGTTGCGATTTGGTCGTCGCCGGGCGGCTCCAGTGCGTGGTTCGACCACGGGAATTGACGAGGTTTCGGAGGTGGGGGGAACTGACGTTGTAGGAATTGACGGTGGCATCTCCAGGGGGAGGTGCTGTACCGGGATGATATTTAACTCCCGAGCCAGGATACTTACCGGAATGCGAGCCCGGAGTTCGGCGTCAGTGAAAATCTGACGGAGCACCGTCCCTTGCTCTTTTATCAGGACTCGATGACTGCGAGATTCAATGATTAAATCTTCTCTGGCCCGAGACAGGCGGGAGATCTTTTGGTACAGTTTCTTGGCGGCGTCGGGTGATAGCCAAGTTCCTTTGACCCTTTGATATTTTTCTTTTAGGGCCGTATGTTCTCTTTCTAGTTCCTCCAATCGCTGCCTAGTAGCGATAATCGAGGGTGACAGGCGTGGGATCCTCGGAAGATTGTTAAGGCTAGCCATCTAGATAAAGTGAATAAATAAGAGGATTGGTCGAACATGTTTTGGCTGAATAAAGATCATACTCTACAAGAAAAATAGGAACGGAAGATTTATAATTACGACGGCCTTTATATCTAAATACTGACAGTAGTCTTGTCGTGGGTCGTGGTACGGTTGAAAGCTTCAAATAAGGTTAATAGTAGGGCTTAGTAGATAGGTGGCAAAAATTTTAAGAGCGACGTTAAGGATTTTTACCGGAGCGAATGTAAGCTTGGCATCTTTGGGAGGGATAGTCACCAATAGGGTACGGATGCGTACGTAAATGCTTACTCAAATCGTCTGGGTAATAATAGTTTTAGAAAAACCCTATACGTAATATGAACACTATTGGTGATACTAGTAATAATACTAATAATAATAATGATCAGCGGAATATACGACTATTCGTGATAATTATGGTGATAAACCTAGGAGTAATGACAAACTAGTAATGATGAATTAAATCGTGATGGGGCTAAAGGTATTGATACTGATAAGGCTAATAATAATGATTTAATGCTCAAAATAGTGATGGGAGTAGTATTTATAACAGTATTAATAATAATAGCAATAATATTACTAAGGATAATAATAATAACCCTAATACTAATAACAACAATAGCAATTGCGATAATAATAACATAATAAGACTAATAATAATGATAGCAATAATCCTAATAATGAATATAATAACAATCGTAATAATAATAATAATAATAATAATAATAATAATTATGACGACGATAATATAGTAATAATAATATTCATAATATTCATAATAGCAATAATAATATTAGTCACATTAATTATAGTAATAGGGGTAATAATAATTTCAATGATAATTAAAGTAAACACTTACAGTTTGTGGGTATTTACTGCGACGTAAATCGATAAAATTCATTAATAATGATAGTCGCTAATTATGTTGTCTCACATAGTGGCTTTGTCGATACTAGATGACAATAATTATGCTGTCAGGCGATTGGGGGAAAATCGGGGAAGGAAAATTCCCTCGTGTAGTAGTAGTCACAGGGAAATTTTTTCTCTGTGGAGTCAGCGACAGTGTATACTTTTTCAGTGACAATTAATCGATAAATTTTCCATAATGTCAGCGAAAACCTTAGAATCATTATGGAAATGACGATCGTGCCATCGTATTGATTAAATAGTGGACGTGGATATTATTCTAGATCTATAGTCCTGTAGTTGAGGGCAGATCTATGGGAGATTTCGTCGAGTTTGTCCCCTCTCATGGTATATCGACATTGAAAAATAAGGAGATCTCATATCAGTTATCATCTCTACTAGAAATAGCCTATCTACTGGGACAGCTACATTATCGTGTATTTACCATATCTGTGTCTTCGTCTCATTTCAGTTCCCGCCAAAATCGTTCCTATCTATGGTTCGAGTGGGATTTATGACTTTCCTGGCTACAAGTACTATCGCTTGGGTCTCGTGGGGTAATAGAACTCGTTCTATCTATACCGTTCGGCGTTGGATTTACATTATTCCTATGACAATTCTCGGCATGGATATCCTTGGGGACGTAAATGTGATGTTCATTTTCTCATTTGTCAACGGTTCGCCTTGCCTTGCGGCCGAAAAGATGTACACTTTTTATGAAATGGTTTTTTATGCGTGAGCGTGCCTATCCATCAATGGTAATTTGTATTTAGTTTTTCGACATTATTTTGAATAAAAATATGACACTTTCCTTTTCGGTTATTTTATTTTCAATCATTAAATTTTTTATTATTTTGAATCTAACCTTATCCCTTCTTGCCAATCTCGATATTATTCGAGGCATAACCAAAATATCTTATAGGATCGTCGAGCGATCTTCCCTGATTACCCTACCTGCAGTCGGACTTCCCTTGATTTTAGGTTTTTCTGCTCGTTCCGGCCACTTTTCAGTAGCCGCTACGAGGCGTTCAACGATGCACTGCGTGGAGGTCCTGTGCACATAGCCAGACCCTACTGCGTACGACCGAGGTTTCAGTGGAACACAACCCACGAGCGCAACTAGGGAACTTAATCCACCAGCCGGAACGCGATCCGTCCCATTGATAGCTATTCCAATACTATACATATATACTGATTTTAGGGGAGCCTCGTATATAAGATAATATATATATATTTAGATATAAATTTATAAAGGAGTTAGACAAAACATTTTAACAGACATATAAAATTATATTATCATAGAAAAATTAATAAATTTAGTACATACAAACTCCTTACTTCAAAAGTTTTCGCGAATGATGTGAATAATTATAAGATTGTAAAAAGCATAAGTTAAAAATAATGAAATTTGCCACTGTATTTATACTGTTTTCGTGCGTGTGTGCGACCAATGAGCGATTTTTCGCGATTTTTCGCGATTTTTAGGGCTTTTTAATTATTTCATTACTTTTAAACTATTTTTATTATTTTTTGTGTATTTTTTCCTGTTTTTTAATATATGATTTATATTATAATTGGATTTTATTTTTATTACTATTTTCTTACAATATTATTTTCAGCCCTTATTATTTGTTTTCTGGTCGCCGCTTCTGCCTGTGTTTTTTCTAAACCTTATTTTGGAAGGTTTTGGCAGTTTGTTTTATTTTTCATATGTCTCTCTCTGCAGCTGTATGCTTTTCCAATTATTTTAATTAATTATTTGTTTTTATTTAATTTTGTTATATTTCTAATTTGTTTTAATTAATATGTTTTTATTAATTTTTAATATCTTCTTGTGGTGCGTGCTTATGTACCGTGACTTATTTCATTATTCTCAATTTCGCCTTAATTTTCATTATCGTTTTTTGTTTAAATTGTGGCTCTGAGCCCAACAATTGTTAGCTTTTTTGTTATCGAGAATAAAAGTGTAATATCTATTTTAAAAAAAACTGCCCCAATGCCAAGCCGTTAATACGCCACTGTATCGATTGCACATACAAAAATTACATTTATTAGACATTACCCTGATCTATGCTCGTTTAATTAGATAAAACGTACATTTAACTTAACTAAAAATTCTTCGATCCTCTTACAAAGAAACTTTTTCCACTTCTATAGAAAGAAATATGTTAAGTTAAACTAAGATCAATAACGGGTTTGTTTAGTTACTTCCATCCGATTTTGTTTAACATACGCGCTATTTCATAAACTCATACATCCAAGAATTCAATAAACATAATTACAAAAATTATATTAGTTACTATTATTACAATTATTATAACGATAAATGAAATAAACACAAAACAGGTAATGATTGTTAGAATGTCTGATCAACCTTGTAGGATGACTTTGGTTTGATGAGATAGGTTTCTGAAATTTTGTTTATTTGTATTTATTGGCGATAACTGGTGTATTTTCTGCTGCAATGTTCTGATCTTTTCTAAAGTAAACCAAGTAACTTTGAGTTTTTTTATAATTTTTTTGAGCTTTTCGTATTTGGTCTCAATAGAAGGAGTGGGATTTAGTATCGGTATTGATGTTGATGGCTTCTGAGCTTTAGATACCCAGAGCTCTTTTAAGTTTTTTTATGGCCGATTCAATAATATCGGTTACAACTTGATGCCAATGAGAGTTGTAACCGGTCTAATTTTTGTTTTCTATGGATGTGATGAGCGTATATGAGTACTCTATGCCTGAGTCGTTGTGTCACAATCCGTCGTTCTCATCTCTCCGGGGTTCGGTAAAAATGTCGTCCCGACATTTTCTATTTAATTCCAAGATTTTTATTTCGGTTTCCTTTGGTCCTTTGCCAACAAAATCATTTCAATCCCGGCTGAGCCCCCAAATTTGTATGGTGGGTTACAGGGTTTCAAATCTTGCTTATCCTCGTGGTTGTCCCAGTAACGCCATGCAAAATGATTCTGATCCACTTAGCACCCGTTGCTAAGCAACGTTGGTAATGTGTTCAAGTGGTGGATTGTCCGCAAAAATTGAGTATTATCGCTAGTACTGTAATTGCTCGGACAACCCTCGGGTTCACGAGCTGTCGATAGAAGACCTGTGCTCGCTTTTGATTCTTAGGTCCCATTATTCTCCTATCTCTTTCAAATGTTAACCTATACTCTCATATCATCTATCTTTATGTCCATTCGCTTGGTCCTTCTTATTATTGTCCATGTTGATGATTTTTTTATGGTCTGCAAACCCTTTGTTAAGTTAAATATTCTCACACTAGTTCTCTTACTCTTATCCCTATCATAACTACAATGTTCCCTATTATCATTACTAGCATCATCATTGTTACTATTATATATATTACCTTTATTAATTGTTACTACTATTACCTTTATTATTATTTTTATTACTATAACTACCATTATATTTATTGTTATTGTTACTATGATTATTACTACTATTATTATTATCATAATTATTATCATCATTACTACAAATACCATGATTATTATTATTATTACCTTTATTATTATTATTATTATTATTATTATTATTATTATTATTATTATCAATATTATTATTATTATAATTACCATTACCCTTATCATTATCGTTATATTTATTAAGATTTTGTAGGGATCCGTCCTTATTCCTCAGCGTTAAAAATTGTTTATTGATATACAACATTAGCCGTAGTCCATCTATATTTTTCGGTTTTCGATGAAGTATTTTTGTAAATTAGAAAATTTTAGCAGCGTTCGCCCTTATTTTACGGTTCATCCCTATTCTACAGTTTTCGACAAAGTATTTTCATTGACTCGGAAAATTTGAGCAGCGTTCCGCCCTTATTTTACGCATTCCATTTTTGCGTTACTATTTTTGTTAAGTATTTGAATTAGTTCGGAAAATTTGAGCAGCGTCCCGCCCATATTTTCCGCCTCAACTCAAATTAAATTATTTAATTTTTATTTAAAAACATTATTTTCATGATTTTGGTCGTTCGGATTAATCTTTTTCCGATGGCTATCCATTTTAACTGTTGCAACGATTTCGCAATTTTCCCCGCTACCCATTCCCTCTTTTTGTCCTTAAGATCTATTTATGTTCATTTCATAGTTAATGAGTGCCCACTGGACTACTCGGTGTTAGAGATTTTGAGCCGATTGTTGTTAAAAGTTTATGTCAATTTTACAGGAAACGGATGATGAAGGAGCAGCCAATAAACTACTCATTTACCCTCCAATTTCCCCTATGTACGGATAATATTGACGTTCCAACTCCTGCGTTCCGCACGCTGAGCCTTCACGGGTACATATCATTGGCGATTTTCCACGCTCTTACACAAATCTGTACTATGTAGATTTTGCTTTCTTGCGTTATGTGTTGGCTGTGGGCCGGAAAATAACAAATAATATTTTACCATAGCATTTGGAATAAAAGTTTCGATGCACTAAGGCTGTAGATATAAAATATTTATTCAGCATATTACATCGGCTACATACATTTGAAATTCATTGTATCCATTCCATAAAATTTACTTCGAAAATCCCATAAATTTAATTCGATAAATCATCTATAAATTCAATTGGAAAAACAAAATTATCCATAAATTTAATCTGAAAAATCATCCATAAATTCAATTGAAAAATTACCCACAAATTTGATTCAAAAAATCATCCATAAATTCAATTGGAAAAACAAAATTATCCATAAATTCAATTTGAAAAACAAAAATCATCCATCAATTCGATCTGAAAAGTCATACATAAATTCAATTGAAAAATTACCCATCAATTCCCTTCGAAAAAATCAATTTATAATATTGCACCAGTTGAGAGTGATCGTGTTCAGGCAAAACACTTACCCGTGTTAATTACCTGAATGCACGGCTCTCAACCAGTTATACAACCAGTTATACAGTTCTATAATGAAATTTTTCCTCTGAAAAATAAGACTGAAAATTTGTGAAAACACATCGGTATTTATACCTATAATTTGGCCTTAACCTTGCGTGTTAGTTTTACTGCGATTAAACAAAATTCGACTTTGAAATTATTTATGTTATCTAAATTAAATTTTTATTTATTTCTTAATTTAAATTGGTAATTTATTTTTAACATTTTTAATTAAATTTATTCATCCAAAAATATTTTATTTTTATTCATTTAATTCATTAATTTTTTAATTTTATATAAATGGTCATTTTACGGTCGAATTTTCTTGTTATTATGTTATTTTTTATGTAAATTTCGTGTGGTTCTTGATGCATTTTGTATTTATTTTATTTTACTTTTATGTTTTTGATTTTATATTTATTTATATTCTCTCAGATTTTAAAGTGTTTAGTTGGTGTTGTATATTGTATTTTAAGTTATCTTGGTGCTGGGTTTTCGTGCTGTATTACTGATGCATTTAAACAATTCTCAAGGCTATTGGTGTGCTGGCCCAACAGATGTTTGAATGACAACTCTTTATAAGTTTAGAATACATATCAATAGCGACCTAGCGAGCGATAGTCTAGAGCAGGAGTTCTCAAAACAGCATTTCTTGCGACACACTTATTCAATACAAATTTGTTGTGACACACATAAAAATTCTTTGTTTAAGTTAAAAATGATAGATGTAAAATTTCATTAATTATATTTTAAAAATTAATAAAATTATAAATCAAAGAGTTTTATTGTTGATAGTTTTTGAGCAAAAGCTTTCAAAACTTGGTCTGATATCATTTATCAATAAAATTTCACTACACACCAAACAATTTCCGAGACATTAATGTATCGTACGACACACCTTGAGAACCCATGGTCTATAAAGTTTCAGCTATTCGCTCCAGTTAGCGTTCATACGGTTATATTTGTAATATAGAATAAACCAAAATCAAGACGGCGGCGATTACAACAGCTGTACTGATTTTTACACTCGTTAGAACCTTTTACAAAAAGTGATTATTTTGGGAGAAACGAGAAATGAAAAAAGAGATGCACGTATTACTATCACACGCATGAGCTGAGAAAGTGACAAAATATATATAGCTGACCATTATGATATGAAGGTTATAAAAGAATCGGTGAAATAAACAATTAAGACTTGTGAACCATGCCAAATGACAAAGGTAGTTATGATAAAAACGAAGGAAGAGACAATTAAACTTACTACAGATGAACCGTGTGAGAAATTATACATAGACATATGCGAACCATGGGATAGTGTAGGAACATAAAGTCGAAAACATTTTCAAATAGTCGAAAGATGTAATGTGGCAGAGAATAACTATAGATCTCGAAGAGAGTAGTGTATATTAAAGTGACCGCAGAGGGTTGTAACCACTTAAAATCATGGGAAGTGCGCCGGGAGTTAAGGAACTGTTAATCAAATTTTAAATATAGTAAAAGATAAGAGTAAAATAGGATTAAAATGCAGTGTGAGAAACCCGGAACGTCCACAAAATTATCTAATTACGGAAAACAAAATTGGTTGACGAAGGAAACCCGGGATTAAAGGGGAACCCGTTACCAATATTATTGTTGAGGTCTCGATTTTGGTGAGTCTCAACTTGCACTGGTGATTCTTATGTAAATCAAAAGACAAAGTTGATATATAAAATTTATTTATAAATAAAATTTACCAAGTTAGATTTGTTACAGATTTTCTTTCTAATCAATCTTTTCTCAAATTAAAACTTTATTCAAATTCAAATAAAAGTCCTTCAATTGATGCTTGTGGTGGGTTACAGGGTTTCATCATTTGTTTGAATTCACCTGTGGTTGCCCCAGTAACGCCATACAAAATTATTCTAACCGCCACTTGGCACCCGTTGCTAGGCAACGTTGGTAATGTGTTCAAGTGGTGGATTGTCCGCAAAAATTGAGTATTATCGCTAGTACTGTAGTTGCTCGGACAACCCTCGGGTTCACGAGCTGTCGATAGAAGACCTATGCTCGCTTTGCTCTGTCCCTCGTAGCTATTCAAGATTAGGTTCTTATTTGCCCGTGGAAAGATGAAACGAATGTTCGTTGACGTGATGTGAATATTTATGCTAACGCTGGCATACAAATATATCAAAGGAACAAATTGATTAAGAATACGACTACTCTATTTGAATCAACAACACGCGCAATATTTACGAGTTAATGGTTTTGAAGCTGGATTGCTCGACGGCGGGCTCGTTTCTTGCGTCCCGGTCGACGATTATTAGTTGGAGGGATAGAGTGCTCCACTGATTGGGCGTTTTTCTGCGGCATCTGGGTTGGGGCGAAGACGAGCGGATATGTTACCGCTTCCCCCTCCCGACAGACTGCTAGGGCGACTTCTAGTCCTCGAATTTGCGTGCGCAGGCTCTGATTGAGCTGCCGCTCTTCCGCCCAACCTTTCTGTGCCGCCGTGAGTCGGTGGTAGACAGCTCTCGTTTTGGCTGGATCTGACCATGTTGCCTTTATCTGCTGTGTTTCGCGGGTCATTTGGATAATTTGGGCGAGCAGATCCGCGTTTGACTGCCTCGCGTGATCCAGTTCAGTTTGCAGGATTTGTAGGGAAGACATCACTATAACAAAAGCTATCATTTTAATTTCTTATTGATTAAATTCGATCATAATTTATCTAGTTAAACAAAATTACGGGACAATTCTATCTATAAAAAGAAATAACACGAACGACTTTTAATAATTTTGTTTTTTAAATCAATCATGACATGCAGACTGCAACTATCGAATTTATTCCTCGGGAAAATGTCTTTTCAGGCTTTTCTTTAGAGCCGCCACCGTATAGGGTCGTCGGGTGTCACGGACTGGGCGAGGTGGGTAGGCTTCTGCAATCCGCCCGGCGAGGATTTCTTCTACCACGTTTGCGAGATACATCCTCGCCTTAACCACCTGTAGATCCACCTGCTCCTGCACCCTTTCCCATTGGGTGAGGAGGTTCTGTGCGTTCATGTAGGTCTCCGCAGCTGGATATTGCTGTCCCGCGAGTCCGCAGGGGTCTTTCTCCAAGCCTAGTATCCTCCAAGTAGTAGGGTACGGCCATTTTTGTCGTAACTGGTCGAATATTCCCGTAGCTGGCGGGGCTCCTGTCCGTCCCTGTTTGTCTGTCTCTCGACTGGCGATTCGTTCGGGCGACATGTCTAAAACATCATCGTTATCAGATTCAATTAATTCATACACGTTAGATCAAAATCAAATGGATGGGGCCTATGTTATTGTTAAGGGAGTTATCTAAAATTAAACTTATCGAATTCTGGTAGCTTTATATTTGGTTGTGATTCTTTCGAGAACGGATGGGCGGTTTATCTAGAAGCTTTAGGTGCGCTATATCTCGCCGATTAATTCCTCCCGACGCTCTTATGCATCCATTTAAGATTATAACAATCAAGTACTACTCTGATACTATGTAAATTGGTTCGCGGACATCTCGGTGGACAGGGGTTCACTCACATCTGCGATCTGCTATTTGCTAAGTTAAGACGTGTATATCACTTTTCTTTACTCGATGGGACGTTGACAAGAGGGGTTATATTATCTTACGGGCCTGGCCCTTCAGTATGCACTCCTTTATAGGGTGATATATACTAGTATAATTAACAGCATATGTGAGGTACATCTACTAATTAACTTATTTTAATCTAAATAGGTATATTAATTCTAAAGTATTATATATTAGATATTATGTGTATCATTTCAGTATATTGACGTAAGAGAATTTAAAATTTCATTCGGTTTTATTTAACAATTTTATATACAGGTTATTCGAACTTTTAAAGGCAAGGCCGGATGTTGAACCGGATAACTTAATTGTGCGTAGACGTATTATTTGGTGATCTTACATGCACGATTTCCGGCGGATCTTGCCGTTGCGACTTAAGCGGTTGAACGAAGGTGATTTAGTGTGTTTACATCCGGTAATTAAGTTCATTGTATTTCATTTTCCGGATTATTGATCGACGGATTCGCCTAAGCCTAGTTAAATCAATTCGGGCAAGTTATTACGTTGATTAATTTGGTTGTATTTTACTGACATTTTTAAGGAAAAACTTCTTACTACTATTGAGGCCTTCAAGCAGATGCAACCCCATACTTTTGGAATATTTTCTTTATGTGGAATTTTATTTGATCAAAGGGAAAAATCGGTAGTAAGCCTTCTTGTGATTTAACAATTTATGTAATGTTAAATAAAAATTTTCTCTCATCTTAAAACTTTGATTTTTATAATTATATTAATTGGGTTTAAACAATAACTCATTTGTTTCGTCTGTCATCACTTTACTTTAGTCTCTGAATTTGTTCTATTTAAAGAAAACTCTATTTCTAATCTATACATTATTCTAGTTCTAATCAAGGGACGGTTTTAATAATATATTTTGATTTCCATTACTCGAATTTCTTATATTTTTCCTTTTAACTAATTTAATCAACCATTACTTTAATCCATGAAATTACTTTAATATTAACCCAATACTTTTAAATCCAGTTTTTACTTTATTCTTACTCGAGGATTTACTTGATCTCTACTAAAGAAATTATTTTACTTTTATTCAAATTTTTTTAAATTTTTAATCACTGAATGACTTGGTTTAACCAACAACTCTCTTTAGTTTAATTAACGAATTATTGTTAATCAAGGAATTTATATTATTTAATCAACAAATTAATGTAAAGAAAATTTTATTCTTAATCCATAGACTACACTAACTTTAATCGTCTCAATTAATCTAATTTAATTAATAAAGTATTTACTTTTACGCAAAATTCCTTTAAGTTTAATCAAAATGAATTAAATTCAGCTTAATCAACGAATTATTTGTCTTTAGCCAATAATCAATAATTTAATTTAATTGAGTTAATGAGTTATTTATCTAATGATTTTTAAATTTAAATCAGTATGCCAATGATTAGTTTATTTCACATTATTAATTCAAGTTAGCTATATCAACGATTTCCATTTAATTTATTCCCGTACCCTTTCCCTTTAATAGGCCTTAGGCGCATTTTATGTTTATATTATATTTACTGAGTGCCCACTGGACTACTCGGTGTGATGATTTTGAGCCGTGTGTGATATAAATTTAGGTCGATTTTAAAGAAATGAGAAACGAGGAAGCAGCCAGAGACTTCTTCCTTATTTCTCGTTTCTTCTATAGGGATAATATTGACGTTACGACCCCTGCGTTCCGCACGCTGAGTCTTCACGGGTACATATCATTGGCGATTTTCCACGCTCTTACACAAATCTGTACTATGTAGATTTTACTTTCTTGCGTTATGTGTTGGCTGTGGGCCGGAAAAATTTCGACAAAATTATTTATTTTAGTTTATTTAAATATATAAAAAACAATTCATTAATATTAATAATATTTATTAAACAAATAAACATAAATTACCCTCCATTTCAATCCATACCATAAAAATTTCATAATATTGCATAAAATAAAACAAAAACACCTCTCCACCCATGCCGACATCCAAGCAGAGCTCTACCGAGGTTGCGAGGATGTGACGTGGAGAGAGGGCTCCAACATAAATATTTCTCACCTAAAAAATAAGATTCTGAAGGTAAATTTTTAAACAGAATTCTAAATCAAAATGATTTCAAAAATGTTTTCAAAATGGTTAGTTTTAATGTGAAAATGGATCAGTATATATACCTATTTTTCTCGCATGTTAAATTTGATGCAGTAAAACAAAATTCGACCTTGTTATTTTCTAGTAAATTCTATTCTTTAATTTTATTATTTTTTGATTTACTTTAATAATTTTTTATTTAGAATTTTTATTGGATTATTACTAATTCAAATTTTTCGATTTAAATTTCACTTTAATGAACTTTTATTAATTTTTCAATTTTGTCGAATTTGTTGTGTTTTCTTGTTATATTTGTGTTGGTATCGTGCGAATCTTGGTGCGTTTTGTTATTATTTTAATTTATTTTTATGTTTATTATTTTATTTTTAATTCCCTTTTTCTCATATTTTATAGGGTTTCATTTGGTGTTTAATAGGTTTATTCAAATCTGCATGTTATGTTTGCATGTGTGTTGCTGATCCATTAAAACATTCCTCAAGGCCGTTTACGTTCTGGCCCAACACTTGTTATGTAAATGTTATCGTGTATGTAGGTGCGTGTTATGTAAGTGAATGCGAAAAAGAATTGTGGTGAACGTTATCTGTTCTATTTTAAAGTCTGTAAAAGGATTTCCCTTTTCAGACCGCTTCTTTTTTCGGTTAAAAATTTTAAGGGCGATTAAACTGAAAAATATCTCAGTATTTATACTAAAATATTTTCCGTCTAAAATAATTTATTTTTATTTATTTAATCAATTGCGCAAGTCATTTATTTTCGTTTATTTATTTGACTGTTTACCCTTCAGGACAATTTACTTTATTTTGTCTAAAATATATTTCTTTTTAAAAAAATTGGATTTTTATTTTGTAATTTATTTATTTATTTAGGAGATTCGATATTTATTTACCAATTTAATTCATTTTTGTTGGTATTTACATAAGCCAAAAGAAAAATTCATAATAATAAATATACCCAATAATAACATAAAATTACCAAAATAATAAAATGAAAAACGTAAATTTCATGTACAAAAGTGACATTCACCAAAGATGATAAAATAATAAATTACATATTATAAATGTTCAAAAGATAATAATCAATTGCGTATTGTAAATGTTTAAGTCAAAATTATATATAAAAGTTTGAATGATCTGCATATTGGGAATTGATTGATCTGCTGGGATTGAAAGTTTGAATGATCTGCATATTGGGAATTGACATTGATTTTGGGATTCTGCATCTTGAGGATTTATTTGTTTTATGCCCGTTCCTCAGCATATATGTTCACTCTGAACTTGCCAGGCCCCGCCTTGTAGTACTTGTTAAGGATAAATGTGGTGATGGGTCTACCCTCATCATCCAACATTATTATTATAAAAAATGGGAACCCCCGGAGCCCTGAAGTATCTAATTTAGTTTTAGAAAGAGAGATGTCAAAATGCCAAAACCAATTTGGTTTGCGGTGACCTGATTGCGAGATAGGTATAAAAGGAAAAAGCAAATCAAGAAAATTGCCAGTTGGTCGAAGAGAATATTGTCAAGAGTACAGCAAAGAAAGTAATAATCTTAGAAGTGATATCAGTCAGGCAAACAAATTATAGTATTGCGCACCAGAAAGTGGCATCTCCTTTTGGAAGACGTATCCCTACGCATTGATTTATTGTGAATTTGTGCAGAGTATTGTGAATTGAATTGGTTTTTGTGAAGGTTGTCAATGAAGTTGTGATATATAGATTAGTAATAAATCTTATTGTGTTGGGTTAATTGAATTGATTAAACAAGGACACCAAGGAGTCAGAACTAAACACCAACTTCTATAAAAACCCAACAATTTTAATTATATAGCCCAAAACTTGCTGACTAGTATTGAGTAATCTCTTCAGTCAACAATGTTCAAGAACTTGAATATAAAGATGACTGGAATGCTTTCTAATGTATGTATATGTTAATTTATAAACGAGATCCAAACACAATCCAACCCAAGTTTTAAACTTGTAAATAAACATATTGTGTATTTAACACGAATTAAAAACGATCTTACAATCTAAATTTCGCAACTGCTAACTTATCTTTCTCTTATAATTTTGTAAAACTTTCCGAGTATGGCAATACCAACACAAATTTAGGTTTATCCTTCTAATATACAAATTGATTGTATTTACATAACAATTCGATTTACACTAAGTCATTCTCAAACATGGATCCTTAGAAATCCTAATTTTTAATATTTAAATTTAATAACTTTAAAATAATTTTTGAAAGTGAATTTTAAAAAAGATTAAAAAATTGTTTAGATCAGGGGTTCTTAAACCATGGGTCGCGACCCCATATGGGGTCGCGTAGCAAAATTCTGGGGTCGCAAGAGATAAAAATATTAACTTATACTTTTATTTAATACTTACCACGCAACTACTTGAATATATTCAAGAGAATTAAGACGGTCAGAATCCTCTTTTATTTTTGAAACTATAATAAATACAATTTTATAATTTTTTGTGCAATTTTTAATTTTAGATTTTTGTATGTTTCAAAAAAAATTCTAAACTTATATATTTTCATATGTATATGTATATTGTTACCTAATAAATAAATCATCAAAAAATATTAATTTATTTTTCTTTTATATTTATATGGGGCCGTCAAGAAACTCGCAATCATAAATGGGGTCGTGAATTACAAAAGTTTAAGAAGCTCTGGTTTAGATATAAATTAAAATCCATATTATTTATTGGTTCGTTTTTTAAGACTGGTCAATAATCATTAGTTTTTAGAAACAATAAACATGGTTCAGTGGCAATTTTACAAAAATACAGTCAAATAATATTGCTAATAAGTATTTTCTCTCGATTTAGAACAAATTACAAACCATAATTCGAAATTATTTTACTATTGCTATAAATATTTTTTCAAAAATAAAAAAACTAATTTATATTTATAAAGTCAACTAATTAATCATTTTATGTCACATCTGCCATCTGACCATCCATCACGCCACCTTTCTAATACACGATTGCAATCAAATTGAGATTTACCAAGTTTTTTATTAACAATATTATGCTGATCACAAAACCATTGACTTAGTGATGATCGACTTTCAACTGTTGGAGGACTTTTCTTGACTTCTTCTTGAAAATCTGAAGCGCAATGAATACAAGGATAATACCTAGCGAATAGATCAACAAATGTTTTCATATTTAATTTGTCTTCAACAGATGGTTTATTCGGATAATATGCAGCCAGCGTGTGTAGAAATCCCCAAGAATACCTTCCAAGTTCACTAGAATCAAGTGGGCAATCTAGAAGCGTTATTTTTATTAACTACAATTTCAAATGTAACAGGTATGACCATTCCTATTTTTTATTAAACTGGTGTTTGATAATAAATCTTGCATATTGATACAAGCTCTACAATTTTCCGATTCTTCACCTTCTTTTAAGTTCTCTAAATCAGCTTTCTTTCGTCTTCTAGACGGATTCATTTTAATTTTGAAAATATTTAAATGCTAGTATTTAAAATAGAAATTCAATTTGAATTATACACACAAAAAACAAGTATAATATTGAAACAACTATACATTTTAATAAGGCATTTAAGATAAAAGAGCGTGATTTATTTATATAAATACTTTTATGATAAATATTCATAAATATTATGTAAAATAGATTCTCTGAAATTTTTACCATCAATAAACTTCATAGAAAATATATTTATCAGTGTTAATATATCAATTGACTCACAGTTTATTTATATTATTGCATATAAACATTAATACAGAATAAATAATAATTAATTAATAAACCATTATTTAACGAATATACTTAGTTATTCCAACAACTATAAGGATCATTCTATTAATAGCAGGGGTGAAGCGAAAATGTCCTATGCGTCATATTTAGTAAAGCGGTGAAAATTAAATTAACTGGCATATTGCTAAAGAAGCTTTTTAAAGCTGTAGCTTATAAAAACCATATTTGTGATAAGGATGAGCAAGGAACACGAAAGCGGGATCCAGAGTAATTTTGATACCTTATTTTTTCTGCTTATATGACGGAGAAGACTTTATATGTGACCACCTTCAAGAAAATCCCCGTCAAATACGCATTAAAGAAAAATGTAATTATTAAGCACCCGTTACAAATGACGTTAACAATGTCTACCAGTGATCGGTAGTCAGTAAAAAGTGTGTTATATTGTCATTACTGTTAATGCCTGGATACTGTGTTGTGTTCAAGAGCTAGGGTAAAAGGTTTCTTGCTCATTTTATTATTTCAGTCCTTTCAATTTTTAAAAACCCATATTTAGCGATATCAGAAAATTAACATTAACAATTTTAAAAATATCAAGTACATAAATATAGTAATTTCTATTAAATATAACAATAAAAAATATCAATGTTCATTTTATTAATGTAAAAAGTCAGTGGCCTTTTTTTAGATGCATTTACAAACGAGAGGCCTTCACATTCTTAATTTGGCATAGTATGTTATACACCATACCCAGAATCTAAAACAGTATAAAAGTACAATACAAAAGATACAAAGAAAAAACTGCATGAATTGCAACATACATAGCTGGCAAATTAAATATCGCAAGCATAATTTGAGTCATCTTTTCACGGTCCTTATGATTCAATGGATCTTCATTCAAATAAACTGGTTGTTTTCTTAAACCTTCTTTCGAACCAGCATATAACATCTTAGCTCTAACTGGAATAACATCTGAAATTCAGGCAACAAAATTCAGTTGGCTATTATTTTCGGATAATTTATTTTCACAAATAATATATTGTTGCGTATCTGATGGTAAAAGAAATAAGATTTTGTGAACCTTTTCGAGGGATTTCCATCAAATACGCACTATAAGAGATGTTACCATTAGATATCCTTCAAAAATGACGTTGGAAATGTATTCTAATGAGCGGTTTACAGTAAAAGGTGACCCATATTGCCATGACTGCTAATACCATTGAAAACTTTTGGGTTCAAGAGCTAACGTAGAAAGCATTCGTACTCATTTTAATTTAGGGTCCTTCTATCAAATTTCAGTTAAAACAATATCGAAAATATTAAAATGTGTTGATAATGAAACATTTTTAAAGCAGATTCCCGGTTGGAATTGTTCTCTATCCTTGATAGTTTCATTTATATAGTAATATTGAGAAATCTAATAACCTATGATTTAATAGTTCAAATCAAAAATCTTATTAAATTCTATTAATCGCTATCCATCCAGCCTAAAATCCAAAAAACTTCAATTTTAAAATTTATCGACATTAAACTCTTTATTTCTGTTTGATTTTTCAGAAATTTCTTGTATTTCCGCGAATTTCTTGTGTTTTCTCCTCTGTCGGAAATTTTAGAAACATGCACTGTTCAAAGAGGTTTATTAATAAATAAAATTCAATTAAACACATATCAGATGAGTTTCACAAACCCTTAATAAAAAATGACAAAGAGGGCGAGGCTTGTTTCTAAAAATTTCAATACTTAAAGTATTCATTTTAATTTCTTTCACTTATGACAAATATTCAATTTTGCAATAATTTTGATTAATTCAAGATCTGAAATTTTATTTTTACAAACTCGATTTTAATTTCTATTTCTTTCTAAACATAACTTGCTGCCGTCTTTTACCGTCTCTATTTCTTTCAGGGTCTCCTTTGCAACTATGCCAAGCGGATGAGAATATAATTATAAAGAATTGGAAGAGCAGGTTTGAGAATAAACCCAGAAAAAATGTCACATACTTACGCAAGAACTAAAGTTTTAAAGATATATTATTAACAAGGATGGCATCAAAACAGACCCATCAAAACTAGAAGCAATTAAGTCATTCCAGAAGCTAAAGTGTATAAAGAATCCAAGAAGCTTTTCTGGGTATATGGAAGAAGATTTATCAAACACTATACTAAGAAGGCCAGAACTTTGGAGGAAGTGTGTGGAAAGAATAATGTGAAATTAATATGGACAGAAAACCGTGAAAGGGCTTTTAAAGATATGAAGAAACTATTGACAGGGTCACCTGTTTTAGTATATCCATATTTTACAAGAGATTTCATACTAGATACAGACGCTAGTCTTGATACAATTGGAACTGTACTATAACAAAGAGATAATAATGGTTACGAAAGGGTAAAATACCATACGGGTCACGCGCAATGAGTAGTCTTGAGAAAGGGTATTGCATTACGAGAAAGGAACTGGTCACTATTTATTTATTTGCCAACATTTTAATCATAACATTTACGGCAAAAGATACGTTGCGAACGGACCACAAAGCAATTACGTTTATGTTATCTATGAAAAAGCCAATAACTGAGCAATTTCAAACGTGGATCAATTATCTCAGTAGTTTAGACATCAAATAGAGTATAGAAAGGGAGTGAATCATGCAGATGCACTATCGAGAAGTACTTGTGGTACTTGTATACAATTGTTGGCGAATTGGGTTGGTTTTTATTTATTTTTTCTAGGGTTTTTTGTGCATCTAACCCCTAAACGCCAGCAAGATTATTATTCTGTCCCATCTATGTACCCATGGTGAGTGCCATGTTGGTACTGTACATAGAGGTTGAAAATTCATGAGCAGGTGAGCTCCATTGCTAGAACTACTCCTCATGATATTTTCACTTTCGGGTTCTGGACTGCCGATGGAAGGTCTTACGTCTTTCTCTTTCTATATCCTGGTCCTTACTCGTCTATTCCTACAATTTACATACTTATTCATCATCTTTACCCATTATTTATAAAAATATCCTTCAAAAATTTGGGCAGCGTTCCTCCCTTATTTTTTGGTAAATTTCACGTTTCATTTGTTTAATCCCGGTATCGACTACATTTTTCCTAATTAACCTTTAGCTTTCCTTATATTAAAAATTTGATCAACAATTCCTTAATTCCCGGTACGTTTCCCATGATTTTAAGTAATTACAACCCTCTGCGATCACTTCAATAAACGCTATTCTCTTCTGTCAGATTAGATCATTCAACTTTTGGAAAACTACTTTCAAATTTACACTCCTAGCCTATCCTATCCTTTCCTATTTGATTTTCTGATTTATTTTCTGACAAAGTTTTAAATTTTCCCTACAAAACTTCATTCTCCTTAACTAAAGTCGCACTTCCCGAATTTTATTCCGACTCGCTCCGGCCACATTTTCAGCAGCCGCCTCGAGTATACAACGGCGCCCTGCGTAGCGGTCCTGTGCACAAAGCCAGAACCGACTGCGAACTGCCGAGGGGTTCACGAGGCACGACCCACGAGCTCAACTAAGGGTTTTCACCCACTAGCCGGCACACGGTCCGTCCCATGAACCATCTATTTAAATACTTAGTATAAATAAGATTTTAGGGGGATTTGTCAGTGGCACCAAAAGATTCCACGACCATCCAGAATAAAATCAAAGTAACAAGACTTCGAAATATATATTTACACACAAAATAACAGTACTTACAATCCACAATCATGCAACCAGATTTGAAAAATTGGCATAAATTGGCATACAAAATTTGGTCTAAGAATGATTCACTGCTAGTCTAAAAATGTCTAAAAATTTTTCTAGTAGTCACCTGACTGAAAAAATGTCTAAGACAGTCTGTTAAAAATGTCTGAAAATTGTGAAAATGACTGCCGTATTTATAGTGTTTTTGTGCCTGTGTGCGACCAATGGGCGATTTTTCGCCATTTTTAGGGCTTTTTAATTATTTTATTTATTTCGAAATATTTTTGTAATTTTTTATATATTTTTCCTTATTTTTTGATATATTAATATTACAATGTTGAATTTTATTTTTATTATTATTTTATTACAATATTATTTCTTAACCCCAATATTTTGTTTTCTGGTCGCCTCTTCTGCCTGTGTTTTTTCTAAACCTTATTTTGCAAGGTTTTGGCAGTTTATTTTATTTTTCGTATGTTTCTTTTTGCATCTGTAGGCATTTTTCCGAATTTTAATTAATTATTTGTTTTATTTAATTTTTGTTATATTTTTAATTTGTTTTAATTAATATGTTTTATTTTATTTTTGGTTTCTTCTTGCGGTGAGTGCTTATGTTACGGCAGCCATATTGACAATTTCAAAACTACATTAATCATTTTGTTCTAACTTATACAATTTTCACCTTTTTGTTTAAATTGGTTTTGTAATTTTTGTTTTAATTTTGGCTCTAAGCCCAACACAATGCTTACTGAGTCACGAGAATGCAAATACTGAAAAAATAAAAACACGGCGTATAATAATGGTGCTGAAAATGGTAAGTTTTAAATGGCAACAAGACGATAATGAAATTAGACAAATAAAAGAGGATATAGCACAAAGGTCGTGTTGGAAATATATGTTGAAAAAAGTGATGGAAATGACAATAGAAGAAAAAATATTGGTGCCGAAGAACAAGAAACGAGAAATGATAAAAGAGATGCACGTATTACTATCACACGTAGGAGCTGAGAAAGTGACAAAATATCTTTATCTGACCATTATGATATGAAAGTTATAAAAGAATCGGTAAAAGAAACAATTAAGACCTGTGAACGATGCCAAAGGACAAAGGTAGTTACGACAAAAACGAAGGAAGAGACAATTAAACTTACTACAGATGAACCGTGTGAGAAAGTATACATAGACATATGCGGACCATTCCAAGAGAGGTTTAGAAAGAAAAAGTATATCATTGCAATAATTGATCAATATAGCAGGAACATTTCATTACCAGCAGTGAATAAACAAAATGAGAACACGATAAAAGAAACGATAAACAAAAAATGAATTTTAAAGTTCAGAGCACCAAAAAAGATTCATGTAGATTGTGGTCACCTTTGAGTCAAAAGTTATAAAGGATACAAATGCAAGTGTTTTGAAAGGCAATAAGAGATTATGTAAAAGCATCACTAAAAGGAGGGACTAGGACTAGATATATTGCCAGAATTTGAATTCACACTGAACGCAACGTTTCAAAAAATAATTGGGAAAAGTCCAGTTGAGGTGGTATTCGGAATGAAAATATACAGAGAGCGATGGTACAGTAATAAACCGGTGGATCAAGCCATGAAAAAACCACATGAGAAAATTATAACTAGAATAGAGTTCAGAGTAGGAGAATCGGTACTATTGAATGTAAAAGCAAAGTCAAAAGATAAAGACAGATACTAATGACCATACGAAGTGATTCAAAGAAACTTAGAGAAGATGAAAGGATTTCTTAAAGAAGGGGATTTGAGGATATTTAAGCATAATTATCAACGGACATAAAATTAAGTTTTAAAATGATTAAAATTAAAATGAGATTTAAATTAAGTTTTAATATATTGGATAAAAATATTTTAAATATTTGATTATAAATTATTTTATTAATTATTATATATTAAGTATTAAAATATTAAATAAAATAAAATTTAAATAAATTAATTATTAAATAAAATTTAAATAGTAATAATTATTAAATAAAATAAAATTTAAATGCCGTTGTTAATTTTGCTTAAATAATCGTAAATATGGAACATATAATTTTGATTTGAATAAATTTTGAACTTTGAATAAATACACATTTTAAATTAAACGAAGATATTCTCAAAACATCTAACAGTCATAATATAATAAATTTTATTAAAATCAAAAACGTATACTTAATTCTGAATATTAAAACAAAGTTTTTAATATTCATTATTAGACATCACTCTCCTCCTCTTCATTTTTTTGTATTTCTTCAGCCATTCGATTCTTCTTGATTTGATTGATTGTGGAAATTGTAATCCAACTTGTCTTGGCGATAAGAATTTTAAAATTTTGTGAGGTCCTTCATATTGAATTCCCTCCTTCTTTCGTCTATGCGGTTCCAAGCGTACTAATACTTTCTCTCCCACTATGAAAACTCGAGTACCCCGGTTGTCTAAATTTCTATTTTTGCATAGTTGTAGCTGCTTGTTGTATGTTAGCTTTAATTTCATCCTCAATTTCTTTTCTGCATTTTTGTATATGTTCTACTCCTGAATATAAATTAATTTTCCGACCATATACAATTTCAAAAATTGAGAATTTTTTAGAGCATTCAAACTAAATTCAGTCTTTTGTAACAATCTACAGTAATTATTATTTGTTTTAATCTCTGTCAATGATGTTGCCAGCGTGTCCCGAACTGTTCTTATGATTCGCTCTGCTAAACCATTCGATTGATATTAGTACGGTGAACTAAATTCTTGTTTTATACCAAATTTCTCCATCCAATCACGAAACACTGATCCTTCAAAAATTCTTCCGCTATCTGTAAGAATGCTTTCAGGTCTACCAAAATGATATCCTATTATTCAAAATGACATTCAAAATTGTTGCTTCGTCCTGTGTACTTGCTGCTGATAAACTGACCAATTTACTAAAACGATCTATATTTCTTACTTTCTTTTGTCTCCATATATGGAATATCCACTACTATTTGTTCTAAAAATAGTTCTCCTGTTCATGGCAATAAGATTTCTTTTGTTCTTCTGTGATCAATCTTTCTACTAGCATAAATCTTACATTTATTAATAAACTCTGTAATAATCTGGTTCATGGATGGCCAAAAGAAAAAGTACTTTAAATAAAATATGGTTTTCTTGATACCTAAATGGCATAGTTCAATATGAAAATAATTTACTAAAGATTTTAAGTTCAAGTCGGGTACAACCACTGCAAGTTTTCCGTCTGTATTAATCATCAATACGTCATCTTGTATCTGTAATATCTTCAAATACTGCTACTGATTGTTTCAAAAGATATGTGAGCCTCATTTTCATTAAGATGTGATATGATTTCTGAAGTAACTCTGTCTTCGTTTTGCTTCTGTTTACAAATTTTCATAATATTTTAACTTCCTTGTAAACTATTAATGAACCGAGTTCTATATTTCGCCTCTTTGGAATCTTTGTGTTTCATCTAACAATGAGACCATATGGTATTATTTAAACGAGACATACCATCAGTATTTCCATGTTTTTCTCCCTTTCTATATTGTAACGCAAAATCGTATTCGGATAAATTTGCCATCCATGTCTGGAATTGTTGACAAACCAAATGGTAACCTATTGAAACAGAAATGTCCTTCTTTTGTACTAAATGCCTGCTTGATGATAGGCTTGTCCTAAGTCAATGGAAGAAAATATCTTTGACTTACCTAAGCAATCCAATAACAACTACATGTCTGGCATAGAAAATGAAAACTTTTCTGTAACTGAATTCGAAAACATGAAATCTAAATACATTATTAGAGAGCCATCTGGTTTTCCAACTATCACTAATGATGTGTTCCACGTACTTTGACATTTCCTCATAACTCCAGCTTCTAATAAATTCCGTACTATCTTCAACTTTGACTTCTAAATGTATGGGTTGTCTTCTGAGGTTTTGTAAAATTGGAGGATCTGAAGTCTTTATTTCATGTGTTATTAGTTTGGTATGTCCCAAATCAATCTGGATGCCATAAAAATGTTGCTTAACTTAGATATTAAAGTACCCAACTTTGAATTCCTGTCCAAGTTGAGTATCAATAACGTAATCCTTAACCGATCGGAATCTTTAAATCTCTTGTTAACGAGGATTCAATATTATTGACTTCCTTAAGCTCCATGCCAAATATTTTCAGTGTCTACTCCTCCTATGATATTTGGATGAATTTTCCTAACAATAATAACATTCAATTCTTGAAATTTTTTTGTTTCATTTTGCAACGATTTTAACGCTTCCGAGAGGTTTGTCGTTTTCTTTTAAAAATACTCTACTCAACCGTATTTTGCTGTCTATCAACATTGGACTGCCAATCAATCTCCAACATTTCTCACTCATCACACTGATTGAAGCTCCTGAATCCCATAGCATTTCTACATGAAATCTATTTATTTCCATCATACTCCACTTTCTGTCATCATCCTTCTTAAATATCACATCCTTCTTTTCAACAATTCGTTTTTAAACTCATCTACAGTCTTGACCCTACTGACGAAATGTAAGCAACAGTGTCTTCTTGGGTTTTTTTCATCTCAACCTTATAAATGCGTGGTTCTATCAAGTCATTTGATCTATCATCGTTTTCTTCATGTATACAATAAACTCTTCGTTCTGGTCTGTGTGTAATACTTCTTGACTTCACTAACCAATTTCAACTTCTAAATGAATGACCTTCCTTACCGCATATTAAGCGCTTGTCCTTCAATGGGCATTCAAATAGCATATGGTCATTTTGTCCACAACAAAAGCATTGACCAGGTTTTAACTAGTTTTCTACTGGTTATGATACATCATAACATCTATTATAAATTTTACGTGCGACATGTTTCATTAAAACTAAAGGTTGTGGTCTAAGCTCCATAGTTTTCTTCTCATTACATTGTTCTGCGACGGGTTTCACTTTATCACATTGTCTTTCGTTTCTTTTATTTTAGACCAAATATGTTAAGACCCGACTGACAACGATTTCCATTTTTTGAATGATTATGAAACTAGTTTAGTATCTGAAAGTTGAATTCTCGTAGAATCTACAAACCGGATAACAATATGATATAATAATACACCAATACCTCGCTTATCATCGTTTCATTTTGCGTTTTTTCGAAGTTGTGTCCTTAAATTTTCGAAGTTGCATTGTTTTGGGTTCGATTCTTTAATTTTTTTTCGAAATTTTTTTTTCTAAAAGATGGTACGACTTTTGTTCTAATCGCGCCATGCCATCGTCGAATCTACAAACCGGATAACAATATGATATAATAATACCTCTCCAATTCCAGTGTGGGATCGACTCCTCTCATAATATCTGATCCAGCAACCCCCAGAAACGATTCATACATCAACCTGATCACTGGGAGAACATCTGGCGAGGATCTCCCTAGATATCAGCAAACAGCAAAACGTCGGTACTTTCCCGCCGGCGAGGAATAAATGACAGTGTATTTTGGGTGTTACCATTAAATATAGTCAGAGTAATAAATGATGTAGTTGAAATTCTCATTTTCTTTTTGAAAAATTTGATTGAGTAAACATCTGGAATTATTTGAGAATGGTGATGGGAAAACCCAGTATTTGAAAAAGACCAAATATGTTAAGATCCGATTGACAACGATTTCCATTTTTTGAATGATTATGAAACGAGTTAAGAATCTGAGAGCTAAATTCTCGTAGAATCTACAAACCGGAAAACTATATGATATAATAATACACCAATACCTCGCTTATCGTCGTTTCATTTTGCGTTTTTTCGAAGTGGCGTCGCTACTGAATTAGTACTAATTTTCACTATGCGTCCTTAAATTTTCGAAGTTGCATTGTTTTTGCTTCGAGTCTAATTTTTTTTCGAAATTTTCTTTTTTTTCTAAAAGATGGTACGACTTTTGTTCTAATCGGGCCATGCCATCAAAACTCGGGGATTCCCTTTCTAACTGAAAATCAACGCAATTTTAATACACTTTTATTTTCACTTTGTTTTGCTAATTTTAGAGTTCAGTTTCAATTATGTATACATACATACTCTATTTGTTCATAATTCGATCATAATTCACTTTGCGTCGTGTTTTTTTGTAACGTTACCACGACGCAAAGTGTGGTATTGGTGTACTATGAATGTTGGAAAAGCAAAGAAGTTGAGCATTCATCAAACATCAACCTCACCTAGTTTTCCATTTTCCTTTTTACATTAGTGTGGTAAAACGATACAAACTTAATAGATATGTCAATTAAATAATAAATAAACAATTCCTTTGGTTTATGTAATTAAATAGATTCAAATTAATGAAATAAAATGGATTAGCTAAACAATTATCAAAATTTAAATTACTGAAATTGAAAAGTTAAGGAATACGAATCTAAATTCGCTCCACAATTTAAGTCATCGGTAAATTTTAAAATATTTAGTTACGGTATTGTTGAATGATTTTTTTGTGTTGTTTGAGACCAATAATGAACAACGAGTGATGTTTCCAAGGTTTTAAATTAAGTATACTTGATACCCGGTGTTTGCTCAAGCAGTATATGATGTAAGACCTTCTAATGGTCATCTAAAACCCGAAAACAAAGGTTATTCAAGGAGTAGTACCGGAAACGGTGCTCACCTGCTTGAATAGCTTTCGGCTGTCATATGCAGTACCAACATGAGTTTTTTCATGGGTATGTGATAGCAAAGTGTGAAATTGTGAGGTGTACGAGGGGAAAGTAGCCAACCCTAGCGACGCAGAAAATGGAAAGTAGCATAGGCAGATTACCATGGTGATTTATAATTTTAAATTTCCCCGTATACCAACACATCTATATGAACAAAATGCCTTAAGTTAGATTCGTCTCTATTCTAAAATATATTTCATGGTGGTAAAGTATAACAAATTCAGAATAAGGACAAAATAATTTAATATAAAAACTAATAATAATACCATCAAATCTGGTAAATTCAACAAAAACAAAAAATTATAAACAAAACAAAAATTGCCGTTTCTAATGGTATCGTTGTCAAAGAATAATTTTTTTTTGTGAATAATGGCATTTATTTCTGACGATTTGACATCAACTTATATAGCTAAGTTTTCCTCGCACTTTTGTTGAAACGATAAAATAAATCGTTCACGTGTTATTTCAAATTTCATCACTTTTCTCCTACTTGTATTTTAATCTTTCCTTTTCATTAAAACTTCGAATTCAATTTAGAGTTTGATTTTTGTACTTATTTTCAAAAATTGAATCTTTTTCTATATATTTGCAGCTAATTTGCTTAATTTTGATGATTTTTCTAATATTTGTTGTGATAATTTGCATCAGTTCATTTTTGTCTGAGAGATTTTTATGTAATATCGTACCGATAGAGCAACAATTTTACATAATTTTAGTTATTGCCCAACACTTTGTGACTATGCAGACATGCAAGCTTGAAAAGCTAAATAAAAGTTATATATAAAAGCATTTTCTTATAAACTGTTTCGTTTTAGTTTCATCTGATTTTTCTTTTCAATCTATAAAATACGAGTAATAGTCTGTGGCTGAAAGTTTATACATTTTTGATATTTTTCTCATAAATTGTAAGGCGGCATTGAATATAATTTTATGCCTTACAAGATAGATGTTAAACAAAATTATATAAATTATATTAAAAAATGTATTGGAATCAAAAGAAAAGACGAAAGAAATTATGCTAATACAGAAAATCAGTTATGCAGAGGCATCAGGGAAAAGGAATTCAGATAATTTACAATTGAAACGAAGGGAGGAAATTTCAATGCATTAATGGAAAAAAGAATTTACAAAAAAATTGTTTTGACCGAAATACTGAAATGAATAATGTAGTTAAATGTAATATGCAGAGGTAGAGGTTAACCACGTTTATTTATTTTTTTACTTATATTTATTTGTTTATTTATTATTTAATGGTATATATATATATATATATATATTGGACCAGAACACAAATAGCCTTGAGAATTGTTTAAATGCATCAGTAATACAGCACGAAAACCCAGCACCAAGATAACTTAAAATACAATATACAACACCAACTAAACACTTTAAAATCTGAGAGAATATAAATAAATATAAAATCAAAAACATAAAAGTAAAATAAAATAAATACAAAATGCATCAAGAACCGCACGAAATTTACATAAAAAATAACATAATAACAAGAAAATTTGACCTTAAGATGACCATTTATATAAAAGTAAAAATTAATGAATTAAATGAATAAAAATAAAATATTTTTCGCTGAATAAATTTAATTAAAAATGTTAAAAATAAATTACCAATTTAAATTAAGAAATTAACAAAAATTTAATTTAGATAACACAAATAATTTCAAGGTCGAATTTTGTTTAATCGCTATAAAATTAACACGGAAGGTTAAGGCCAAATTATAGGTATATATACTGATGTGTTTTCACAAATTAACAACACAACTACTTGGCAGTATTATTTTCAACTTGATTGAAATATTGAATTTTCAATCTCACTTGGAGACTGGTTGTAGTAGTGTGCGCTGCAGCACTTGTTGATTGGTAGATTGGTGCTGTAAATGCCATGAATTGGGATCTATGCTACTATGAATTTTTCAAGATATGATGAATTATGCTGCTAAGAATTTTTCAAGATATGATGAATTATGAATTTCTATTATATGCTTACAAACTTCCGACAATTATTTCCAGCATTCGAGGCTTTTACCCAATTGATCTGGTAATTTTCATTCATTCCTTTTTCGGCCCACAGCCAAAACATGTTGCAAGTCAGTAAAATCAACATACAATTCAGGCTGTGTAGGTGCAGTTTATCTGCCAATAGTCTGTGCCCGTGAAGGTTCCGGCGTGAATAACGCAGGGCCTAAACGTCAATATTATCCGCCATAGGGGAAATTGGGAGGAGGGGAAGTAGTCTTTTGGCTACTCCTCCGCCACTCATTTCCTGTAAATTTGACCTAAAATCTTTAACAACAATCGGCTAAAAATCACTAACACTGAGTAGTCCAGTGGGCACTCATCAAATATAACATGAACATAAATAGATCATAAAGACAAAGAGAGGGAAAGGTAGCGGGGAAATTTGCGAAATCGTTGCAACAGTTAAAATGAATAGCCATCGGAAAAAGATTAATCCGAACGACCAAAATCATGGAAAATAATGTTTTAAATAATATGTAAGAATTAAATAAATTATGTTGAATTGAGACGGAAAATAAGGGCGGAACGCTGCTCAAATTTTCCGAATCAATTAAGATACTTATCAAAAATCCCAAAGTAAAAGTAGAATACGGCTCAATAATTGATAGAATATACAGATAAGACAGTAAAATAATGGCGGAACGCTACTCAAAGTTTTCCGAATTAATTAAAATACTTATCGAAAATCGTAACGTAAAGGGGGACTGTTGTTCAATTGTTAGTGTAATATCCTTATAAAACTGCAAAATAAGGGCGGTACGCTGCTAAAATATTTCGACTCAAGGAAAATACTTTATCGAAAAAATATAGATTGATTACGGCTAATGTTGTATATTAGTAAAATAAATTTTTAAGCCGAGGAATAAGGACGAATCTCTACACAAAAATTTGATAATAATAATGAAAATAATAATGAGGATAATAATAATAATAATAATAATAATAATAATAATAATAATAATAATAATAATAATAATAATAATAATAATAATAATGATCATGGTGCTTATAATGATAATGATAATAATTATGACAATAATAATAGTAATAATAGTAAAAGTAGTAATAATAATAAATATAATGGTAATTATAGTAATAAGAATAATAATAAATGTAATAGTAGTAACAATTAATAAAGGAAATACATATAATAGTAACAATGACAATACTAGTATCAATAATAGAGAACATTGTAGGTATAATAGGGATAAGGGTAAGAGAGATACGGTTCGGATACTTACATAACAAAGGGTTCACAGGCCATAGCAAAATCATGAATACGACAACTATAAGAAGGACCAAGTGAATGGACATAAAGATAAATGATATGAGAGTATAGGTTAACATTTGTTTGAGATAGGAAAATAATGGGACCTAAAAATCGAAATCGAGCACAGGCCTTCTATCGGCAGCTCGTTGGACCCATGGATCGTTCGGTCAATTATAGCATTAGTAATAGCGCTCACTTTTTGCGGACGGTCTACCCACTCGAACACAGTTCCAACGTTGCTTAGCAACGGGTGCCGAGTGGTAAGTAAAATATATTTGTATGGGGTTGTCTGGGTAACAACCATATAGTTTCAAAATATCAACACCCAGAAGCCCACCATATATATATATATATATATATATATATATATATATATATATATATATATATAATGTGTCTTTTGGGGTTGCACAAATTCCCGTGTTCACAATCAATAAAATCAACGTAGTCAGTCCTAACAAAACCTTTATTTTTCAATTTACAAAGTTTCCGATTTACTGGCAAATTCAATTTAACAAAATAATTTATTGCAACCAACTGGCCCTTTATGTTTATTCCTCTCTAATTTTATAGCAGTTTCTCGCACATAAATTTTACTACTCAAGGAAAAGAAAATTTTGTTGCTGGATGGCAATTTATTGCCAATTAAGCTAATTTCGGCCAGCCCATTATGCTGAAATTTAATTGGGTAGCCCTTGATTAATGGGTTCGCAGGCAACTTATTTTATTAATTAATTAGTTTGTTTTGGGTTTCTGGCCTTTAAATATACATCTGAACAATTTAATAGTATTTTATTCGTTTTCAAAATTAAATTGGCCACCGGTTACTACTTTTTTCAAATTTTAATTAATTTTAATAGATTTTTATGATTTCGAAATTTTGTATTTTATTTCTTGAAATTTTTATAACCCCAAAAACTGCGAAAGGAATATATTGTCAAAGAATGAGGTTGAATAGAAAAAGGGAAAATTCAAACAAACTCGTACAAGAATCTTTTTAAGATTTGTAGTTGTGTTTAGTAACATTTGAAGCGGTTTCCCATCTCGATTCATGCCCCCAGGGAAAGTACAAATTTGTAAGTGGGTTTGAAAATTTTTTATCAATAAAAATTATTTCTGTGTCGAGTTACTTCTTTGATGTTTAAAGAGTACGTGGAGTCAGAGGACTAGAACATTTGTAAATAATAACTCAACAATTAGATAATTATAATAGGTGAGCATTTTATGCGATATAGGCGACGAATATAACAGATATTAATATTATGTGCAACTACTCCCGGGTAGTGCATTCAAATTCGGATATTCGAATATTTCAGTAAATTTCATTGTATTCGTTATTTGAATATATTTAAATTATTATTCGCGAATTTAAGAATATTTTTATTGGCTTACTTTCCAAATTTTCCTCAATAAAAATGAACGAAAAAAACATTTTTCATTTGATTTTATTTAATACAAAGACAAACCAAATTTATTATCTAGCTTCTATCAGCTGTTTTATAGAAAAAGAATTGGCAAAACTGATTTTCATTTGTCATTTCGTAATTAATTGACATTTGACAATCAATGACATTAACAATCATTTGACATTTGTTTTAAAATAAAAATCGTTTATTTTAGAATATATTACAAATTTAAAATTGTAAATGTATTCAGAGGAATTTTTATAGATCATCAAAGTTTTTATTTTTACAACTATGAAGTATGTCATAAAGGTGATTAGAAAGTATTTAATTAGAAATTATTTAAATAAATACCGATGCTATTTTTTAATAGACCATAAATAAAATTTAAAATGTTTCGTCAAAAAAAATATGATGTGTGGAATTATTTCAAAAAGCTGTATAATAATAAGGAAGCAGTATGCTCTAAATTTTCTAAAATTCTAGGTTGCAAAGAATCAACTACCACTCCTTTAATAAACCATTTAAAAATACATGGCATTGTGTAGGATTTGTGGATGTTTGACCTTGAACCCTTGACATACAACTTTTAGACTCTAGGCAACGTTGGTAATGTAACCAATGGTTCCGGGGCCGCCAAAGGTGAGCTTTATTTCTAAATCTGCTAAGGATCGGCCTTCAGTTAGGTTCAGCGAGCTGCCGTTAGAAGGCATGAGCTCGACTTATACTTCTCGATCCCTAACTTTCGAACGATACCTTTCCTACGTATATCCCTGTTTAATGTGACTCTATTGCTTATTGAATTGAAAACAATAATCACCAAATGGTTAGAAAACATTATTTATTTAAGAAACACTTTGAAATCAGTTACTGGTCAAAAATTCGCCTGGATCTCTCGTTCTATCCCCAAGTTTTCCTTGGGTTTGTTTGCTACTTGAAGACGTCGTCGTCGACGTTCTGATTTTCCAGAGCGCGAATGGGGTCAGTTGGCCTTAGTTGACTGAATGGACTCTTCCCGCTGACGGTAGGCCAATTGAGCAGGGGCAAAAACTAGGGGGTAGGTAACTGCGTTGCTCTCGTGGCTGGCAGTAAACGCTACCTCCAAACCACGAATTTGAGTGCTGTCACTCTTCCCGCCAGCCGTTCTGAGCTGCGTTCATCTTTTGATACAACTTCTTTACGCGTCCTGGTTCGATCCAGGTTGACTTGATAGTTTGACATTCCTTACTTATTTGTAACAACTGATTGTGAAGATCCACATTGACTTTCCGTAGTTTGGTTATTTCCTGACTGAGGATGTGGATGGTGTTCATATCTGAAGAAAAAGGATTGTAAAAGTTGATATAATCATTTTTATTTTTATTAATTATCCTTTAATGTGAGAGTATCGACATCGGAATTTGCAAATTGTTTGAGTAAAACTATGGTCTCTATTAATTTATGGATTTATTTTTCTTCTGTAAGCGTGATTTATGTTAATGAAACTAGATTATACTTTATGCCAATGATTTAAGTCATAAACGAATCATTTGAACTAACTAAAATTTTATTAATAAATAAAATGTATAGTGAGATTGGTGGATCATCATTAATATACTCTTTCCGATCTTCTATCTCGGAGGGGTCTCATGAAGTGGTTCTGCACACCTCTCACTGGATAGTGTCACTGGTATTGGTGCTCATCTCTCCGGTCGACTGCCCGGCGTTGAATCGATCCGTTGAATAATTGTGCCGGCAGGTTTATGTTGGTGGGCGCCCGCATTTGAGTCAACGCTGGGTCATTCAGTTCAAATGACACTCCGTAGTCCAGCGCGGTTCCATCGGAGCTCGGTATTTCTCCTGATGCGATGACCGCATTTACCCGTTCCAGATGCCTTCTGGCCATTCTAACTTCCATTAAAATTTCCTCACGAGTTCTTCCAGACGATATAGGAAGAACTCGGCGCGCTGGTGTGCCTCTCGAGCGGGGTTTCGTCCAGGTTCGCACTTGATGGCCAGGCTGGGTATTTCTATTTCATCTCCTCTAGTATCCTCTCTGATTGGCCATTTGTCATTTCCTAGCGTGGCCAAACTGTAACCGGCATCCCACAAAGATTTCCGATATTGTACCGCCATTTTGGGGGCTGCTTGAATAGTCTCCCTGTCCTCATCATGCCAAGATTCGGTTCTTCGTGGTTGATCATTTACTAGAATAAAATATACCGATATCATTTTTGCTTTGTAAATCTGCATTATTAGTCATATTCGATTTATTATAATTATTTTTCAGACGCCTTAGTGGCTTGAGCTTTAACTGGCATATGTGGGGTTGAATTTCTTTCGTCTTTCATTATTAAATTTTTGCCTTCTTCCAGATCAATGTCTCTACTTCATTGATTGTTGCGGATCAACAATGTTCTCGTTTCTTTGTCTCGTGTAGAGTATAGATATATATGGATTTAGTTACGTTAATGATAATTACGGACTTCTCACTTTCTTCCGGGGTCACTGTTGCGTCATTGTGCAGATTGTTGGGAGATCGAAGAGCATTTGTATCAGCCGTCCGTCCTGCGCTCTTTACCTGTCCTCCAGCGTTTGTCGTAGAAGTTGTCAATGTCGCTCGTTTCATGCTAGAGTCTCATGTTTGAATAAATGAGAATTGGCGGTTCTCACTCTATTTATACTTTTTAGCTGAGTCAGCTTAAGTTTAGTCAAAAAAATCAATCTAATACAACCTATCAGTAAAAATCTGACACAGCAGATCTTTTATATAAATTTTATTTCAAGAAAATTGACTCTGAAGAGCCAGTGCGTCCTTTTAAAGGGACTAGCCCGACCATTATTAGGTCAGACTCGATCAAGTTTTCAATTTGGCTATCTTATTTTCTCCTCATCTGTCCGGTTGCAATAATCGGGCAAATACGGTTCATTTTCCATCTCCGGTTCCTTCTTCAGCTCAGGTCCAGCTCCATCGCCATCTCAGTATTGTTAGTAAACATTGGGATTCATCCACATTATATCAGAAGTTTGGTAAGTATCATAAATTTAAGGGGATATCGGGCTTCAATTTATTTGTCTTGGCATCATCAGTCTTGTTAGTAAATATTTCGGATCGGTATTCGGATTTGAAGTATTGTTATTGG
The DNA here is from genome assembly GCA_022537955.1 of Schmidtea mediterranea. Taxonomy (NCBI): domain Eukaryota; kingdom Metazoa; phylum Platyhelminthes; order Tricladida; family Dugesiidae; genus Schmidtea; species Schmidtea mediterranea. The sequence goes on from CM039680.1 coordinate 178,015,255, forward strand.
TATGGGAAGTCCACATTTATCACGATCAAGCATCAGTAAAATTGGATTGAAATAAATTTAGGCAGCATTCGCATAGCATTTCGGCAATATTTCTGATTGGATTGTCAGTTCATCAGTATTTGAGATTTAGGCAGCATTCCTTCAGCATTCGCATAGCATTTCAGCAATATTTATTATTGGATTGTCTGAAGTCAAAACTTTAGGACAGGCACGCATTCATCACGTTCAAGCATCAGTTCATCAGCATTCGACATTTAACGATTTCAATCGGCATTCGGGATTAGTATTCGGCATCAGTAATCGTCATCAGAGTATTCTTCTTCTTCATATTGTCCTTTTATGTATGCTAGGTAGTCAGTACCCCCATAGTATTCATCACTATCATCACTATCATAACGACAGTCATATGAAGGAACATCTGTTATGTGGCATGATTGTTTAGTTGAGGGTTGTTCAATAGTTGTGTTGTCAATGGTATTATTAGTATTAAGGAAGGGGTTAGTAGCAAGGTCGTTTTTAGATGATTTGATTGAGTAGTCATGATTATAACAATTTGTAGTAGTTATAGAGTCGTCATTATCATGGTTAATAATATTGTTTTCAAGTTTGTAATGTGTGCAAATGAAGATGTTAGCTAAGGATCTGTATACTTGAATAAGTATGTTATTGGTATAAGTAGGTGAATGCTTAGGGTTGTTTTGTGTATCAATAGATATGGAGTCAATATTAATATGATTGTTAAGATTGCTTTAGATTTTGTAATGTGTTGGAACAAAGTTATTATCAAAGGGATATGGTTTGTAAGGAGTGTAGTTTATGCAGGTATTTGTTGAGTCAATATTAAGGTTAGTAGTGTCAGATTCATACAGTGAGTTGATTGAAGAATTAGATTTGTCAGTAGTGTTAGCAGTTAAGTTTGTAAGATCAATTTGAGATGAATTGCATGAAGAGTTGAAGAGATCTTCAAAGCAATTATATGATTGTTTGTTTAAATCTGTTTTAGTAGTGGAGCATATAGGATTATTATTTGATTGGTATTTTGTAGGTGTGAGTATAGATTTATTTGTATTTTCGTTGTTATCTTGGTTGTCTATGTATTTAGTTAAGTATGTATTATGTTGAATAGGATTTGGGGGAAAAATGATTGGTAGTTGTTGAAGCAGGCTGTAGGTTTGAGGGTTGTTTGGTTTTGGTTATCTTTTTTTCCTTTCTTATGCTCATTAGTTGTTATACAGTTGTTATCAGGAGGTTGTCAGGACTAGTGTCTAAGTCTAAGGGCAAGTTGTCAATGTGTTTAGTTTGAATAGGATGTGGAGTAAGAAGATTAAGGTTGATGGGTGTTGAAGTAGTAAGAATGGTAGATGTTTGTTCTAGGTTGTTAATTTCAGAGTTGTTTGGACACATATATGAAGTGATAGGTGTATCAGAGTCAGCATTTAAAGTAGGGTTATCGTTGTAAGATATAATAGGAGATGAACAAATTATCTGTAGTTGTACAGTTATAGAGTCATCAGGAGTATCAAGGTTTGTGGTAATGTTATTTGGGGACTGAGTTCATTAGTAAAGGTGGTAGTTTTATCAACAGTAGTAGTTTTGGTTTGGCGAAGGTCAGTGAGTCGGCAGCAGGCCGACTAGCTGCGTACACTATATTTTTTCGGCGAAAAATTTTTTCATGTTTTATTCCATGGATTTAAACTACTAAATTTGGAATATTTAAACAACAAACATTTTATTTTAAGTTTAATAATAAAACAGAAATCATTTAAGAATAAATCAATATCTCGTTTAAAATCTTTATTAATTTTTATAAAGTAGTTTTCAGTTTTTAAAAAATAATTATTAGTTAAGTTTCCTATTTTATAAAGTAATGGTATGTTATTTTGGTAATATTTATTAGTATTTTGAAATTTTTTGTTAAAAAGTTTTTTTAATTTTAAATAAAATATGTAAAAATAGTCAATTAAAAATTTTATAAAGTAAGTTTCATTTTTCAATACATGTTTAATATTTAAAAATTGAATGTTTAACTTGTTAAAAAAGTTGTCTGTGTTTTTATTGTTTTTAATTTTAAAATTTTTAATGAATGCTTTTTTATAAGTGATGTGCTGTGTATGTTGTGTTATTATTGTTTGTGCATGTTGTGTTATATTTTCAAGGTCTCTTTGAGAAATATTTTGGATAATTTTGTTATTATGATTTCCTAATAAATTCATTTTCGAGGGAAAATTGGAAGTATTTGATATATTTTTATTTCATTTTATAATATTAAAGTTTTTAGTAATATTAAAATAGAGTTTGTTACAAAAGAAATTTAAATATTTATAATTTAACAATATATCAAATGTTACCACATCTGCAATCAAGTCCCTGAAAATATTCAAGGCATAAAGGATCTTTGATTGCAGGCCTTCCAGTTCGAAGGGCTTTGTTAGGAGTTGGTCAATTTGTTCTGATGGGTAAGAGCCTAAAATATCGGTTATTTTAATTTTGTTCAAAAATCTGACAGCATCGTCTAAAGGAATCTCCATAGAACCATTTAGGAAGACATAAATCTTGTAACAGAATTCAATAAGTTAAGGATCAGTATTATTTTTCAATTGTTATAAGGCGTAGTTCTGAAAGGCTATTTTCAAATATTTTATTGCCAAGGTCATCAATGGTTCCAGGAAGAGGTCCAACAGGGGCATCAGTTCGAATGTTCATAAAGTGATTTACATTTGTGTTTTCTAAAAAATAGGATAATTGTGGTTTAGTGTTAAATAACTTATCAGATCCGGCTTTCTGCCCGGTGCTATTCGAATTGTCAAATTTTTTCTAGCCTGCTCTAAAATTTACTGATTGAGTGACATTGATAAACATTGATAAACATTGATAAATCATTGACAATTGTTGTTTCATTATTACTGCCGGTAGGTTGTTATCTACTTAATTTGACAGACCTTATCTATCTGTTAATACACTTGACACACTCATTTATGTTTGATGCGGGGCCGTAGCTGTCTGTAAAATATGTTGTGTTATAATTGGTTTGAACTGGTCTGCAATAGTACGTTGTATAAGTGCTTGTATTCATGACAAGGCTCAATCGTTGTAAAATGCTATGTGTCGTCATGAACTTTTGTATTGCGATAAATTTGGATAATTTTTGGAATATTAAATGGGGTCTATAAACTGGAAACGTTTTTCAAGGTAATTATGGAGTGTCATCTTATGGTAATTAGTGACATTATTTTTCAGTATTGCCCGCAAATCCGACATGGGCGTCATAATTTTTATTTAGCTACTTGGCACATACACCAAGCCCCATTGAAATAAATTCCGCTATAATTCAAGTTGATACATAAATCAACTTGTCGGAATTTATTTTGTGAAAAAATAAATGCATTTCAGCCATTTTTTAAATGGCTGCTAAGTAAGTTATTTTTTATATCGTTATAAAACTTAAAGTTAAAAAATTTTAAGAGTTGAATTATGATTTCATAAGGAAATATGATCATAATTCAAACTCTTAAATATAACTTTGATCAACTATTTCATATATATTACTATAAATAATATTTAGGAAATCAAGTAAGTAACAATAACTAATCTCCAAAAATATGTATTTTTTTTATACATTTCGGAAAAAATCTGCTAATATGCACAAAGTAATTAGTTAAATTACTGTAGTCTTCTTTCACCAGATCATTATCCAGTGCGTTCTTCAGAAAATCGAATCTGGATTGGAAATTCATGTAACTGAATCCACCTGCTCTTGATATAAATTTCCGAATATTGAATTTGATTTTACTGAACACACTTTCAATTGGGTTCAAAAAAGGACTATATGGTGGTAAATGTTCAATGACATTATTTAGAGATATTACACCATCATGAATTGAAGCTTTGTCGTGGATTAAACGATATCCAGTTCCATTCAATTTTACAGTTATTTCGTTGATGAAGATCTGGTAGGTATCCTTTTTATAGGATCCTACTATTAATTTATGATAGACTGGTCCATTGACTCCAATTTCGAGAGCCAAGGACATATTTCGCTTTCTGTTCGTTGGAAGTGTGGCGTAAAATCGCTCACTTTTTTTATTTCTTCCAATTTTCTGGCTTGTACAAGTGTTAAAGCCACATTCAACAATATATATTAATTCAGATTCCATTCTGAGATCCAAGACGCGATCTGAATTTCTTTCAGCGACCGATGGTCTTATTTGCTTGGTGGTTATTAAGTGATTTCCAAGAAAACGGGAAATAGTATTTGTGGAAACACTTAAATTTTCGGAGATTAGGAAGTTCTTCATTTCTTCTAATGAAGAATAAACATTTTTCTCTACAAAATCGAGTAGTTTATTGCCATGTTCTTCCGAAATTTTGGATTTACTGCCACCAATCTTGCCTTGTGACAATTTCCCAAATTTCTGGCATTTATATATTATTGTTTTGATGGAATATCTGGATATTCCTAATAATTTTCCAAAATGGAAATAGTCTTCCCCATTTTCCATGGCATTTATAATTCTTATTTTATCGATTTCCGAAATTCTGTAAGAAGAATAATTTTTTATAACTTATAAATAAATTTTACAGTATATGCTTTTTTTGTTCGAATCTCAGGTGTTGTTGAGGGCCTAGCAACTTCTGAAAGTCTATGGAAATATTAAATTAATTTCAATTTTCAAATAAATCGTACAATGTGATTTCTTCATCATCGCGAAATGGAATTGTTTCTGCAGAAATGTCTGAAATTCTATGGGCATATTAAATTAATTTCAATTTTCAAATAAATCTTACGAAGATATTTCATCATTTTCAAAAGAATTTGGATCAGTTTCCTCAAAATTTAAATGAAAAAATTTTTTTGCCATTTTCATTTCTTAAAATATCTCAAAAATGTCTATAAATTAATTTATTATAGGGGTTTTTTCAACTTCGGATAGCTACATGTTAAAAGTTTGCAAGCATGTTTTATTATGGGTTGTGTTATTGTGCATTATTTTATTTCTCTATCACTTTTTGTGTTTCTATAGTGTAGGGTTTGTCTCAGTGATTATTTTACAAGCAACCTCAAGGTGAGTTGGTGTGTTTATATGCTATAAATTTATTGATTTTTGTTTTATATTATAGGTGATTTATCTCAACTTCGCTTGGTGTATACTTGGAGGGTCTCGGACTGGTGGGTGAGGGTTTCATCTGATACGTAGTTAACTTAGGTTTATCTTATAACGTTTTCAGGACATATCTTCTTATGACTATGCATTTTTGGTTTGGTGAAAGTAAGAGATTGGAGTCAATAGTTAATGCGAAGATTTACTTGGGTCTAAATTATCATCGCTTTAGAATCTATTCGTGTGTGATGGCGAAGATGTATGGGGAATTATTCTACTATTTCTGAGCAAATTAATCACTGCCTAAATGTTCATGGAAACTATGATTCAATCAGATCTCAAATTTGGAATGCACTTTCTTTAATTGAAAATCATGAACTAGTCCTCCTGTCTCATATTTGATTTCTGATGTGATTCTATATTTTTATTATGATTTTATGCTTAATTATGATTACTTAATTATGATAACTTAGCTTATTTGTAAATTGATTTGGGTTCTCGCTAGCTGGAATTGCAGGGTGAACCTCATTAATACTACTAAATCGGATTATTTAATGGAATCCTCGCATAGATCCTGGTCAATGTTGATCTTATTTGATTATCTTCGTAACGATTGATTATCTTCGTGGAACGATTTTGTTACGTGGATTTTCGCCGATTTTTAAATTGTCTTTATGAAATTAGGTTTGGTGCTGAACATGAGTTATAGTTGGTACTAGTTATCCTTAAGAATTAAGTTTGATCGTTACTATAATTTATTTTTTAACACTACGTACCTTACTGAATAAAGGTTGGTTGTTACTTTAGTTTATAATAGCGGATTGCTTGAGGTTGGTTCGCTACTATAATTCACATTAGATATTAATTACCATTATTAAGTTTGACCGTTAGCTATCCTCATTATTAGTTAAATTTGGTGTCTCAAGTTCGTTGTATGGATTGACCTTAACGTTAGTTATCCATGTATGATTTAACTTTAATCCTAGCGATTCCTATCGAATAAAATCGCGTTTAGTTGTCAATTTGATTTACATTTAATACTAGCTATCATTGGTATTAATTAGTTTTCCATTTAAAATTCGTTGCATAGATTTCGCACCTTTCCGCTCACTCATTTGCTCAATTTTGATCCTAGGATTGAATTATATTTCATATTAGAATTTTAGGAGTGCCCACTGAGCTACTCGATGTTGATGGTTTTTAGACGGTGTGTGTGAACATGAGTTGAGGTCGATTTTTCCGACGAAGGAAGAAAGTGGAGCAGCCAAAAGACTACTTCTTGATCTACCCGACGCCCCCATAGGATTGAATAATTGACGTTTATTATCAATCGTGACTTACGACTGGACCTTCACGGGCACATATCATAGGCGGAGGGACAGCTCTTACACAATCTGATAGTGTGTCTGATTTTATTGACTTGCGATATGTGCTGGCTGTGGGCCGGAGAATTTCGACAAAAATAAAATGAAACCTTGTTCGTTTGAAGCATATAATTTACGTTTATGACATAATTAATACATTCTCATTCACACGCATCATACTTGCAGAGGGCACGCTCAAGTAGGTACTTACTTGTAGTTTACTTGACTACGTGTCGTGTAAGTCGATTTTCCAAAGTTTTGTCGAAAGTTCTTTTGAATAGTTCTTTCTGCAAAGATATTTTTCAAAGAAAAAGCATTCGTAACTTTTCGTCAGACAAATAGTTTTCACAAGGAAAAAGTGATGATTATTCTGTAGAAATAAATCAGTATATATACCTATTTTGTGACCCTAACCTTGCGTGTTCTTTTTGATGAGTTAAAACAAAATTTGACCTTGATTTTAATTGTAATATCTATTTCTAATTTTGTCATTTTCTTACATTAACTAGATAATCTATTTTTATTATTTTTTAATTGAATATTTCTAATTAGAAATATTTTATTTTTAACCCGTTTTATTCGTTAAAATGTTGGTTTTATAAATTAATCTATTATCGGTCAAATTCTCATGTTCTCGTGTTGTTTCTATGTTAATTTCATGCGGTTCTTAGTGCATTTTAATATAATTTTATTTACTTTTGTTGGGCCAGAACTCAAACGGCCTTGTGAATGTTTAAATGAATCGGTAACACACATGCAAATATAACATGCAGCTTTAAATTCAAAACCTATGAAAACATCAATTAACCCTATCAAAATATGAGAGAAAAGCAATTACATATAAAATAATAAACATAAAAATAAATTAAAATAATAACAAAAAAGCAACAAGATCCGCACGATATAAATATAAACATAACACGAAAACCCAACAAATTCGACCGAAATTTGATAATTTAACAAAAATGAAAATTTCATGAAAATGAAATAAAATTCAAAAAATCTGAATTAGAAATAATTCAATAAAAATTTTAAAAGAAAAATTATCAAATAAAATTGCAAAATAATAAAAATTAAGATTAGAATACACTAGAAAATCCCAAGGTCGAATTTTGTTTTACTAAATCAAAAAGAACACGCAAGGTTAGGGCCAAAAAATAGGTATATATACCGATTCATTTTTACACAATTTTAATCGTTTTTACTGATAGAACAGTTTTCTTAAAAATCTATTTTACTAAGTGAGTGAGAGTTTTATTTGGAAGCTCTCTCCAAGTCGCATCCTCGCAATCTCAATAGAGCTCTGCTTGGATGTCGGAGTGGGGAGAGTGGTATTTATTTTGTATGATTTTCGTTATATATATTGGAGCAAGTAATTGTTATATTATTTTGAATATTATTAATAAAATATTTATAATTCCTAAAATCGTTTTGTTTTCATTAATTACTATTTGTCGAAATTTTTCCGGCCCACAGCCAAAACACATCACAAGTAATTAAAATCAGAAATGTTATTCAGATTCGTGTAAGTGCGTGGAATATCGCCAATGATCTGTGCCCGTGAAGACCCGGCGTGCGGAACGCAGGTATCGGAACGTCAATATTACCCGTATAGAAGAAAGAAGAAATAGGGAAGTGGTCTTTTGGCTACTTCCTCGTTTCTCGATTTCTTTAAATTCGACCTAAACTATATTTACACACGGCTCAAAATCATCACACGAGTAGTCCAGTGGGCACTCATTAACTATAAAATGAACATAATGCGCCTAAGGTCAATCTAGGGAATGGTACCGAGGAAATAAAATTGAAATCGTTGTTATAAATTTAAAATACAGATTGGAATTAAAATCGAACGACGAATAGCTATAAATTTGGAGACGCGTTTTCACACCAAAGTTAATAAAATCATAGTTATAAACCTTCATAGATATATATGGTTAATGTCATAGTAAGAGTAACCAAAACCTCTATTAAACAAAGGGGAATTATAATAAATCGCTATAACTCTCTACGATCATACTAAGGGTCAAATGATTTACTCGAGTAGAAATAAAATTAGATTCATTGATGGAAGCCAATAACGCCACCTAAAAAGATATACCGTATATTTCGGCGTATAAGACGACCCTTAAAGTCAAAAAATCACCCTTGAAAATTGTGGGTCGTCTTATACAACCGATATAAAAGAAAGTATTACAGTACAGGTAGTTGTATTTATACTACTTTTATGCATATCTAAAACCCGATATATGATAAATCATAAAAATTTGCTCTAATTTTGTACCTCGTCTTATCTGACGGTCGCCTTATACGCCGAAATATACGGTAAATGAGTATGATTGATCTGAATATTTAAGTATTTAGAGTCGATAAAGTCATTTGAGAACCAAATAGGATAGGGAAATAAATATTTTAAAACCGATAAGTCCCTTAAAGAAATCAAACATTGTAAGCGTTGTAAACCCAATTTCATATTACAAACTTAAATAAAATGTACAGTGGAAAGTAAAAGGAATCAATAGCTCGAGGATCAATGGGAATCTAAACAGTACACATTCTAACAGAAAAGACAAAAGTCCAAATAACGTAACCTAACTTATAATGTTGCCGTTCCCGAAACAAAAACAAAATATAAAAAGTTATTCTTCAGACTAATTCAATAATTTCATTAGGGGCTCCAAAGATTAGTTTAAAGTAGATACCTTCTCACCCATACTATAGATAAGGCGAGTCATCGAACCATTGACCGAACCGTTACCTTAAAATTGTACCATAAAATAAAAGGCGATCATTACGGCCAGATTTTATTCATTAAACAAACAAAATCGAAAAGAAGAAAAACCACATACAAATTCATATTTCATACCACAATAATAAAATCACCCGAATATTGATACGGAGTTCTTCACGAACGACCCATTAAAGGGATAGGTCGCCATCTTTACCCATGGGATGATGCATATCCCCATCAGGATCGCCAAGAGTTGTCGATTGAGGTCACAAAATCTCTTCCCAACGAGGATAACTGGAGGCAACTGATATTACTCCAATTGTCGTCGAAGTTACGTCAATATTATAACATCCAACCGAAAAACCCAGTTTTCAATCTCTAACATTTTTCTAGAGTAAAATAATAAATTCATAGTTTTATAATATAAAATATACACAACCTTATTTATACGTTGACAGCTGTAGTTCAAAAATTTCATTTATTATTAAGTGGCCGATCAATAATTAAAAAGGGAAAATTAAACACGCAACCAAGATTCCTATTGTAAGAAAGACGTGCAAATTGATTTTTAACATTTATTTAGTTCAATCCTTGTAAAAAGGACAAACGAATGAGATGACACTGATAATCATTCATGCAATTACATTATTAGCGTGCTATAATAGGAATATTAAATTATAAAAAGTATAACTATTATCACTAATTATAAACATTAGAACAATAAAGAAAAAAAATGTTGAGGATTAATGTTAACATTAAAACGCTCGTATTGAATCATAGTATTTTGTCATAAAATATGCGAGCTTTCTAATGTTAACTTTTAAATTGATTACCTGAAGGTCATTCCAAAATGGCTGATGTATAAAAAGTAAAAAACGCATCTAATGGATTTATATGTCAACATCAATTATGAAAATGTAGCAAATAAAAATCAAACCTCAAAATCCGGGCGAGCACTACGACCTTCCTGTAACCCACCTAAGCAGAAGGAAGGAAGATTAAAATAAAAATAATTAAGTTTCACCTACCATCATTGAAGCAAAAACTGCCACATAAGAAAAAAATCAGCGTCCAAATTCTCTTGAATAAGTTCACCTAGAAATCGATATATAAGAATTACACAAAGAGAAAAAAGTAAGCCGACCCACCGTTGACATTTATAAATATCGATTCCACGAAATTTCCTCACCGGTGAATGTCTATAATCGTACTCCTCACCGAGCGGTGTGCATCGGGTATGCCCACACCCATTACGATTCTGGCAGTAGGAAATAGAACCAGTACATGCATGTTATAATGACATACCTGCAAGACACCCCACAATGTCAGCTGATTCGTCCCAGCTGTGCGAGTAGACACACCTGCACGCACACCCATCCAATATATCACTTACCAACGGTGAGAAATTCTCCATTTTAACTTAACGAAAAATCATGCAGGATAATAGTCATAAGGAACTCTCGGGATCCAATTCCACGGATATCACAGAAGTTTTTAAGACAAGTAAACCTTTAATTATTATAAATTAAATTAAACGTGTACCTTACGAGCACTAGACAAACAGCTTACTTCCGGAGCTACTTCAACTCTATTCCCACCTGATATCGGACCCAAGAAGGCCGCCCAAAAATTTAATAAATAAATTGTTCATTCCTCATTTTATTATCGTCGTAATATTGACAAAATACCCAACTAATGATTTGTGGGAGATTCATCAGGCAACCTACATCTAATTCTCTCACCGTGACATAAATTGGTGGTAAATCGGAGTTTTCTTCTCATGAGTCGTCGTTGATGCCAGATAGTGGGGACCAAATTTAATGTCAGAAGTCCTTGGGAACAAGTAATATTGTAATAAAAGTTCAATAATATACAAATGTGTTGATTCCTCGTAGGGAATAAGTCCATTTGCATACAGTTATAAAGTAACCGCAAGGAATAGGAAAGTCAACGATAATGTAACGGCATACTAGGAATCATCCCCAACTAGGAGCAGACAATTTTTCAAGGCCAAAATCTCGACGATGGAAATACAAGAGTATACTCGCATCAACATTTGATGAATTGATTTAACCCTAGGACTTTAAGATGGTAACAGGAGTACATGTTATAATTTACAAATACATCATTAACATTAATACCAAAAGATAGTTGCCAGCTAAATTAACCATGGACAATCGTAATACTATATCTAGAAATTATTAACCGCACCAACGCGCATCATTCACTTACCAATAATTACCTCAGATTTCACGGTGTGGCAGCTAGTTCCAATTGCTGTTTGAACTAGTTGGAAATCCTAATTAAAGGAGTATTTTTTTACTTAATGGACCCAATGACTCTAGTAATCCTGGGTTAGTTCCGACGATGTGAGTGGAAGGGGGAGGAAGAACTCCAAGTGATCGTCGACGAGTCAATACCTGCAGTCGATAATTCCCATAAAAACAAAAAATAAATTAACGATACGCTAAATACTTAAAATTTTTTTTTGATGATGATTTTCGACACCTGAGTTACCATTACTTAATTAATTCAAACAAAATTTTTGAATAATGTTTATTTAGATTAGAAACGGGTTTTTAACAGTCAAAATTTCTTTTGTAAATAATAAAGGTATATTTAACAATCAATACGGATTCGATAAATAACATTTTATCTGAATAGAAGTATATTAAAGGTACATTTAATAGTCAATAAAGTTTTATGAATAATATTTTATTAGAATAGAAGTAGGTTTTAAAAGTACACTTAACGATTAAAAATTTTTATAAGTGATATACTATTATAACAAGAGCATGTTGAAAAATATATTTTAATAATCCAGGAGATTTTATAAATAATACTTTACCAGAATGAAGGTACGTTTGAAAACATGATAAATAGTCACAGCAATTAATAGTTGATTTTCAGTTAACACACACACAAATAGGATTAACTTCCTCAGGTAGGGTTGGGATTAGGGCCCTAACGTAAACCTTGTGTGGGATAGCCCGTCCAGTGTGTTATAAACTCAATTAATTGTTTTATCGTTTAGAAAAATCAGGACCCTTCATCTACGTGCACCCACGCCTAGCAGAGCAGTGGAGACAAATGTGGCGTAACTTGAGTCGAGAGCGATATCCCGATCTGCCCCAAACCGGAGAAAACCGGCAGGAGGATGGTCTCCTAGTGGAGACTACAATGAATCAATTCAAAAGAAAAGGACAATCTGACAATCCAAGTCGAGCCCATGATATCCATGTGCAGGCCCGGGTGCTTCTACACCACCTCCTAGACCACCAGCGCCTCGTCAACGCCTCTGTGGATCGGGCCAGGAAATATTTGGCCAACGTGGAAGAAGACCTGGCAGCTGGGCGACTCGCGGACACCTATCCGCCCCCCCAAGACCGGCCCGTAATACAAAGCGGCCCGTGTTTGCAATCCCGAACTACTCCTCGAAGGAAGGATTAAAGAAGTTACCCAAGCCTCTAGATCGTACTGGTTCTGGGATTTAGAACACTTAATTTCACTTTGGATGATTTGTTTTTTAAGTACATAATTGATCCCTGAAATGTGTGTTTTATTATTCTCTTAGTATAATTTACAACATGTGTTTAATTAATCGTATGTTTAAGAATTCTGAATAAATTAGTAAAAGTTTTAACATTCCTTATTACAGTAATGGAACCCTCACCAACCTTGCAAACGGAACTGGCCCACACCAGACGAGCCAATAAAAATCTCCTCGACCAAATTATCCAACTAACTCGGGAGATCCAACAAGTTAAAGCCACTTGGGTAGAGCCCATGAAGGTCAAAACCTTACATCAGAGACTTACAGCGGCCCAAAAGGGATGGGCAGAAGAAAGACAGTTGATCCAAAGCTTAAAGATTCAAATAAAGGGGCTGGAGGTTGCACTGTCCGCCTGTCAGGAGGGGGCAGCTGTAACTTATCCCTTCGTGTTTGCCCCGGCTCAGTTAGCGTATCGCGAACCGGCGGAAACTCCAACAGCAACCACAACTCCAACCTCAACAACAACCAATAGTCATCGGCCGGGACGGAAGGAGCGAGCTAAACACCGAGCCGCTCGATTATTGAACAAGATTTGATAAACATAGTAAATGTATTTGGTTGATGAATAAAGTGTTATTGAGTTTACAAATTCTATATACACATTTCGTATTTTATATAGTCTCGGTTAATTGAAACAGTACCTTCAAAATTAAATAAGGGCCTAGGACACCGCAACCAACACACGAAAATTATTCCATTACAACACAATGGTTGGGTAAGTTCTAAAATAACGCTGTCAAATCCCTTCTGATAGTACGATAATGATAAAATCTACGACATAAAGGGGACCCAAATCAAAAGCGAGCACAGGTCTTCTAACGACAGCTCGTTGGACCCAGGGATTGTCCGAGCAATTACAGCATTAGTAATAACGCTCACTTTTTGGGGATAATCCACCAACTCGAACACATTTCCAATGTTGCCTAGCAACGGGTGCCGAGTGGTAGCTAGAAAATATTTATATGGCGTTACCGGGGTAACCATAAGAAGATTTAAACAAACATCAACACCCAGTAACCCACCACTTTTATGTTTTTCTCTTTTATATAATTAATTATATTTCTCTCATATTTTAGGGTGTTTTACTTAGTGTTAATAGGTCTGATTTTAAATTTGCCTTGAAGTATTTGTGTGTTATTTCCGATTCATTTAAACAAATCTAGTCTCGGCCCAACAAATTTAATTGTTACACCGAATGTTGAAGAAATAAGTTGTATCGAAAAATCCTAAAATCGAAAATAGCACAATCTTAGATTTTATTAAACCAACAAAACCAAAATCTCTTGGTGCAATATTATCTCGATGTGCTGCTAAAGATGGCATGTCTGTTCGTGCAATAAGAAAATCAGAAGCAGTTAAAGGTTATCTTGAATATAAAAAGTTAAAGATGCCAGCAAGTGAAGCAACAATATGGAAATATATTTATAACTTTTATAATCAAATGAAAAAGAAAATGATTGTGCAAATTGAACTGTACAAAAAGGAAAATGGAAAATTTTCAATAACTGTAGATGAATGACCCGACAATAGTGCTATTAGATATATAAATGTCAGTTTACGTGCGTCAATAATACCGACACTGACAATGATGAAGATTTACTGCTATATGCCGAAACTGAAGGCGATGCAAATGATGAAAATGGACTACAAAAACAGATACATGAACCAATATGTTCAATTACCACTATTTCAAGAAATGCTTGTGGTTCTGCTGAATCATCTACAACTGGTAAAAAAAACTAACAAAACATTTTAATTTTTTAGATGCGTTCATAAAAAGAACAAATCAATTAAATATTTATAAAACGGACTTTTAACTATAAGTCCAACTTCAACGGCAACTGACAGAGTTTTCTCTACAGCTGATATTATCAAATCGAAACTAAGAAGCAGTCTGAAATGTAAAAATTTAAAATCAATATTATTTTTAAAATGTATATTTAAAAATAGAGGATACCAAATAAAATATTGAATTTTCAATAATTAATTTTACGTTTTTCTATTTTCTTCTTGATTGTCTTTGCTATTAGTTATATTTTATTGACTTTTTTGGTTCCACTGTTTTTTGCTATTTTGCATATACAAACAAAATAATTCGAATAATCGAATATTTTGTCACAAAACTATTCGATATTCGGATAGTAAAAAATTCGAATAATTGAATGCACTTCTCCCGGGTGAATCGTCGACTTAGATATTTACCTCAGATATTGCCTTTTTGCCATTCATACTCCGACAAGCATAATTAATTAGTTTTGGCTTTAAAAAACAATGTTCAACGATAAAATTATAAATTTAACTAAAACATAAACAAATTTTTCGGGCTAGCCTATCCATTATCCCGAAAATGTGCCTGCATATAACTCTCCAAGGCCTTTGTCATATGCTCTGACAACGTCGACTGTGCTACCAGAGTCTTACTTTGCTGAGAAGTTACGGTGTTTCAACATCATACTACACATAAAATTTTTGTGCAATCGCCACCTGAAATTTAGTTGTACTTTCTGTGTTTAAGGCTTTGTGTTTGATGATCCAGCACAGCAGTTTATGTCCCGATTGGTAGTTTTCTACCGAAATGGGCTACGAGACATTATTTAGAATCACTACTTTGGACCCATGATAGTAGATAACTTTTATAATTTTCTTTCTTTTCCTCGTCTGATTTCCATCTTATATATTGAGATCTGATCTTGTCTTGACACTGAAAATTATTAACGAAATATTAACAACTTAATTCGTTCAAGGTAATAAACGGCAATCTCTTAGTGGTGACGGCATTGGGATCGTTGTGATTAATGGCACACTTATCCTTATATCATTGATGTCTTTCAAAAGATTTAAATTTCTACCGCAGTATGTTAGTTGGTTGAAATTTTTATCAACGTTTTAATTGATACGGACATACCGGAATTCGTTAAAAGACTTCACATTTAGGTCGATGTTTATCCGCGACAAAACTCAACTTGCTCAGTCGTATTCATCTTCTCACCTTAACACTAGATCCTCACCATTCGGAATTACTGGTTATCCGTTCCGATGTCTCTCTCACACAATTTGTCATTGCCAACAACAACATAAGTCATATTCGCTGGAACATTTTTTAATTGATCTTTTACTATTAGATTTAATTCATTGCATGATCGCACTGATTATTTCGAATTGAGATTCTATCAGTTTACCTTACTCGTCACAAATATAGTGTATCACATTGCTCTATTGTTCCATAACTTTTACTCCTCGTTTTCTTTATCGAATCCGTTTCGTAATTCTTGGTATTTAATCATGAAATTTTAATCATCATGATTGAATGGGTTGTCTATATGCCTCGACATTTAACATAAAAACAAACGAATTATGATGGATATTCAATAAATTTTTCAAATAAATGCAATAATATTGTATGAAAATGACCCTAATGTGAATGAAATTGTCAAATTATTATTAGTTTCAATGTGTAAATGCTTGCAATACTCAGGTTGGAGCCATTCTGACTCCTGCATTGCATGGATATAAGAGAATGTGATATCAATACCGGCCCCAGAATGTCATTCGTGTAACCATTAATTATGCCAGCACTGTCTGAAGTGTTTAACGAGTTGATTAGTCTAAAGAAGACAGCGCAGATCGTTTATGGTAGGCTACCGTCCACAGAATGAAAACGACCGTACTGATTTCATAAAGGTAAAAACAAAAAATGAAAAGAACTAATGCTTTAAGCTAAATTTATTAACACGTTCACACAGGCGCGTACCACTAGTGGCCCGCACTGACCGCCTTATCTGGTGGTTCGTACCGCCGGTGGTACGTATTTGATTTTGTTATTAGACAGTACGTAGCATTAAATATTTAGACCTTAGTAGTGGGATACCGGCCCTCTAGCTCAGAGGCCCTCTAGCTCACATACCCCCCACCCAAAATTTTTTTTTTGCGCTAAGTTTAAAAGTACAAATTTTTTAGAACAAAGACAATGACTCATTCAAGGTCATTGAAACAAATACCATGACTCATTCAAGGTCATTGGATGACTCCTCATATTTTTTCAAGGTCATTTAAACAAAGACCATGACTCGTTCAAGTTCATTGGATGCCTCATCAAATTTTTAAAACAAAGACCATGACTCATTCAAGGTCATTGGATGACTCATCATATTTTTCAAGGTCATTCAAAAGTAGGTCAAGGTCATTGGATGAGTCATCAAAAATTTCCAAGGTCATTCACAAGTAGGTCAAGGTCATATTATTTTTAATCATTTTAAAATTTTAATTTACTACTTATAAAAATAAGTAGTTTATATTTTGTAAATTTATTTTATTATTATTATTATAATTAATATTTTTGGTTATTGGATGAGTCATCATAATTTTTCAAGGTCATTGAAAAGTAGGTCAAGGTCATTCAAAATTTCTCAAGGTCATATTATTTTTAAACATTTTTAAATTTTAATTTACTACTTATTTTTATAAGTAGTATATATTTTGTAAATTTATTTTATTATTATTATTGTTATCAATATTTTATTATTATTATTATTATTATTAAAAATTTCATTATTATTATTATTAATATTATTATTAATATTGTTATTACTTTTTATTATTATATTATTACTTATAAAAATTTATAAATACTTATAAAAACTTTAATTATTATTATTAATATTAATATTTTTATTTTATTATTATTATTATTATTATTATTATTATCAATATTTTATTATTATTATTATTATTATTATTAATAATATATTTATTATTATAATTGTCAAGGTCATTGGATGAGTCATCATAATTTTTCAAGGTCATTCAAAAGTATGTCAAGGTCATTTAAAAGTAGGTCAAGGTCATTGGATGAGTCATCAAAAATTTTCAAGGTCATTCAAAATTTCTCAAGGTCATAATATTTTTTAAACATTTTTAAATTTTAATTTACTACTTATTTTTATAAGTAGTATATATGTTGTAAATTATTTTATTATAATTATTATTATTATTATTAATATTATTATTACTTTTTATTATTCTATTATTATTATTATTTTTATTATTATTATTATTGCTATTATTATTATTATTAATATTAATATTACTTATAAAAATTTATTAATACTTATAAACTTTTTATAATATTATAATTATTATTAATATTATTATTATTATTATTATTCTATTATTACTTATAAAAATTTTATTATTACTTATAAAAACTTTAATTATTATTATTATTAATATTATTATTAATATGCTTATTACTTATAAAAATTTTATTTATACTTATAAAAACTTTAATTATTATTATTAATACTTTTAAAAACTTTTATTAATATTATTATTATTATTATTATTATTATTATTATTATTATTATTATTATTAATATACTTATTACTTATAAAATTTATTAATATTATTATTATTATTAATACTTTTAAAACTTTTTATAGTATTATTATTATTATTAATATTATTATTACTTTTTATTATTATTATTACTTATAAATTTGTAAATTTTATTCTATTTTATTATTATTTTTATTATTATTTTTTATAAATATTATTATTTTTATTATTATTTTTTAAAATATTATTATTTTTCAAGGTCATTGAAAAGTAAGTCAAGGTCATTCAAAATTTCTCAATGTCATATTATTTTTAAACATTTTTAAATTTTAATTTACTACTTATATTTTTAAGTAGTATATATGTTGTAAATTTATTTTATTATTATTATTATTATTAATATTTTTTTTTATTATTATTATTAATATTATTATTACTATTATTATTATTATTATTATTATTTTTATTAATATCGTTATTTAAAGGGTGATTTCTATAAAAAATAATGAATATAGTTGGTATAATGGAGTGAAAAATGACATTTGAAGAGGAATGATTGGTTGAGAGTCGAATTTATAGTATTTTTTTTTATAAAGGGGATTGAGTTGGTTGAATTTATAAAATACTTAGGAAAATTGTTACTTTTTTCATTGATTTAAGGTTAATCTGAATAAAATATACGATACGTGTTCAGTTCTAAGAAATTTTTCGATTCATGCATTCAAGTATTTATTTGATTTTATTATTATATTTGTAATTTAATTAAAAACTAAAATTGATTAGTATTTAAAAAATTTATGTTACCCATTACTTATGTTGTTATTGACAATTTTCTGAATAATTTAAATATTTACGATTATTTCCAGGAATGAAGAGAAATTGTACGATTAAAAACTATGAGCTGTTGATAAAATACATTAATTTTTATTCAACAAGTACCTAGAACAATTACCTAACAATCTAAAAATTTTTGAAAATCTAACAAATTTTTTCAATTATTTTACAACTTAGTTAATTTAATTAACTGATAAGTACTAGTTTCTTTACGATTTGCTACTGTGTTGAAACTTTTTTTTTTAAATTCGTATTCAAAGTACTAACAAATTTTATTAAAGATCTATCAAGACTTGTCAAAAATTATAAAACTTTGGTAATTTTAATAAGTATTACTCAATAACTACTATTTTCTTACCAATTTGCTGAAGGTCTTATTTTAAGGTCTCAAATTTAACAAATTTTTCACAACTTTAATCAAATACTAATCCCATGATAATCATAAATTACGTGTATTTTCTTAAAAATTGTCCATAGTTTTTCTTATATCGGTAAAACAAACACCTATATTTCAATCAAAAAACACGTGTGTAACATAAATTATTTACATTTTTCTTAACAATCTCAAACTTTACATAAATATTGAACTATTTTTATCATTTAACATATACACATTATTAGCCATAAAATAAATATTTCATAAATTGTTGAAAAATAACACATATTTTCATTAAAGTTTTTCCATAAACACTGTAACATATCGATGGTTTAACACACACATTTGAGCCATAATTAGTTTTGATATTTATTTGCACATATTTTCTTAAAAATATAGAATTTTTCTTTAACTTTTTACAAACATTTACAATTGTTCTATCCCTGTATACTATGAACCACAATTGAACAAACTTTTTCTATTCAATATTAATTTTATATACTTTGTTGAAAATTTATATAAAATAATAATGAAAATAATAATAATAAAAATAATAATAATAATAATAATACTAATAATAAAATAAAAATTAAAAAACATTAAAACACTACTTATAAGATAATAATAATAATAATAATAATAATAATAATAATAATAATAATAATAATAGAATAAAAATTAAAGAACATTAAAACACTACTTATAAAAATAAGTAGTATATTAAAATTAAAAATGTTTAAAAATACTATGACATTGACCTACTTTTCAATGACCTTGAAATAATATTATGACTCATCCAATAACCTTGAAAATAATAATAATAATAAATATTAAAACATTATTTATAAAAATAAGTAGTAAATTTATATTTAAAAATGACTAAAAATATTATGACTTTGAGAAAATTATAATAATAATAAAATTAAAATTAAAAAACATTAAAACATTACTTATAAAAATCAGTAGTAAATTTATATAAAAATGTTTAAAAATACTAAGACCTTGTGAAATTTTAAATGACCTTGAAAAATTATGATGAGTCATCCAATAACCTTGACAATAATAAAAATAATAATAATAATAATAATAGTAATAATAATATTAATAATAATAAAAAAAAAATATTAATAATAATAATAATAATAAAATAAATTTACAACATATATACTACTTATAAAAATAAGTAGTAAATTAAAATTTAAAAATGTTTAAAAATAATATGACATTGAGAAATTTTGAATGACCTTGACCTACTTTTCAATGACCTTGAAAAATAATAATATTTTAAAAAATAATAATAAAAATAATAATATTTATAAAAAATGATAATAAAAATAATAATATTTATAAAAAATAATAATAAAAATAATAATAAAATAGAATAAAATTTACAAATTTATAAGTAATAATAATAATAATAAAAAGTAATAATAATATTAATAATAATAATAATACTATAAAAAGTTTTAAAAGTATTAATAATAATAATAATATTAATAAATTTTATAAGTAATAAGTATATTAATAATAATAATAATAATAATAATAATAATATTAATAAAAGTTTTTAAAAGTATTAATAATAATAATTAAAGTTTTTATAAGTATAAATAAAATTTTTATAAGTAATAAGCATATTAATAATAATATTAATAATAATAATAATTAAAGTTTTTATAAGTAATAATAAAATTTTTATAAGTAATAATAGAATAATAATAATAATAATATTAATAATAATTATAATATTATAAAAAGTTTATAAGTATTAATAAATTTTTATAAGTAATAATAATATTAATAATAATAATAATAGCAATAATAATAATAATAAAAATAATAATAATAATAGAATAATAAAAAGTAATAATAATATTAATAATAATTATAATAATTATAATAAAATAATTTACAACATATATACTACTTATAAAAATAAGTAGTAAATTAAAATTTAAAAATGTTTAAAAAATATTATGACCTTGAGAAATTTTGAATGACCTTGAAAAATTATGATGACTCATCCAATGACCTTGACAATTATAATAATAATAAATATATTATTAATAATAATAATAATAATAATAATAATAATAAAATATTGATAATAATAATAATAATAATAATAATAATAATAAAATAAAAATATTAATATTAATAATAATAATTAAAGGTTTTATAAGTATTAAATAATTTTTATAAGTAATAATATAATAATAAAAAGTAATAACAATATTAATAATAATATTAATAATAATAATAATGAAATTTTTAATAATAATAATAATAATAATAATAAAATATTGATAATAATAATAATAATAAAATAAATTTACAAAATATATACTACTTATTTTTATAAATAGTAAATTAAAATTTAAAAATGATTAAAAATAATATGACCTTGACCTACTTTTGAATGACCTTGAAAATTTTTGATGACTCATCCAATGACGTTGACCTACTTTTGAATGACCTTGAAAAAATATGATGAGTCATGGTCTTTGTTTCAATGACCTTGAATGAGTCATTGTCTTTGTTCTAAAAAATTTGTACTTTTAAACTTAGCGCAAAAAAAAATTTTGGGTGGGGGGTATGTGAGCTAGAGGGCCTCTGAGCTAGAGGGCCGGTATCCCACTACTGACCTTTAGCACTTTGACTGCCAAAAAAGAAGAAATTCGAGCACCGTCTCACAGCAAAAATCATGAAAATGAATCCAGCGTGAATCCAATCAAAATTAAATAGAATAACAATTTTATAACGCATAGTCACACAATAAATACGTATTACTGTTCCGAATATTGGAAATCAGATTCACAATGAACTAAGTTCACAATAATACATAAGAGTATAGAAGTGGCATTTTGTTTTTTTTTTGCGGTATATATACCTAAATTTGTGTGTTAGTTTATATGTGTATTGATTTTTGATAAAACAAAAAATTAATGAATAATTTATTAGGCATATAAAAAACGCAAACCATGTGGGAAACCCGAGGAGATAATTAAATCAATAAAACAAAATTATTTTTCGGGGTTATTTGGTAAATACTTAATATGATTAGTTTGTTGACTAAATCTTTTTTAAAAAGGAAGAAACAAATTCGAAGTTGAAGTGGACGAGTTAGTGGAACCCAGCAGAAGTGTCTCCATATTTTGAATTACAAAGGTGATTCTGATAGCAACTAAACTCTAATATTAGCCATTTAAAATATGGGTGTTCTATCGTAAGGATGCAAAATAAAGAAATATTGTATTGACGATAGTGTTTACTGTGGTAAATACGAATAAAATATTTTGTGTTAGGTTCTGTTAATTTCCTTAGTAAAATTAGAATACGAGTAGTCAGAGAACAAACCGACTATTAATAAATAAACTCAATAGTATTTGACAGTACATCACTACAACATTTGCTAGAATGTTTCTTCAATTTTTGTATTCGTTGCACTTAATTAAATACTTTGGATTACTTTCTTTTAGCTTACTTGGTTAGACTAAGACCAAATCGCCTACTTCGAACTTGTCGTCTTCTTAATTCTTAATCTTCCGATAAAGCAGACGTTTGTATTAATAATTTATTTCTAAAAACAAGATTCAAATAAGCACTTTATTTATCAATATATAGACTACATTTCATTGAATAATTATTGTTTATTATTTTTTCAATATTCATTAAAATTCAAAAGCAATATTTAGATTATTTAAAACAAAAATTTTTTGTTATCATGTGAATGTGAGATTATCATGAACAAATTAAAATTTTTAACTGGCCTTATTTGCATTTTGATTGCATTTTACGTTTTCTTGTGCGAGTAAAATGGAATATTGTTAGATGAGTTTTGTTAAAATTTTAATAAAATGTTTTTTTAAAAATTTATTTTTATATTATAATTTCGAAATTATTAATTAGTAATTTTACGAGAGAATTTTTAAATAAATAAAATAATATTCTAAATATTTTTCACTCTTTCACTTCTTTACAATTCTTAAATTTTTCTAGAAATCAATTTAAACTATTTAAATGAAAATAGTCAATTGGGACATTGTAAATATTTTCGAAAAAATGAAATAAAAATCAATACATGAAATGACTTTTATTAATTATTTATTAATTTAATTAATAAATTATTTCTAGTTGAACAAATCGTCTACTCACCTAATTTAGTGTCTCTTTCAAATATAATTTATAATAATAATTTTAATAAATTTATTCGATTTTATTAAAAACATTTCAACTATTTAAAATTAAATCATTAATTTTTAGAAATATCTTAAAATGGTGATTTCAACGAATGAAAATTGAATATAATTAATTCATAGGCTCCTATGTAAAGTTTTAATATGGAGATGGGTCGTATTCAAGAAGTGGTTGATCTATGGATTAGAAACAAGGCACAAATTTATTTCAAAGGGTTTGTCACTGATATTGTTTAATTCAAGCTTCAATTGTCCATAGATATTAGGTTCAAATTTCTTGGCTGAGAAACTCGATTCAAACGTTTGAGAAAAAACATTTCTTCATTCAGTTACACTTCTATACTGAGAAAAATTTTCACTGCATTAATTTTAACTTTCGATTTTATTTATTAACTTTGCCATTTTTGAATCATCTTTATTTTCAACGGCAAAAATTTCATCGTCTTATTCCGGTTTCGTGTATGGTGCCATCTATGAATAACGTCAAGCAAATAAGGTCAGACATTTATGATATGTAACAATGGAGAGGTGTTTGACAAATGTGACGTCTCATTTGCACATATCAGGTCTACGTATAATTTAAATATAATCTTTATTGGGAGCAATTAACTGTCAAAAGGCCAACAACAATGATAAAAGAAACAAAGATACGACATAATAATCAAATTAGCCAACTAAATATAACTGTAAAATAATTATAAAATCCAGAATGCACAAGTGGATAAAGAATAATTTTAAATTAGTATGCCTAAAATATTGTTGGGTTATTATCGTTTAAAAGTCGGTTCTCGATGACTCCTCGTGCTCTTTATATATAAATAAAGAAAACCCAACACAGAACAACTTTATTCTTAATTCGCCACAATTTCAATTAGTTATTAATTTGCACTTTTCTTTCTTTGATAAGGTATTGTATGTTATCGTGAGGTAGGAGACCCAAGGTGAGACCACCTTCTGGCACAATAATTTAGTAAATGTTTCACTTGTTTTACCTTTTAACCGCTCCTTTGCTGGTGTTGAACGTATTTCGTTATTAACTCTCTTCGACTAAATTGGCAATTTCTGGTTTCTGAGTTTTCCTTTTATAGTTTTGATCAGGCCATATTTAAGCTGTTATCTATCATATCGTCAACATTTGTCCTATACTGACGCTGTTATCTACTGTGATAAACCTGAAATGCGATCATTTTGAAGTGCCCATTTTGAGTTTCCATCTGCTCATTAATTATCCCGGGTTTTCCATTAGCTCGGGCTTTCCATTAGTAATTAATTAATTTTTTAATTAATTTGTTTTTGCGCTCTACCTTTTCCTGGGGACCCCTAACTGAACTTTTACTATAATATTTAGATTCGTTTTTTGATTTTGCATTCAACCACACTGCCTTCTCCCTATCAATAATTAATTTTGCACTTTTGTCATTTTTGGTGATTTTTATTGATTTTAATTGTGTTTCATTATATAACCCCGACAATATGATATTAAAATATTTGCCACCCCCCCCCACTTGAAATGTTTTATTGAATATAAATGAAATGATTACACCATAAAATCTCAAATTTAATAACAATAGTAATTAAATACTCGCTAAAGATTAGGAATGACGAAAAAATTAGAAGATAAGAATCACAAACATTGTAAGATTAAAGAGTGTTTTGCCTGTTTGACGCGGGCTTTTATATCGCGATTTTCGAGTGTTATTTTGATGCAACATAAGCAAATGATGATGAATTTTTCTAAAATCATATTTTCTTGTTAGTTCTTTGTTGTTTTTTCTAGTTTCTTTCATTTTAATTATTTTAATTTTCTTTTAGTTTTTTGTGTATTTTGATAATTCTGCTGAAGTATTTGTGTTGTTTGATTTCATTTACTTTTTCTATGATTTTTGATGTTATTTTTGGTATTCTGTTAGATTATATTTATATATTTATTACTGAATTTATTATTTTGTATGCTCTTTCTCTGTTCTTGTTGAATTATCCTTGTAAAATTTATTCAACTTTATTGCCTATTATTAGCAATCAGTATCTGTGTTGATCAAACAAAAGTTTTCACAAAATTTGTTTTAACCGAAAATTTCGCTTGATTACTGGATACATGAGGTAATCTGATTTAGCCTCTGAAGAAAATAACTCTTTAAATATCTTTTCTCTAATCATCACCATAGTTTAATCGTTTGTAAGTTCACTCTCTGCATCCGATATGGTAACTCGAAAATTTTTTCTCTCTTCTCATATGATTCTCCTTGTCATTCACAAATTAACTTATCCGTTCACGAAAAGTTTAAAAAAATCTAATAAAATAAAATTATTTCATTTTAGTTTAATAGTCTACCACCATACCTCTCAAGCTCGGTAATTTTTACTTTTTAATTATAGATTCTTTTTCCAATTAATTATTTAACTAGTCTGAATTTCTTCAATACCATTGCTAGGGACTTCCGATCGATTTAGAATTATTATATTCGCATTACTTAAAAAAAACAAAGTCGAAAATTTGTGTTGCATTGAATTGATTTTAGATCTTTCGTCAGAATGAAAATAAATGAAATTTTGGTTATTCTTTTTTTTTGTTTATTCTTTTTAGAGAAATTTAATGCTTAATAATATCCAACTTTATTTTATCTAAATCTAATAAAATATTTGTTTATTCAAGGCGTGGAAATCAACAAAAGAGCAGTCAACATTCCGCTATAATAAAAATGAATGATCTGTATAATTATGCCACATGTCAGAAATCGAGATCCTGACAATATCCTGGACTGTCGCTTATTCGCTCTCCATTCTCCCCCATTTATTGGATCTCATAGTCAGAAACTAATTTTAATAATTAATTAATTAAATTTTGAAAAATGAAAAGAAAAATAAAGCGAAAAATTATTTATTTGTGAAAATAACCACAAGCAAGTGAAGTATTTATAAATCTAAAAACTTTGACATTCGCTTCATTTGAGCTCTACGACATCTCGATTCATGGAGTGGCATAACCGGGTCGGAATAAAACTGTTGGCAAATTGAACAGCTTGTACTATTAACTGAATCGGCATAGTTCGTAATTGCCGAGATTCCCGCTGAACTTTTGTTTTCCAACATCGGCACATTTGAGTCGGAATAAATCCCAAAATTAAAGCTGTCTGATGTGTTTGAGCTGCAACGTTTGGCATGTTTTGATATTTTATTCACTGTGACCATTTTCTGGCATCTGGCGCATAAAATCGCGTGGCGATTACTCGTCATTCGAATCGGCTGTTTCGTATTTTTTATGCTAGATTTCTCATTGAACAATATGTCGATGTCACTTATTAAATTCGGATTATTCAGTTTCTTTTTCAAGTAATTTTGATACTCGTTTTGTTTTGGGATAATTATCTGGTAATAATCATTATACATATTTATGATTTAATTATAATTATAATTATTATTATTGATCTCAATTTCTGCATTCAATTCTCCTGCAATCAGATTAATTATGAATTCTTTGCCATAGATATCGGCATTTAGCGACTCGCATTGGTTTAATGTTTTATAATTTGATACATACTGACATGCTAGTGAGTCCCTTGCTGCTGTGCTGCTGATGCTGCTGCTGCTCAGTGATGCCTCGCAGACTGTGAGTCGTAGACTCAATGATTTGATGCCGATTCTCGACCAATTGTGTTATCCAACGGTAAACTATTTAGGGAGCTCCGGTCGGTGTTCGAATGCATTCTCTTCTTTTCAATAGTATTAACGAAACATGTGAGTATAATAATTAATTATCATTTTCAATTCTTTTTAGATTAAATTAATGAGTTTCTTTTATTTGTTGACATGTCAAAAATTGAAAGTTGAACTCAAATCCAGGTAAAGTTTCGACGGTTAATTGAATAATGAATCCCATAATTCGTTGACGTTCCCACATCAATCATGTCGACTGATTGTTTCTGTCATTTTGCAACAGAAATTAACAACAAACTTTGATCTATCATTCTCATTGTGTCTGAATTCCGTCAAGTTTCTTTCCATTCAATTAATCTTGTTCGTTCAAGCGTTTCATTTGATTTTTTTCGTCAACATTCCTGAACGATCCTTCATTACACATTCTTATCGCTCAGTATATAATAGGCAGTTTTATTGTTACGTATAATTAGTTTTCATTCTTTTATTTTGTTTAAATTTCGATAAGTTATTTATTTTGTTTTAATTTTTCACTATTGATTTTTCGTTTTGTAGAAAATGTACAAATCAATAAATGCAATTATTCCAGTTTTAATGATTGTCCTAGCGACTTGTTGGCTTGGACAGTCGTTCCCATCGAGCGAATGTTCAAGAGCATGCAAGTTTGATGTGGTTGAGTGTCAACTTTGTTGCAGAAATCCCAACGCGTTTCAATCAGAACTATGTAGACAAGTATGGGAAAATTATTCTCAAGAGTCAAAAAGAGGATTTGTTCGATTAGGCCGCAGTGAAAAATAGCAGATTTTAAGTGATAAATGATCTGAATAAATGTTCTCCGTGATTTTTTGAATTTTTTTGCAAACTTTGTTTGTATGTTGCCCCTTTTCAATTGATTTTAATTTCTTTTCTTGCCTTTAGGAAATCAAAATTTGTTTTCGAAAATTTCTAAAGCATCATCAAAGGTTTTAGAAAGGTTTAGTTGTCATAATTATTTAATTTAAGGATGTATGTAATTATTAAAAATCCTTGTGTCCCTTTAAAAACTATACTATGTTTTAATAATTTTCATCAAAAATTAAATATTTTCAATAATAATATAAACAATTTTTATTAGCTTGAAGTTTCTCCTTATGTTCTTTCATTCATTAGAGGGTTTTTAATCTATTCCCGTGACCTTGACAATTATAGTGTTTTATTAATAAATATTAATAATTCAAGCTTTATTCAAAATTTATATTAATTAATTCATAATAATTTACATTTAAAATTAATATAATCAAATTAAAATAAAATATTATTAAGTTAAAGTTTTACATAATTCACAAGTGATAAAACAAATGTTTTATTTATTGGTAACAAAAAAAATTAGATTATTATTAATATTAACATTAAATTGTTTATCCGTATTAAACAATAATTAATTTCATGCTTTAAGATAATTAATTTCAACCATTTAGTTTGTTTTAGAAATGTTTCTACGTAACCGTTTAGCCCCCCCCCATCCAACCTTATCACTGCAACATAGAATCTGATATCTCCTTGGAAATGAGTTCCATTCCCACTATAATAATCATCATCGGGAATTCATTATGAATTTATAAATTCATTTGCTTCAATTGTGGGCCGTGAAATAATGATTGGAATATAACAAGCGAAATATCTTAATGTCATTTTTGATAAGACTTTTGCATAATTAACAGAAATTATGTCATATTCAAACATTTTATAAATGCGAAGGACTGGAGTACAAATAAAGAAAAAAGGATCACATATGGTTCAAAATTTGAAAATATATGATGCAATATAGTTGGTGTGAGCCATAAAAAGCACTACTTCCTTCATGATGATTATATTTAGTTGAAAAAGGATAGAAATAATTGGAAATGGAGAGGAAGCTGGTCTCAGTGTCCTAGCTATATTTTCAGCGTCCCGGCAATCTTTAACTTTGCATACACTTATGCAATTATGTAATATAAAATGCGCGAAACAGTATTTATATACTTCAAAGGATTACTAATATAAATATTTATAAATTAATTTTTATTTATTTTATACAAAACATCTGGTGTGACTTCGATTTTCACTGATTATATGAAAGTGGTAAAACTTTTTTGCCAGCAAAAAAAGGTGGCGTCGTTTTATGATTGGCCTGAACATAAAATCAGTTTGAACTGTTGTTTATTGTGGATATTTTATATATATGTATGTGTGCAGTTTGTGAACTACACTACATGAGGGGTTTTTCCATAACGAAAATGCAGTCCGGGAAAGTCTATTCCATCTCCTTCTTTTTCCTATGATACTGCGTGAACTATAAGCTTTAATGCGAGCTTTTTAGAGGATGAAATAAAGGAAACCCGGTGTAAATGAATATTTATGTGAAATAAAGATGTAAAAATAAAAAAAAAATATTGGTGGGTTTCTGGGTGTTGATTTCTGGAACTATATGGTTGTTACCCAGACAACCTCATACAAATATCTTTCGCTTACCACTCGGTACCCGTTGCTAAGCAACGTTGGAAATGTGTTCGAGTGGGTGGATCGTCCACAAAAAGTGAGCGCTATTGCTAATGCTTTAATTGACAGAACGATCCCTGGGTCCAACGAACTGCCGATCGAAGGCCTATGCTCGGTTTCGATTTTTAGGTCCCATTATTCTCCTATCTCCTTCAAATGTTAATCCATTATATTTATTATTATTATTATTATTATTATTATCAAGCTTTTTGTAGGGATCCGTCCTTATTCATCAGCTTTATAAAAAAAAATATTTTACTTATAAAAATTTAGCCGTAATCCATCAATATCTTTCAATTTTCGATAAAGTATTTTCATTGATTCGGAAAATTTGAGCAGCGTACCGCCCTTATTTTACAGTTTTATAAGGATATTATACTAACAATTGAACAACATTCCACTTTTACTTTACTATTTTCGATAATTATTTTAATTAATTCGGAAATTTTGAGCAGCGTTCCGTCCTTATTTTACGGTCTTATCCGTATATTCTATCAATTATTGAGCCGTATTCTACTTTTACTTTGCTATTTTTGATCAGTATTTTAATTGATTCGGAAAATTTGAGCAGCGTTCAGCCCTGATTTTACCGTTTTATGATAAATGTTTTAACTATTTCCGAAAATTTGTGCAGCGTTCTGCCCATATTTTCCGTCTCAATTCAACATAATTTATTTAATTCTTATATATTATTTAAAACAATATTTTTCATGATTTTAGTCGTTCGGATTAATCTTTTTCCGATTGCTATTCATTTAACTGTTGCAACGATTTCGCTATTTTCCCCGCTACCCATTCCCTCTCTTGACCTTATGATCTATTTATGTTCATATTATGTTTATGAGTGCCTACTGGACTACTTGGAGTTAGTGATTTTTAGCCGATTGTTGACGATAATTTTAGGTCGATTTTATAGAGAACGAGCAATGAAGGAGCAGCTAAAAAACTACCCCCTACCTTCCCATTCCCCTTATAGCGGATAGTATTGACGTTTAGGTCCTGCGATATTCACGCCGTAACCTTCACGGGCACAAGCTATTGGCGGATGAACCGCACTTACACAGCTTGAATTGATGTGTAGATTTTGCTTTCTTTCTGTATGTTTTGGCTGTGGGCCGAAAAATAAATAAATAATTAAGTTTACCATAGGTGTTGAGTAAAAGCTTCAATGCACAAAATTGTTGGCTTTATATATTTATTTGGCATACTACATCGTCCATAAATTCATTCGGTCACATACGGCGATTGGAAATTCATAAAAATCGCCGTGATCTATTCATTAGTTCACCTGGCATTAATTCATAATATCATTTCATCAACTCATCTGACGTTAGTTCAAAATCAATAATCATACGCTAGCTGTGAGTTGTCGTGTTCAGGCAAAACACTTACCAGTGTTGATTGTCTGAATGCACGGCTCACAGCTATAACACACCGATCTACTGATATGAGTTTCAAATTAAGACTGAAAAATATGTTAAGTTTGCAACAAATTGAAGTTTATAATTTGTCAAAACACATCAGTATATATACCTATAATGTGACTTTAACCTTGCGTGTTATTTTTATTGCGATTAAACAAATTTGACCTTGAAATTATTTGTGTTATCTAAATTAAATTTTTTATTATTTTCTTAATTTAAATTGGTAATTTATTTTTAACATTTTTAATTAAATTTATTCAGCCAAAAATATTTTATTTTTATTCAATTATTTCATTAATTTTTACTTTTATATAAATGGTCATTTTACGGTCAAATTTTCTTGTTATTATGTTATTTTTTGTGTAAATTTCGTGTAGTTCTTGATGCATTTTGTATTTATTTTATTTTACTTTTATGTTTTTGAATTTATATTTATTTATATTCTCTCAGATTTTAAAGTGTTTAGTTGGTGTTGTATATTGTATTTTAAGTTATCTTGGTGCTGGGTTTTCGTGCTGTATTACTGATGCGTTTAAACAATTTTCAAGGCCGTTTGTGTTCTGGCCCAACAATATATGTAATCGATGATGTTGAATAAGATGGATGTGATTCAGAAACGAAATGGTGCTTTTGATGGAGATTCATGAGGATGGATATAAGAAATATTTTTATGTGAGTCGTATAAGCCAGTACCCCATGTCCGGTGGTATATGTTTTTCAGATAGATTCGATAATTGGAGTTTGGAAAATTTTTCGTTTAGTGATAGCATGACATTTAAGTGGTCAGAATCTGAGTATTTTTATTTTGTAATGGTTATAAATAATCTTTCTCATTTTCGGTATGATTTTCACTCAAGTTCTTCTGAAAGATTTTTGGATCCATTATTTCTAAATTAGCGAATAAATTTGAATAAAAATTAATTTAAAACAAAAATAAAATGCTTTTATTCACTAATTAAAATATTCTGAATTTGGTGGTATTAGGAATATTAAAAAAAACTTTTTACAATATTAAAATTTCTAAATATTTTGTGACAGAGAAAACTTTTCAGACAAAATATCAATTGTCTACTTTCCGAAATAATAGTTAATATTTAAAAGGTTTTTCGGGTGGTATTATATTTAGTATGTATAATATATTTTTGTTCTACATAGTGTGGTATCATGTTTTTATTACATATTCAAATATTCAAAAACATATCCTAATTGTGATACAAATAGCAACAGCGTATACTATGAACGCACTGCATTCTTCCACAAGGTCAAAGTCATTTAAGAATTGTATTACTCAATAGCCCAAGGGCATTTGAGATAAGTCACGGACATTTTTGTTTTAATGAAATGGGCAACATTTTTGATTGGTTTTAATGGTCAAAAATTAAGGACAACCATGATTTTAGTTTGTAAAAAACTTGTTTTTTAAATGGGTTTGGATGGGTCATAATTTAAGGGTGAGCTAAATTGAAGGGTTGATAAAGGGCAATAAATAATGGATAAATAATTGATGGTCAAAAATTAAGGACATGCATTATTTAAAAGCCTTTCTT
Organism: Schmidtea mediterranea; assembly: GCA_022537955.1. Classification (NCBI taxonomy): domain Eukaryota; kingdom Metazoa; phylum Platyhelminthes; order Tricladida; family Dugesiidae; genus Schmidtea; species Schmidtea mediterranea. The sequence goes on from CM039680.1 coordinate 178,047,885, forward strand.
CGTTGAAAATTCAAGTGTCGATATAGAGTAATGAATAAGGGCAAGAAATAATGATCTTCAAAATAATAATAATAATAATGAGATTATATAATTTTAAAGTGAAACTATATTTGATTATCTGTGTAAAAACACATAAAACACATAAAATCCTATATAAAACACACAATAAAAACCAAGACAAGACAGAACAAGATAAAGTTAAGGTATTTAATATTGCCAAGCCTATAAAATGGTAACTAATTACAAAAAAATGAATATTTGCAGAGGCATCCGACTAGATAGATTACAGCCGCCCAACACAACGACCAGATTTCAAAAAATATTTAAATAAGGGGATAACTTTTTTTGATGATTTCCAGCACAATATTGTCTTGAAGGATTTATATATACCTCATCGAATCTCATACACCAAGAAACAATTAATAGGATATTTTAGGACAATAAAATTGGACCCTGGAATTATTAAAACGCATTTTAAGGTAAGATTTTTTTGTTAATATAAAATTTTAATGAAAATTAATAAAGGTAATTTTTATTAATTTATTATGATTGTTTTTTTAAATGAATTTTAAAAATTATGGATTTAAATAAAAACAAAGAAAACATTATTTATTTATTTAAATATAAAATATCTACAATTCACTTAAAATTTCTTTTATTAATCATTTTGTGAATAATATTTTTTATGATGATAATAATTTATTAAATTTCTATAAACTGGCTTATGGAACTCTTCATAGACTTCTTGAAGGATAGCAGCATGTGAAATATTAAACAACATTGAAGAGAGTAGACTTTTAATCTTATCCTATTTTTAATTCTCTTTCAAAATTAATTTTAATCACTTCAATTATCATTTTATTTTCCTCAGTAGATGTTCTGCAATAAGTTATGTAAGTTAACTAAATTTTAAAGGCAAATTTATATATTTCAATGTTTTTCTCTGTGTGGTGGTAGGTAATGCTAAGGGAACCATCAGAAATGACTTCAGAAAAATTCATAGTTTATTGTTTAAATTTAAAAATGTTGGGTGCTATTTATTGTCTACTTATTAGTATTTTTATTGAAGAAATTTTGTGAATTGAGAGTATTTGCAGGTCATTTTTTTCTATTGTGTGAAATTTTTTCTACCCTTCTAATTTCATTTTTGGTTATGACACACATTTATTGTAGGTTAGTTTTTTAATTTATTATTTAAGGTGCATTGTAATTTTATTTAGGACAAATTTAATGTCCACTGGTGTATTTAAAGTTTATCACATTGTGATTCTTTTCTTTCCTGATATTTCGACACGGTTTTGTAAGTGTAATTTTCATGGGGTACATATATAAATTCTTTTTTGATTAATAACTAGGATTTTTATAAGTGAAATTAATATTAAATAAATGCATAAAATTTTCATGATAAATAAATTTTATTTATAAAATTTGTGGAACAAGAAAATATCTTTACAAAAATAATTGTTTATTTCTAGAAATTTCCAACAATTATGATGCTGATTACAATTGAGTCTTGAGCTCGGGTTGAGATAAAAATAAACGTTTTTAAATGTTAATAAAAAGAGTTTGTAAAAATACTCTCAGCTGTGAGAGGGCAATTTCGATAAAATAATTAATAATAACAAAAAATAGCATATAATTGAAAACTAACGAGGGTCTCCTTCCATAAAATGGATACTTAATGCTTGTAGATCCTTAAAATCTAGTTTTGATCTCTCACAAGTGATGTTTGTTAATCGAAAAAAAATAATTATATTTGAAATCTGATATTATCTTCGTAATCTATTTCACTTCTTCATTTTTTTATTTTTTAGTGTAATTAGTTATTTTTATATTGCTCTATGTTACTATAAGCTCGCTTTTTTCATCTTCTTCCTACAAATAGTATTAAGACTTCAGGCTCAACCTATCCTCTACAAGAGGTCTTGCGATAAGAGAACTGGGGAAATAACTGATCCCATTATAGTGAGTAATTTTATTAAAAATAGATTAGTTATGATAGTGTAATTGAGTAAGTAAACGGGTTACTTTGTGTAAGGTTAAAGACATTGTAGCGGAAAGGAAAACCACAGTATTATGTTACTTTATCGGTCAATTATTTAATGGCATTCATTCTACAAAGCTATCACATATATGATAGTGTAACGTTCATACACACATATGATTTATTAAGCACATACATTGACCAATCAAAATCATGCATTGTCATTGCATTTGAATTGCGTATAAGAGTAATAAAATATTTAAAAATACTAAAACTTAGAATATCCCAAGGATATTTTTAAAGAATGAATCAATTGAAAGTTGTCATCAAATTGTTAAATGATCTAGTGTCCAATGATGATATAATATATATCTTAAATATTTCAGTATAAGATGAAGATATCCCATTCAATTGACTTATCCCAGATTTTGAATCAAAACACGATAACTGTCAAAAAACACGCATACCAAGATGTAGTTCGATGAAGTGTGACATTTATGAAATAAATTTTAAATCATTCGGATTATGAAAATTATGGTACGAACAGGTATACAATGTTTTTTTTTAATTATATTAATAATAGTATTTCACATACTTCGACGTTAAATAAGTCCTTGGATCCAAGAAAACAGACAGTTTCTTAAAAACGAACAAATACCAACAAAGTTAAATTGAAACAAATTATCAAAATATCTATGGAGCTCTACTTATGTGATAGGAAATCTAGTTTTCCGAAAATAAAATAATTTATTTTTCAGTTACTATTTGAAGAAAAAAACAAATTTTTAACTGAAAATATTTAATTGAACCTAAATTTGTAACAAAATATAATAATAATATTTATTTATTTGAAAAATAATAAAATAAACGTCTTAATTTAGATGTTGGTTTAATGACTTTAGTGATTTGTTAGATGTTTGCTTTACAATTATACTTTACAATTAAAAGTGTTTAGTAGATTTGAAAGAGTTAAAAACCTTTGTCACAGATAAAGAATAAAAACTTCAGAAATTGTCCGATTGATATAGTATAGTGTTTCTGCACAATAATGGTAAATTGGGGGGGGGGGGTACTCTGATGAGATAACTGAGGTAAAGTAATCTATATCCAGTATATAATTGTAGTAAATTTATACTTATTCAAATCTGTCCCAATAAAAAATCATAAATAAAGGATACCTTCCAAATTTGTGACTTGAAAGCTGAGTAGTTCTAATGATTGGGATTGAGAGAAAATGACTAAACGGATGGCAGAAAAATTCAGGATGTAAAGAGCTTTTGGTTTAGGAATTTGGATTTTAAATGACAAAAACAAAATAACTTTTACTACCTTCATAAATAGATGATAATAGGTCAGCATTTTGAAAAAATAACCTTGTCTGTCGATGTCAGTCGTGAAACAGTGACATTTTCTTTCCTTCAAAAATCGCTGAGTATTTTGGCAAATTTCCAATTCCTTAGCCTATGCTATAATCTATAAAGAAATGCCAAAATTTCTGCCTAACAAAATTTTTATATCACAATTGATACAGTTGACTACAGAGTGTTGGGTAACCTGAATTAATCGTAATATTATATCTAATTATCCCATAAAATTCGGGTCTAGTAGCAAAACAACTGAATCATCAAACTGCATAAAAATTTAATTATTTAATTAATTACTTAATTGCAAAATTCTATGAAATCTACAAAGAAAATCTAAGTAAAACATTATGTTTTAACACTTAAACTCGTCAGTGCTTACGATAAGAACAAATTGAAAGAATAAATCAGAAAAAATATTGAAAAATACTAAAAAAATTAGTTAGATTTTGGCGACAAATCACATTTTTTGCGATGTTATTATGTTTTTAAATTAAGCGAAGAACATTTTGAAATCCGGTTTCTTTGAATAAATTTTGTTTTTCCTATGTTTTCCTAGTTTAAGGATTTTTCTATCTGCCTTTTGTTTACAGTATTTATATATTAACCCCTTAACGCACACTTTTTTTGAAAAAAACCGGCAAAAAAAAACAATTTTTTTATTTGAAAAAATACATATTTGAACCTTATTTTCACTAAAACCCAAAAAAAGATGCAAAATTGTTCAAAATTTAGTAGAAATAGCGGATAAATAATTGTAGTGGATTTTCAATTGCATCACGGATCGACTATTGTAATTTTATTTTTCAGTTACTATATGAAGAAAAAAACAAATTTTTAACTGTGAAAATATTTAATTGAACCTAAATTTGTAACAAAATATAATAATAATATTTATTTATTTGAAAAATAATAAAATAAAATTATTCAAAATTTTCCTTGGTATGATAAATTTCAAAACAAGGTGCAGCACATAGCCCAACATTGCAGGGATTGGAGTATTCCATATTTCATTAGTAGACCAATACTGTCTTTCCTCTGATTTTTTGATAAGCCCCTGAAGTATACAAATTGCAAAAAATATCATCATTTCCTTTTTATCGACGTTTTTCCATTGAGTGGTAGATCTGCCAGGTTGTTGTTCAGCATATCTATTTGTTTCTAATACTATAATATCCATCACAGAATCATCAAAAAATAATTTGAAATACTCCAACACATCAAAATTATTGTCAAAAAAGAAAGTAGGTCCTGAAGCGCCAACAAATGGAAATCTTTGTGGAGGTGGATTTGGTTGGCTATCACTTATCTGTTTCCAATCAACAGCGATATCTTCATTTGAACTATCTTCAAAATCACTGGAATAGTTATCAGAATCTTCTGAACCACTTTCTGACAAATTTGCGTATTCATATTCAGATTCAATATATATTTTACTCAAATAAAATTTCAAATAGAATAATATTCCTTACTTGATCATTAGAAAACATACCTTTTATACACTAAATATCCAATTTACACAGTTTTTTTGGTAAAAAAAATGCAACTGTTTATAAACATCGTCCTAAAAGGCCATATTTTATTAACTTTATAGCTTGCAATATAGAGTTAAAATGATGGATATCAGAAAAACGAATATTTTAACTAGTTTTTATTGAGTTATTTTCAATGCTCGATTATTTATGAGTGTAAATATTTTATCGGCATAAAATGTGACGCCGCTCAAGCTAATTCGAGTGTGCACAATTTGGCCGGTTTAGCGCGCTCGAATTAACTCGAGTATGTGCGTTAAGGCGTTAAATTTGTTACATATACAGCAATGCTTTGACAAAATTTCTCAACCGGTTCACAGTGATTCTTTTTTCTAATATTTTTTCTAATTTTTATCATAAAATGGTTGAAATGCAATACTAATTTGTTTATGAATAAACAACAAATTATTTATAGAATTGGACAAAAAAATTACAAACTTTAAGAAAACTACATCAAATTTTCAAAATTTGTATACTTTTTTTGTATTTATTAAAGTAAATTTATTTTATGTGATCATTATTAATAGCCGGTTCGCAAGAACCATAAGATTTACAACAAACGGTTAGCGGTAACCGTAGGAAAATATCGCTGTATATATATATATATATATATATATATATTAAATGTTGAGGATACCTTAATAACAAAACAAAAATAATTATTAAATGCTCAAAATGATTGCGGGTGATGATGATAAATGAATGAGATGTTGTTCGGGAACCCAGTAAAATAGGAGAGGAAAAGATATATCGAAAAATGAGAAGGGAAAAAAAAGAAAATCAATAAAAGCAAACAATTGAATAAAAGAAGGTCATTCATAATTAACAAGTACAAGTTCAAAAGAAGAAAAACAAAAAACAAAAACAAAGTTAAACTTACCGAGTTATCTCGAAAGCCTATTCGAGAAAAAGGAAAGGATATTGGGAAGCGGAAAAAAAGCATTGTCAGAAAAAATGTTTATCTCGAAAACGGTCTGAGATTACAGAGTGCCCAATGGAACAGGTTGGAAAATAAATCTATTATCAACATGTGCCATAAGATGGAAAAGTATAAAAGCTAGGCACAAGCTAGTACAAGGCAGAAGCAAAGAGAAGAGGAAAAGAGAAAAGAAAGAAGTAGGTAGATGTGTCCCATCTGGCCCACTTTTTGGTACCCCCTCCGAACAAAAACAAAACAAACTAAAATATAATGTAAACACAAAAAATTACAAAATAATGAATAAGAATAAGAATGTATATAGGTATACATTTATTAATTCAATGAACAGTTGACTGAGCTGTTGGATGATCTGTTTGATAGGCTGTTGGATGTACTGTTGGATGTGCTGTTGGATAATCATGTGGAAAATTATTATTTTTATTCATTGTCAGTCTCAATCATATAATGACCGTATGTCAGACTTACATTCTTTTCTACCCAAACACTTTTATCCTATTTGTTTGTTAGTGCAACCTTTGAAGTTTTAAAACTATAAAGTTGGTGATTGTTTGTACCAATATGAAATTGAGGTATAGAAAAGGTGGAGTTTTTCTCGTAACAGTCCTTATAAGATTTATGATTTAACGTTGTGTCCTTTAATGAGACTCCCTTAGATTTTAGGCATTTTGATTTTCCTAGTAAACTATAGCATTTGGGTCTAAGGAATACCCATTCATCATAACCTTCTCCCTTGCTTTCATCCTTAAATTTTTCCAATAACCGAATCAAGTTTTTTAGAATAAAGTGGATGAGTAGATGGATAATTAGATGTATCCAAAAGATTATCCTTAACCATTTAAGACAAAAGAATATCTAGTTTACAATTTTTAATCTCCAAGAAGAAAGAGTCTGTATCTCCAGCAACTATATTAATCTCACAATTAAATTGTTGTCGATATTTTTCCAAGTCCTTATACTGAAGCTCATACATTCGAAGTTTCGACAAGTCAAGCACTGATTGTCCTATATAACTTGGTCGATCTAAGCATACCGAGTCTGGATTTAACAAAGCAGCAATTAGATCATCAGCAATTTTGATACTTCATTGAAAAGTTGGTTTAGAAGCATATGTAATTATCATCTTTTCTGTATTACATAATCTTAAATTCATTCTATTTTTCAGGTTTTCGGCAGTTTTACCATACAAACTATTATTTAGGAGCTTATAATAATTTTTATCTAATGTATTTGTACTTTTTGCTCTTAACTCTGTATTGGTATCAATGTAGGTTTTAAAAATAGGAGACTGTTTGAATCTTACAGCTCGATTCACATGAGTAACCTTAACACCAAGAGACAAATATAATTTTAGTAAACGCCAATGAATCACATAATTCTTTTTTGGGTAATGAGTCAATAACAATTTTTCAACCTTAGTTCCCTCAGGTTTCATTTTCTCAGCAGCAATAGGAAAGTCGTATAACTTATCGTGAAGATCAGAAGGAATTTCAAGATCTACTTCAAGAGTATACCCATATGACAAAGATTCAAGATTTAAAGAAAAACAATCTGACAATATTGAATCAAAACCATCAAGTATCCAACTGAATTTTCCACAAGGTAAAGGTTGACTTAAAGCCCATCCGTATAAATTATTAATATCTATGTAAAGCAACTCAGTGGTTTCATCAGTTTTTACAAAGTGTTTATTAACAAAAGTAAGACCTCCACGAATACCACCCTCATAAAAATTATAAATTTCCATGTCTTGCAATAGTTCAATGGGTTTATCTAAAGTTATTAACGCAGAACTCCAAGACATTCCAGGAATACCAAAATAATTCAAAGGCTCTAAACTATTATGAGCTATAGATTTCGCCCGAAATTGTTGGAAAAAGTCAGCTAAAAGAAAGCAATCGAGTTTCAAGTATATCATCATATAGTCAAGTAAATTTACACATTTAGTTTCAGTCCAAATTAATTGAGCTTTCTTATATTCAACTTCACTCACTCCTTCCCAGATTGGAGGCAGTTCATAAGTATTTTTAAGGACCTCTAAACTAGTGGAAAAGTTGTACGGAAATTGGCAGAAATTGGCAAATGTTTTTGAAAATAAATGTCATCTTTTGGTAAAATAGATTCAAAATCTGCATAGTTAACGAAAGGAGGTGTTATCGTTTTTGACCAGTTTTTGAACTCCAAATATTTATTTTTATCTTTTGGTAATGTATATAGCGTAGTACCCAACTGATTTTTCTTACATAACTCTTGGTGTTTTTCAAAAGATTTTGGCTTACGAAATCCATTTAAACAATTTTCACACCATTTGCAACGAATTCGAACATTACAATCATTGTTTTTATGACAATTCATCAAGGATTGTAAATTAGTTACTGCTGTAGAATAATATTTTTCACCCTCTTTTATCAATAATAAATAAATTGGATCCACTCCAGTTACTTCTGTTCGGTAAATTATATTTAAATATGGATGCTTCATTATAAGTTCTTCTCTATCCTCAAAATTTTCGTTATTATAAATCATTACATTAATTGATAAACTAGGATTTTTCTTTTCAAAAGATGGAATATCACACAGTTTCATTGGCATATCGTTAGGATCGTATACAAAGTCATTCATATACGGTATATATTTTCTTGGTCTATCTCTATGTTTCTTGATTTACCATATTTCAATACAGCCAAAACACTATATATGAAACATAAATTATCGGTATTTTGTACGTTAACTATTGCCTTTTTACCTAATAGAGCTTTAGGTGTTGGAATATAACTATGTCCAGATAACCTAGATATATTCGAAACTTTGGTTACCTTGAAATTTACTTCTATTATTCGGTTTATTTTCCAACTACTTCCTAATTCTGTTCGTTCAACAATCTTTTCATTTATTTTCTTTATACCCTCATCAAGAAAAGTTGTAGTCACTGAAGCAGCGCGATTTGATATACTAACTACTTTGAGTTCCCCATCTTTTTCAAATTTTACTTGGACTCCAAATTGAACTTTTGAATGTTTCATTTCATTTAATGTAATTTTTAATTTTTCCAAAAGAGAAGATGGAAGAACTATTTCCTTAACATTATATCTTCCGATGTTCACTTTTATAATTCGATGTGAGCGTAGTAAATCATATTCAATTTCTGGTTCAACAATAATGTCACTTAACCCTAGTCCAATTTGTAAATCATCTTTAATAAATATTTTTTTCAAGTATTTCAGATTTTATGGTGCTTTTTCGTTTCAAACTGTGTTTAAACAATGATTTTTTATCCGTATAAAATTGAGTCAAGTGATTTTTATGGTCATTATAAAATTTAAGGTACGGGTCAGAGGTTTGGGTCTGGCATACAGGATAAATATAATAATTATTCACTTGATAATATCGATTCATTTTATTGTGACAGTTGTTATCATGGCTTGTAGATTGACAATACTTCGGATAAAGATTACCTGAAACATGAAAAAAGTTAAATAATTCTGATTGTAATAACTAAAAACTCACATTTAACATTTACAGTAGAGATATTTTCAAGCTCGTCATAATTTGTTTCATAAAATATTCTATCATCTATGTTTTCAATGTGAACATTTAAATCATCTAAATTAAAAATAATTATTAATTTAAATAAAAGTAAAAAATTACCATTTTTATATTCATTTCTTTCATTACTCGATCTTGAATATTGAATATTAAAAGTATCTAACAGTTAATAATTTAAAAATCATTAAAAATTATCAAAAGATTACTTGTATCATATTTATCAATATGCAAAGTGTCTTGAAAGGTTGTCCTCTTTGACAATACTAAAAAAAGGTTAATAGTTAGTTATATTATACATACACGTACTTTTGGCAACTATACTACCTTTCGATTCTCCGAATTGTCTGAGGTGATGCCATATTGTTGTAAAAACATTGACTATCTACCAGATGTTATTATGAGACATTCTGGACACACATAACCAGGGAAACCAGCATCATTTATCTTGAAATATGATGATGTAACAAGTTCACAGTAGTGAACATCTTCGTGACTGATAGCTACGCAAAATTTATATGTATAGCAATAATTCACTAAAAAAATAGTAAATTAAATATACATAAAAAGTAAACTTACTTATGATAATATTTTAATAATAATTTAATTAATAATTGATTGTTTATACCTCAAAATCATTCGTTTATACTAATTAAAATCGATTGTTTATACTAAAAATTACATCCAAATTGAAATTTTTAATCAATTTAAATTGAATAAATTATAAATATGATGTTTGAAAATCAAATTTAATAATATAGGTTGCTATAGTTTCATGAAAATCATTAATATCAAGAAAATTACAAAATGAAAAATACTTACTGATTTATATCACATCGATTAATTTTTCAAAAAAAAAATATGTGTTTATGCAATAAATTATGAGTTGATTCCACACAGAGAAATAAAATATAATTAATAGGTTTGAAAACCAAATTTTTAAAATCAAATTTGTTGGGCCAGAACGTAAACGGCCTTCAAAATGTTTAAATGGATCAGAAACACACACGCAAACACAACACGCAATTTAAATAAAACCCCAAAACACCAATTAAACCATATAAAATCTGAGAAATAAAAGAATTAAATATAAATTAAGAAACATAAAAATAAATTAAAATATTAACAAAATGCACCAAGATTCGCACGATATTTACACAAATATAACAAGAAAACACGACAAATTCGACGAAATTAGAAAAATCAGTTAAAGTTCATTAAAGCAAGATTTAAATCGGAAAATTTGAATTAATAATAATTCAAATAAAATTCTAAATAAAAAATTATAAAAATAAATCGAAAAATAATAAAAATAAACATTAGAATTTGCTAGAAAACAACAAGGTCGAATTTTGTTTTACTACATCAAATTTTACACACCAAAAATTTAGGTATATATACTGATCCATTTTCACATTAAAGTTAACCAAAAACCATTTTTAACCAAAACTATTTTGATTAGTTTAAAACTATTTGAATCGTTTTTTAAAAACCTTTAAATCTGTTCGAGATTATTGTTTTGAATTTTTTAGAAATTTTAGGTGAGGATCATTGATTTTGGAACCCTCTTTCCACGCTCCGTACCTTGCATCTCTGTAGAGCTCTGCTCGGACGTCAGCGTGGGAAGAGAGGTATTTGATTTATTATTGAATTTATGCTATTTTTATTGGAATGGTAACTTGTTATTTTTGTCTTATATAATTAATAAACATTATTATACATAAATTGTCTTATATATATAATTCATTTAATATGTTTTAAAAGATGTCGAAATTTTTCCGGCCCACAGCCGAAACATCATGCAAGTAAATAAAATTTACACAGTGCAGATGCATGTAAGAGCGTGGACAATCGCCAATGATATGCACCCGTGAAGACTCAGCGTGCGCAACGCAGCGGTCGTAACGTAAATATTTATCCCTATAGCTGAAGCGAGGAATAAGGAAGAAGTCTCTGGCTGCTTCCTCGTTTCTCAATTCAGAAAAATCGACCTAAAATCACATCACACACGGCTTAAACTTATCACACCGAGTAGTCCAGTGGGCACTCAATAAATATAATGTAAACACAAATGCGCCTAGGATCTATTAAAAGGAAAAGGTACGGGGATAAACTAAACTAAAATCGTTGATAGAATTACCTGAATTAGCAATTTGAATTAATTTGATCATTTAGTGTACTAAATTGAATTTATTTTCGAAACAATTATCATTAATCTTAAATCACCTTATGGATTAAAAACAAAGTAAATTGATTAGAATTAAACTAAAATTACGGGCTTAAAAATAAATTAATTATCTCATAGTGTAAAGCAAGTTAAGTTACGGATAGAGATAAAACTAGTTACAAATAATTTTTGATTAAATTAAATAATATAGTAAAGGTATACTAATGAATATATCATTCGGTGATTTGAACTGATATTGGAAAATAATTTAATTAGTGGTACGTTTAATTACATTTAAAAATAAATATTGTAGGCAACTCAGTGAGTCCCTTAAACTGATTTTAGCTATCAAGTTAAAAGTTTTTATTAAAAGTAAATGTTTCTTTAATTCAGTTGGATTTAAATAAAATGATAGTTAGAGAATTTACGCGACTCACGGGTTTAACTTAAATCAAGTCCTTGATTAAAAATTAGAGCAGATTGTATAGTAATAAAATAAACTTGTATGTAAGGGAAGGTAAAACTTAGAGTTATTAAGTCAGATGTTAGAAATAGTTCATTAAAATTGCCTAATCTATTTATTGATTAACCTAAGTTAACGACAAAAACAAAATCTCTAAGGAAAGTAGTAAGGAAAACTCAGGATGATCAATCGAAAAAACTGAGAAAGTTAAACCAATTCCCACTGAGTAATAAAGTAATCCACCAATAAGAATCCAAATAAATTAGGGGAAAGTAAGAGAAATTCACGTTTTAAACTAAGATGTTGGCTGCATTAATGAGATGCTCCGTTAGTCAGACGTTTAGTAGTTAAAACAATGAAATCTGTATTTTTACTTCTAATCGAAATAATTATAATACCTTTAAAATCTCCACATAAATAAGATACAAATATCATCAAACATCGGTAAATTCCAGCACGAAGTGATCCAATAAAATGAAAGTTTATAAAATCAACAATAAAACGGAGAACATTTATTGCCTTGAACTAAAGAGAAAATTTTTCCAACCATTAAATCGACCGACTGACACAATACTATAGTTTTACAATTCCGCAATTTCATTCTAGCCAACCCTCAACATGAATTCCAACGGTTAATTTTCCCGATACAATTTAAGTTATGAATAACATCGAGAACCATCAACGATTGACCACATCCGAAAAATTTGTCGTAAGCAGCCAGCATAGTTCCTCAAAACCATGGACAATTAAATTAATCAGTAAGAAAATAAAAACAGATTACCTAACCACAAAACCCCGATAAGACAGTACCGACGGCTTAAACGAACGCACAAACTAGACCCAGATTAATGCCAACGTCAACCATTAGAGTAATAGACAAAGTGGATTTCGATTAGTAGATTCGCACAATTGAATTACGACGAACTATCAACCATTAAAACACGGACGGATGTCGTGATCGGATAAGAATCAAGCATTCCCAACATCCGTTCCGACAATTGACCATCGCGAGAAACATCCGTTCCGACAATTGACCATCGCGAGAAACATCCGGTCCGACAATTGACCATCGCGAGAAACATCCGTTCCGACAATTGACCATCGCGAGAAACATCCGTTCCGATAATTGACCATCGCGAGAAACATCCATTCCGATAATCTACCACCGAGAGAAAGGATGAAATATAAATAATCATTTCCGTTGGAGGAATGAATAGACGGGTCAAGTATCAATAATTACGACAATGTCGATAGGCATTAATGATTACAATAACTATTGATAATTTCGTTAAACATTATTAAATACAATAACTATTGATAATTTCGTTAAATATTAGTAAATACAATAACTATTGATAATTTCGTTAAACATTAATAAATACAACAACTATAGGTAGTTACGATGAGCATTTAAAATTGCAATAACCGTTATTAATTACGTTAAACCGACGCGAGTATGTTTTCCCCCAACAGTAGTAACGTTAAATGAAGTGAATCCCAAATAACTAAGTCACACAGACATACATTACATATTCTGCCCCAACACCTTTCTTCAGCATGAAAGAACTATGGAAATCACCAGAACATGAACCCAGACATTTCATCACAATAATCCTTACAATTCCAGCTCAACTAGCAAGTTCACTGAACGCTAATTTAACCAGTCAATGTATCCCTAGAATTACCGGATGATTTAAGATTGCATGAACTCGAGATTGTAGATTTAATATTCCCATAAATTAGTAAGAGAATATATGACGTTTACTTATTTCAGCAGAATTTATGTTGCCGAATCTGATTTCGAAACAAGAGGCAGATGAATGGCGCCGAGCCTGGAAACGAGCGCGCCCATCGATGACTCTCGACGAGCCACGCCCGAAACGATCGTGCCCGTCGCTATGGCAAGTACTGGGCAGAGGAAATGACCCACACCGACCAGAGGAGGAACAGTATCCTGCCGAGGAGATTGTCGACAACGCTCGAAACTTGCTGACTCAGTGGGAGAAGATCCAAACGGAGGTCGACCTACAGGTGGTGAAGGCGAGGATGTACCTCGCCAACGTTGAAGAGGACATCCTCGTCGGACGTATCGCAGAAACGTACCCAGCTCGACCGGCACGCAACCTCCGACGACCAGTGCCCATTATTCCCGGTTACACCCCGGAGGAAGGAGTCAGGAAATTTCTCGAAGAGTCCTGAACCTCCAGACACAAGCATGACTAACATTTGTATCCTATTGATGTTATGAATAATGAATTATAATGAATTATCATCTTAGAAATTTTTGTTTTAAATAAGTTTTCTGCTACGATTATGTTTGAAATAATTAGAGTTCTCCATATTAGACAAAATTAATATTTTTCTTCATAGAAATGTCGGCCCTGAAACTAATGGAAAATGAGCTAGCCCGCGCTAGACAGGCGAACGCGGAGCTACTCAGCCAGATACTACAGTTAACTCGCGAAGTACAACAGGTCAAGGCGACCTGTTTAGACCCCAAACGGACGAAACTACTCTACCAACGACTCACCGCAGCTCAAAAAGGCTGGGCCGAAGAACGCCAGCTCAATCGGAGTCTGCGTACACAGATCAGGGGCTTAGAAGTTGCCCTAGCAGCCTGTCGGGAAGGGGAAGCGGTAACGTACCCGCTCATCTTCGCCCCTTCCCAACTATCAAGTCAACGCGTCATTGATGAAGCCACACCAGGCCAAAACCCGACAGCTATCCAATCAACCATCCGCCGGCCGGGACGCAAGGAACGGGCCCGACGCCGAGCCGCACAAGCGTCAAGTCAATCAACTTAACTTATTATGCATGTCCTTTGTTCGTTAAATAAATCATCTCTCGTATATTCGGTCATAGTGGGGTTGACTCGAAAATCACTTACATCAATCAGACTAAATTTAATTCGCATTTCCACGTTGGGGACCAAGTAAAGCGAGCATAGGTCTTCTATCGACAGCTCGTGAACCCGAGGATTGTCCGAGCAACTATAGTACTAGCATATGGTACTCAATTTTTGCGGGCATTCCACCACTTGAACACATTACCAACGTTGCCTAGCAACGGGTGCCAAGTGGCGGTTAGTATCATTTTGTATGGCGTTACTAGGGTAGCCATAAAGTTAAGCAAGATGCGAAACCCTGTAACCCACCATACAAATTTGGGGGCTCAGCCGGGATTGAATGATTTTGTTGGCAAAGGACCAAAAGAAACCGAAATAAAAATCTTGGAATTAAATAGAAAATGTCGGGACGACATTTTACCAAACCCCGCAGAGATGAAATACCGTTGAAAAGCGAACAACCTGACTACAGATAAGGAGAAATGTCAAAGAAATAAACGACTGGCCCACCAAGTACAAATTTGGGGGCTCAGCCGGGATAGAATGATTTTCTTGTACAACAAGCGAGGGGACATAAAGCATAACTATCTTTTTAACAGAAAATGTCGGGACGACATTTTGCCGAACCCCAGAGGGATGAAACATGTGGAACTTTAAAATGTAAAGACCGATTGCAAAGATGGATGAGAAATTGTAAAGATCGATGAAAAGCGATCAACCCGACTACGAGATACAAATTTGGGGGCTCATAAAATGACTGGTTTTACAAAGAACCCAAGGAATACAAGCAAAATAGAAATATTGAGACGACATATTGCAAAACCCCCAGAGAAATGAGAACGTCATGAAACAAAAACCCAGAGAATAACTGATGAAAAACGAACAACCCGACTACAAGATAACGATGTAAACAATGAAAAACAACCACGCTGACTACAATAAAACAACCAACCCATTAATACAACGATTGTTTTGCAAAACCCCAAGGAACCAAACGGACATTAAAGTTACATAGACAGCAACGCCAAAGCATTCAACATCCATCAATACTTGACGACACAACACCCTTGTAAGATACCAACAACACGACAAGACGCATAAGCAAACAACATATAATTAAAAGGGCAAAATGCGGGATAAAATGAAATGGGGTAAGTAAGGGGGAATAACGACAAACGGGAAAAACAATAAAACGATAATAAAATAAATTACAACGGGTAATTATAATAATTAAAGTAATAGCTTATTAAAACAAAATATTAAACTAAGAGTTGAATGAATAACATACAATTTAGTTAATTAGTAGTTAAATAGATTTAATGGGTAATTAAAAGAGATTTAATAATTTTAGATGGAACCAACAAAAATTATAGAAAAACTAAAGGGTATCCTAAACATCGAAAATGATAACTTAGAGGAACTAATCAACAAACAAAAATTAATTAAACGAGCTAAAGAGGAGATATCAACGATTTCCAACCTGTACTCCGACGAACATTGCATATTAATAAAATTGCTCGATATTGATAAAGATGTAACAACCGAAAGGATATATGAAATCCTATCCATGAGATTGGACATAACCAAATTTGGGAAAAGCTGGAACAAGTTAATGAAAAAGGTCGAAAATATTGAGGACGAGATTACAACAACAATGAAAAAACAAACTAAGGCTTATGTGGAGTGTTATGCGTGCAAAACAGAGGAAGCACGAGTAATGGTGATACCTTGCGGACACCTGAGTTATTGTTATGGATGCGCACAAGAGTCGCACTGCATGTTATGCCAGCGAAAGATAAAGGAAAGACTAATTGTTTACTTTCCATGAATTGTTATGATATGAAATAAATGTGTATTGTCCATTATTCGAATTATTATCAGATGGTGAAATAAATGAGTTTGTGAAAAAATAACGTAAAAATAAATATGCAGTGTTCGTAGATAAAATAATAACCTGACAACGATAAATAAAGGTAATAGACCAAATACATGAAAGCCGAATTAAGGAAATAATTAAAACACATGCACAGAGACACAAATAATTGGACGGAAAAATTTCGACAACCAACTTCCTAGAGTATAATTCTTTTTGTTTTATTGATATTATATTTATCGATACTATATTGAGATAAGACGAGGAAAAATGGTTAACCTGAGCTATCTAGTGATAGTACGCTCACCCAAGGGAAACCCTGATCAACCCTACTGAGAAAGGAACTGGTAGGCCAAGTCGCGTATGTCAGCAAGTAACCGGCGAGAGATTGATCACCTCTTTTGGGGAGCTTGCTGATGCGATTACCACAAATTTTGAAGGGGGGGAGTGAAGAGATAGACCGAGAGGTGAGAGAAAGAGTGTACACGGAACGGAATTAGTAGTTTTGATTAAAGGTACCTAGAGATGATCTTTTTTCCCTAGCTGGTGGTGAGGCACCAGAGGACAGCTACGGACTGTCGTGTTCAGGTTGTTATCAGCCAAGGGACTGATGGCGCTGAGCCGTTCGATACAAAAACCCGGATCACACACCGAGTGTCGAACGATTTTTTTATTTGCTGGGAGGAACTCGATACAACAACCCGGATCCCACACCGAGTATCGGGGGGCCAAACGGTAGGTGAGATGTGAATTAACCGGTAAATGGTTCATACTCAAAATGTCCTACTAAGGTCAGATAAGGGCGGCCGAATTGAGCCGGGAAATCTGACAGGTCAGATAAGGGCGGCCGAATTGAGCCGGGAAATCTGATTGCAGAGGCGGGCAGGGATTAGAAATTTTCCGCGCCTATATTTAATCGCTTCCTTTTCTTTTCACTATTCGGGAAATCAAGTAAACCGTTTTTGGAACTTGATTGAACGTCTAGGCATTTCCATACTTTTATATTCTCCGAGGTACACAACCCGGATCCCACACCGAGTACCGAGGGAATGTTTTTTTATTGCCCAGCGAGGAGTTTGGTACAATAACCCGGATCCCACACCGAGTACCAAATATCCGAATGGCGGTGAGTAAAGCGTAACCGGAAGAATGCGCGGCCAAAAGACGCCATGGCTTGAGAGTCAGTGTGAGGCCTCAAACATACCCAAAAGTCACTGATGAGCTCAAGTCCGGTGAAACAATGAGAGATAATATGAATAAGATGAGTATGAATAGGAGCAAAGATGAAATCGATAGAATACGATTATGATTAGATTAAACAGTAAAGATGAGATATGATTATGATTAAATATTAGAGGCCATAGAGTGCCGGATAAGATATGATTATGATTAAATATTAGAGGCCATAGAGTGCCAGATAAGATATGATATGAGTAAAGACGAAATATGATTATGAATAGATATTAAGGTCACAGATGACCAGTAAACGAGTTAAAGCCGAAGGCCGAAGAGCCAACGGAAATTATAGAGGGCATAGAGCGCCAGCGATTGAGGATTAAGCAAATGAATTTTTGAGAGACATAGGAAAAATAATTAATGGATTGATTGAGAATATGAATATGATGATTTTATTGATATTATAATATAGATAATTGATGCGACTATATAGATAACTGATAAGACTATATAGATAATTGATACGAGATTAATAGATAATTGTTATGAGGTATAGATAATTAAAAATAGACTTAAAATGAGGGGGGTGAGTCAGATGTAGAGGACCACCACGATAAATGCGAACAAGGGATAATAACGTATATAGTATGGTAAATGGAGGAGAAATTGGTATAGAGTATAGAATATTGGAGTGTTATTTATTTTTAGGAATCAATAGTCCAACAAAGCAATCCAAGTCAAGTGCAAAGCAAAGCAAAGGAGAAAATATTTCAGAGCAAACGACAAAGCAAAGTAATAACAAAGAAACTTGAATAAACGAACAGAAAAGAATTTGGAATAAACGTCAGAGTAGCCACGAGTAATAAGCAACCAGAAGTTCAAAGCAACCCAAGCAAGAAAAGAGAAACCAGCCAAGCAAACGAATAACCGTAAACATTGATAGCATCAGCAACTATACGAGAAGCAAAAGCCAAGAGAATAGAGAAAAAAGTTTATTAAAAACAGAAGAAAAGAAAAAAGTTCGTTACAGCAGAAGTGTCAACACCAGAGTATCAACTACAGCAGCAACAGGAACCGGCACAGATAGTGGATTAACCGACGTCGAATTCAACAGTAGCGAAGAAAACGAAATAAACGATACAGAAAACCGGTTGCCAATAATAGAATCAGAAAACGAAGAAGAGAGATTAAAAAACTTAAACCCAAACATGGCAAATTCCACAAATTCCAACATGACTTCAATTCCGGATGCAAATACAATGTTGAATAACAATAATGTGATGACGGGAGAATTCAGAGAAAAGTTTAGAGGAGAACCGTTCGACGGTAGTCTCAACAAATTGGATACATTCATAAAAGAATTTGAAGTGTATAAAAATATCTGTCACTGGACAGATCAAAAAGTAAAAGAGCGACTACCCTTGTATTTGAAAGGGAGCGCACAAGATGCATTCGTAGAGGAAGCGAGAGATATAACGAAACTGACAACGTGGACAGAGATTAAAGAGTTCTTAATAAAAATATTCGGAATAGAGAAAAAGGGAAATAGGAAGATATTAGACTTCCTACATCGAAAACAAAGACGAGATGAATCGAATGCAGTATACGCATGTGAATTAAAGAAATTGTGTAAAGAAGCCTTCGGAGAACATGATTTGCCCGAAGATAAAATGGTAGACGTCTTCATAAGAGGAATCAAAAGGGAAGACATACGAGCTAACCTTGGATGCTTGGCACCAGAGACATTAGATCAAGCAGTAACAATCGCAAATAGATGTGAAGCCCATCTGGGGCTGGGATATCAAGTGGCAGTCTTGGCCACAGAACCAACAACATCAACAGTCAATGCCAACAATCAAAACAACAATATCAATCCAGCCATGAATCAATTCATACCCAGAGCACAGCAGATGTTCAAGCCACCAGCAACAAGAAATCCAGAAGACAGAGGTAATAACCAAGTAAGCTATAATAATAATTTCAGGAACAAGCCAAACGCAAACGAACAATGCTCCACATGTCAAAAAATGGGACATCGATCAGAAAATTGCTTCCGGAATTACAACTGCCAGATATGTGGAAAACGAGGGCATACTGAGAGAATATGTCAACAACTTAACAGCAAAGCGTGCTACAATTGTGGTCAACAAGGGCACATCGCAAGGCGATGCAACATAAGAGGAGAGTCAAACCAATCAAGACCAAACAATAATCCTACAAGAAATCCACAAATTAACGTGATACAAGAAATAGACATGTTACGGGAAACATTACAGCGAATGCCCATGGAATTAAAAGAGATGATGCAACAGATGCCCGCCAATATACAACAACAACGAATCAATGTAATGAGAAGCAATGAGGAGATTCAAGAGCTGCGAACTAGAGAATATCAAGAGCAACAACAAGCTGAATGGCAAAGACTACAAATAGAGGAAGCCCAGGAAATCCAGCAAAGATGGGAAAATCGAAAACAAACCCCGAAAAGAATTAATATGATGAGGATGGAAATTCCAGATGAAATTCACACTGCGGAGCAGTGTGTTGAGAACGAAGGGGGAGGAAATATGATAACCGATAATGAGAAAACAGTTGAATTGAATACGATGGAGAAAATAGAGGCCATCAAAGAATTTACAGAGGAGGAAAAACAGAGACGGCGACAACTAAAAGAAATGACAACTGAGAAATCAGACGAACCAGAAACTCGAGAGAATAATCAAGCAGAGAGGATGATAACGGAAGATCAAAACGAGAAAACATTAGTATACGAGATGGACGAACTCGAAGATGAAATCATGACGCAAACAATAGAGAGTACACTCGAAAAAATAAAGCAAGAAGAAGCTTTAGAACAAGAGGAGGATCAATTAAAAGAAAAAGAAGCAATCCTGAAACAAGAGAAAGCGGAACTAAGAAAGAAGGCGCTAATATTAAAAATAGACGGAGCGCTGAAACATTTGGAACAAGAACAAGCACTAGATCAAAAAATAGAAGTGATGGCAAAGAAAGTACTATCGCAAGAAATGAAAGAGCCAGAATTGAGAAATGAACAGGAAGCATCAACGTCACAAGAAAAGGAAAAGATATCAGAACCAATAATAACAAAAAATCGAATCCAGAGGATACTGCTACAAAAAATAGAAACAAGAATCAGAAAAGAAAAGCCCACATGGAGCGAAGCTCAAATTGAAAACAGAATAAAAGAGATATGGTTCCAAACAAAAGGGCCAACAAAGATAATGAAAGAGGAGGAACAACCACATATTAATATGTTGAGACAAATACCAGACGATCAAACAGATGAAGATGAAAGTGAAATAAGCAGTCTGGGGGGAGAAATATTTCAGTCATGCGAGGAAAACAAACCATGCAAAGACGAATCGAAATCCGAATTAGAGGAAATGGAGACGAACGTGCCAAGAGAAGATGAAACCGAGATATTAAAAGAAATTAATGAAATTGTAGAAGAAGTAGATCGAAACCAAATGTTCCTAAACCTCAGAGATACAACCACCTACAGCAGAATAATGAAACTGATTGCGAAAGGATATCAACAAGATAACGGTACATTTACGGCATCATGGAAAGACATGATAAAAAAGTACCAAGAGAATCTGAAAGAATATGATAGAGAAGAGTATCAGGTAATTATTGATTTTCCAGAGATACCAAGACAGATAATAGCCACAAGAGGCGAGAGCACAAACGAGTTGTATGATTGGGTAGTGAAAAAGCTAGGACCCAGTTATAAAAATAAACCTTTATATTATCAAGGAAGGAAAATAAAGCGAGATATACACCTAGCAGATGCTCTAATATGGCCAAAAGGAATAAATGTGGTAACATTACACAAAAACGAAACTGAGGAAACGACAGCAGAAATATGGCAAAAAATTCATATATTATATGCTAAAGAAATAAAACCTGGATTGGAAAAAGAGAGACAAAAGATAATGAGACAAAACCAGATAAAAATGACAGAACAAGCAATAGATCAAGCCAGAAAATATATTAACCGATTATCGTTAACGAGACCGATCTCAATGAAAATATTTGTAGAAGCTGTACGGGATACAGACATAATGAGATTCGATAATGAGAGAACAGATGAGTTGATAGCCAAATATGGAGAGCACCAAAGAGATATGAGGGGAGATGAACCAATAAAGATAAAAATAAAGCTACCGAATGATGAAATAAAAGAAATACTAGTAGATCCCGATTGTCAAATGCACGAATTATACCGACGAATAAACAGAGAAATCATCCAACCAATAATCGAAAACAGTGATGATGGTATGGTAGAAGACGTGGCTATAATGTATCACAAACGGCAAATAAGTCCGCGAGAGCGAACCCCGATATACGAATTAGGTATATGGGAAGACGGACAAACTATCAATATCATAGCCATGGATGAACCAGAGAGAAAAAATACAACAAAAAGAGAACAACAGATCCAAGAGTTTCAAGAGGAAATGAAAAGAAAAATGGACCAAATACTAACCATCTACCAGTTATGGAGGCAAGATGTGAAGTTGGGTACAAAATTACAACCAATAGATGATTCGCGATGCCGATCAACACCATGGAAAAAGGTGTATGATGAAAAGACAAAAGAGTGGAAATGGAAAACGGAGAGAACCGAACCAAAATGGAGAAAATATATACCAGGAGAAGCGCCGGAAGACGCAGCTAACGAAACAACCCTGGAGCTATACGAAGACGAACCATACGAAGATTTACCAGAGGAGATGATAAATGAAATGGAATGGCAACCAGAGGAAGATGAGGAAATAAACGATAGAGCTCGATTAGCCCCATACACATGGAAAATAGGTAGATGGGCTGAAAAAGTAAAATCGGCTGAGGAAGAGAAAATCATCGGTATTACAAGCCATCAATTCTATACAGAGATCGGAGGATACCGAATGAAATTGAGAGTATACCCAAACGGAGACGGGGTTGGTAAAGGAAAATATCTATCAGTGTATTTTCTATTAGCAAGAGGCAGATATGACGGCAAGTTAGAGTGGCCATTTAATCGAAAAGTCACAATTTCAATCGCTAAACCCGGAAAATGGGAAGAGCGACACAGCGAAAAATTGGGAGTAGACCCAAGATCTATGATAAGTCAAAAGCCAAAATCCACTGAAAATGTTGCAGGAGGAGTACCACAATTTCTACTGAAAAAATATGTAACACCTCAATTCGTAAAAGATGACACGATATATATCACCATCGAAGTAGAAACAGAGCGAGAAATGAAATTGCGAATCCAACAAGAACAAGCGAGACCACGAATCAGCGTACTCGAGAAACGAATTCCAGGAATAAAATACTTGCCCACAGATATAGACGATCCTGTGGAGGAAGGATTAACACGATTAACGGAAACGCAAAAATGTAGAGAGTTAGCAGCGATATTGAGAACCGGAGCCAAGAATCAAAGACGAACTGTAACAGATTTAGCAAAATGGATAATCGATTCGTGTAGTAGAGTGGAGAATCTGCGAAACATCGTAAAGGAAATAGAGGAGTATCGGAGAATGTATGCGTGGTACCCAGAGCAATTCCGAGAAATTATCCGAAAATGGAAACACACCGAATGGGCAGCCGAAACAATAGAGAAGTATAGTTTAAAAATTATGACACCAGATTTCGAACCAATTGAAAGAGAATTTTATATCACTGCCAAGGTGAGTGAAGTGAAAAAGAGAATACCGTATGAACCGCCATTTCATTTACAATACGAAGGACGATCATTAGATGACGATCTTGAAATTGGAATTACGCAAATGCAATTGGGATTAATAAATATATTAACAGTAGCAAAGATCGCGGGTAGAGAACTCAATAAAAGAGAGATTAAAACGAAAACGCCAATAGGGCGACAAGAAAGTCTAAACACACCAGAAGTTCCACCTGCAGCAGATGAAGTAATCGTTATCACAACAGGAGATGAAGAAATACTAAATGATCTAAATGATATCGTAGACGAGGAAACAACCAGGAGAATACCGGAATCAAGAGATTTGTTCATGACAGAAAACGAAGACGACATGGTAACAGATGAACCAGACGAGCTAGTATGTGGTCAAAGACAACTAGTCGAAATTATAGAGCCAGATACCGAAGAGGAAAATAAAAAGAAAGAGAGAAGGCGCCGAAATTCGACAGGAGACGAATGGGATAATTGGATAAATGAACGAGGAGCTACAACATCCAGAGAAACAGCAGACGAACAACCCAAACGAAAAGAAACAGGTACGGCAATGGAAAAGAAATCCAGAGGACGACCAAAAATTGATAAACCAGCTCCAGAAAGGAAAACCAAAGAGCAAATGCAGATGGATCAATTGACAACGAAATTGAACAAGCTTAGTCAAGTAACGAAGCAGTTACAGGGAAAACTGAAAGGTCAAGAACAAGGAGCAAAGTGGATCAACAGACTAATAACTGAGATGCTGGGATTAGCAAATCCAGAAATAAAGAGAAATTTAAAACTTAATAATATCGGAGCAGAAGCGAAACAGCTTTGGGCAGCAATAAAACCAATAATAAATAAAATAATGGATAATAAAGTACGAACCACAACCAAAGATCCAGAGGAATTATTGTTGATAATAAATCACTTAACGAAACGATCTGATGACCCAAATAGATATTTGGTAGGAATGGCCTACCTGATGTACAATACGATAGTGATATACAGAAAGCGAACTCCAAGATACAACCCAAACGGATATGAATTTGCAATAACAGACATTATCAGGAAAGTAATTGAACCATTCATCCTGATTCAAGGTGGATGGCAAGCCTTTATAAATTTAGTAAGCAAAGATGATCAAACTGAAGTAATGCAGACAAAGTTAAAAGAGTTATTAACGGAATTCGAAACAACGATCAATGCAAGCGACCCAAAAACAGCTAGAAAAGGGATGAATACGATAATCACTACAATACTCATATGGATGATGTGCGTAAAAGGAGTAGAACCGTTTGTAGTATATGATTGTGATAACATAAAGATTGGTGATAAATATTCACTAAAGGAAACGGAAGAGTGCAAAGCTGCAAACCCCGGTAAATTGCAGACGACGGCAACAGCAGTATCATATAATGTATACCAAGAAGTAGATTTCATAAAAACGGAAATCAAGGAATGTTCAGTAACAAGGAAAATCGTAGCATTTCATTGCGGACATCACTCGCATTCAACAATTATAGAAGCGGGAACGGAAACAACAGTAGTATCAGTAACGCGGAGCGAATGTGAAGAAGGATTCACAACAGGACGCATCTCAATAGCTGGACGAGTAAATGTAGCAGCTGAGGAAGGAAAAATAAAAACTACCCGAGTATATGCTGCGGGGAGAATAACGGCTGGAGACGGAACATGCCAAGGAGGAGAGTACACCCTATTAAACCAATTAGTCAAAGGAGTAGTAGTGATTGAAAGTTACCAAGTAAAGTTGGAGAAATATCAAGGATATTTTGATCCGGACACACAAGCGATGAAAAAGTACCCTCAATGTCTAGCAACAGATAGATCATGTAATACGGGAATGTCAACGATCGTATATCACGCCGATACCAGAACTTGCAGACTCACCTTATTGAAAAGCGCAATATTTGACGAAGTGCAAGGACGAGTGCACAGCGAAACAGAAACCAATACGCAGAAAAGCGCATTAGATGAAATACGTAGAACCGGAAGAATCGGAAAACCAACGATAACCACAACTATCGGATCAGAGGTCACGCCAACGGTAGTAATATCAACAGATACCACAATCGGAATGAGATTTATAAAAGGACGAATGGTGAGTAAATGTGACGAAATGGTAGCCAGTACGAATTACAAAGGAATATTCTTATCGCGAACAGCAATACCAAACGCAAAAGCGCAAATAGACCCCAAAGATGTAAAACTATATCTCTATATAAATAACAAGATGGATTTCTTATATCATAAAGGATTAGCATCAACAGAGAAAATATACTACGATTTAGTTAAAAATGATTGTATCCTGAACAGAGAAATATTAAAAACAAAGTTAGCAATGGCAATCACGAATCCAGATAACGCAATTCCACTACTACCACTCCAAGAAGGATACTTTGGAAGAATCGTTGGAGAAGTTATGTACACATACAGATGTGAAAAGACAATCGCAAAATTGCCAGAGAATTCAACAATCCCCAGAGATAAATGCATAAACGAATTAGAGATAATGCATAAAGGAAAAATCAGATTCGCTCAACCAGTAACAAGGATGATAAATCCAGAAAAATTTGTACCCAATATGTTCAGTTGTAGTAACGTATATGGACCATTATTCGAAATAAGAGATGGAAGTTGGTTACAATTCCCAACTCGAGTAATAGTAGCGCCACCAAAAATATTTGGACTTACAGAATTGGCTAGCGAAGCAGAATTCAAACCAGTTGATATATCACAGAGTGGAATATACCAAACGAAAGATCTAGAACGAGCCAGAGAACATTTATTATTCCCAGCGCAAAGGCAAGCAATATTATCCAATATTGTAACTATAACGGGAGGTAACAACTATGGAGAGAAACCCAACTACGAATTATTACTATCGCCAGATCATTTTCAACATGCAACAGCAAATATGATGAAAGCCATGTGGGGAAGATTCTTAATCTTCGGACAAATGATGGCAGGAATTTTAGGAATAATACTTATCATTCAAATCGTAAGAGTGATCCTAACACAAATGTTAGCATGTTTCGATATTTACAAAAGAGAAAGAAAAATCAACTGGAAAATGGCAATTGGATTTTTACCGTTTTTAGCTAAAACAATGGTGTTACATGGACACTCAAAAGATATTCACAAGATAAAGAGATTAGTAGGAATCCTAACGAAAATGAATGGTACCGACGAAGAAGTCGGACAAAAATTTAAAGCAATAATGAGGCTAGAAGCCGAGAAAACCAGAATGAAGCGACAAAAAACGAGCAACTGGAAACGATGGATAAATTTCAAAGATGATAGCAGTGATAACAGCGACCACGACGAAAACCAAGGAGGAACGCAGATGCTAACTCAAGAGCAACTCAAACAATGGGAAAATCGAAAGACAAGACATAGTGGACATTTCAATCATCCACCACCAGTATATGAATGTCTAAAGAAAACAACAAAATCAGTAGAACGAAATGTACCGATACCAAGACCAACAACATTACGAAATATTTATCCAGTACCATACGAACCAAATTGGGCAGACTTAGTGCCAAGAACCAGCCAAAGATCGAGAAGTGTGGATCAGGATCCAGAAACTCGAACCATAGCTATGTTACAAACATTAGCTGGACCAACATTAACGGTACCCATAGAGATAAATGGAGTAGAAATAAAAGCAATGATTGATACGGGAGCAAACATTTCAGCAATAAAAATGGATAAAATACCCGGAAGACTATGGCCATGTATAGAAGAAGCTAACATGGACGTAATAACCTGCAGCAAAGAATCAGTCGCAGTCATCGGAAAAATCTGGTCAATAATCGAATATAAAAATGTAAAAATCAATACGTATCTAGCGGTTATCAGAAGATTGAGTGCAGATTGTATAATTGGAACAGATCTCATGCCAGAATTATTAAAAGAGATAATAATAGACCTAGGATCGATGGAGCTGAGAGATAAAACCGGACGAATATGTATGCTGAAATCAGAAGTGAGATGCTCAGAGAAAATAGTGGTGCCAGGGCGCACACAAATGATTTGTTACGTAAAAGTGAACGAGGAAACCAGAGGAGAAATGATTTTCGAACCTAATCACAAATTTGAGAAAAAGAAAGAACTGCCATTAGCCAGAGAAATAGTGTATGTAAACGATAACAGTGAAATACCAATCAATATTACAAATTTTGACGAGGAAGACAAAGTCATTTACGAAAACGAAAGATTGGGGAAACTAACACCGATGATGGACATTGAACTTCCAACAACAAAAACGGAAGGAAATGAGGAAGAATTATGGACAATCGACAGTCAGCTACTAAACGAAAACGAGAAAGAACAACTACAAAAACTGCTAATGGAATTTAAAGATATATTTGCAGCATCCGACTTAGATCTCGGTACAAGCGATGTAACGCAACACACGATACCATTAACAGACGATACCCCAATAACACTACGGCCATATCGATTGGCAGAAGCCCAAAAACCAGAAGCAGAAAAAGAAGTGCAAAAGATGTTAGACGCAGGAGTAATCGAACCAAGTTGCTCGCCATGGCAATTTCCAGTAGTCATGGTAAAGAAAAAGGACGGAACACAACGGTTCTGTATAGATTATCGACGACTCAACGCAGTAACAAAACGGGATACATATCCGTTACCAGACATAAATGAAATGTTACAAACCCTACACGGAGCAGCTTATTTTACATCGCTAGATTTAAAAAGTGGTTATTGGCAGATAAAGGTCAAAGAGGAAGACAGAGAGAAAACTGCTTTTACAATCGGAAAAGATCTATATCAATTTAAGAAAATGCCTTTTGGACTAACCAACGCACCAGCTTCATTTCAGAGATGCATGAACTTCGTAACTCATGGCATTAAACAATGTATGGTATATATTGATGATTTATTAATTTATTCTAGCACCTTCGAGCAACATTTAAAAGATATCCGTAATGTATTCGTTCGACTAAGACAATGGAAATTAAAATTGAAACCCTCCAAATGCGATTGGGCAAAAGAAAAAGTTACCTTCTTAGGACATATTGTGTCAGCAAAAGGCAAAGAACCAGATCCAAGAAACATCGAAAAGATAAAGAATTGCCCTGCACCAAAGACAGTCACGCAAGTGCAAGAATTCTTAGGCTTATGTGGATACTATCGAAAGTTCATCAAGAATTACGCAACTATTGCGAAACCCATACAAGAGTTAACCAAAAAAGATACCCCGTTTATATGGGAAGAGGAACAACAAACAGCCTTTGAAACACTCAGAGATAAACTGATATCAGCACCAATACTCGTACACCCGGATTTCAAGAAACCATTTTTGTTAGCAACAGACGCAAGTGGATATGCATCTGGAGCAGTCCTAGGACAATGGGATGACGAGAAAAGAGAGCGAGTTATTGGATATTACAGTCGAACATTCAAGAAACATGAAAAGAATTACTCTGTGACTGAAAGAGAGGCATTAGCAATTATCCAAGCTATTAAACACTTCAAATATTTGTTATGGGGTCACGAGATATATATCACGACGGACCATCAACCATTGGTATGGTTGGGACAACACAAAGAAGCCTCTAGCAGATTAATGAGATGGGCAATGCAGTTGCAAGAATACTCACCGTATATCAAATTCAAATCGGGAAAAGCCAACGCTAACGCAGATTGCATGTCAAGATTTGTATTTGAGGAACTGATGGATCATGATGTAAGACGAATATGCATGATCATCGCAGAAGATATAGATTTTACAAAACTAAAAAACGAACAGAAAGAAGACGAAGAATTAAAGACAATAATCGAATTTATGGAAACTAACGATATGAAAATCTTCGACAACAACAGCAAACTGAGAGAGCATATGGAGAAACACAGACATCGATATACCATGGAGAAGGGATGGTTATTATTAATGGATGGCGAGAAAAGACTTATGTGTTTACCAGAAAGTAGACGAAAGGAGGTATTGATGCAATACCATGATGGAAAACTTGGAGGACACATGTCAGCAAAAAAGACGGAAGCAAGATTACGTCAAAAATATTATTGGCCAAATATCGGAGAAGACGTGAAAGGATGGATAAAGAATTGTCTGATATGCGCAACAAGGAAAAGCACAGGAAGCAAATTGAAAGCACCATTAAAGCCAATGCCAATTCCACCAGAACCAATGACGATGATTGCAATGGATGTAGTAGGACCACTACCAGAAACCAACGATGGAAATATCTATATATTAGTAGTAACAGATTATTTATCAAAATTCCCGGAAGCATTCGCAATACCAGATCAAAAAGCCAGAACAATAGCGAGAATCCTAGTAGAAGAGATATGCTGTAGATACGGAACACCTAAACAGATTTTAACTGATCAAGGAACCAACTTTATGAGCGAAATAATAGAGGAAGTAACGAATTACTTCAGAATTGCGAAGCTGAGAACATCACCGTACCATCCACAAACAAATGGTCAAACCGAACGAATCAATGGTATACTAATAGAAATGATGTCGAATTATGTAAGCAGACACCAAAAAGATTGGGATAGATATATAAATCTATGCCTTATGGCATACAGAATGTCAATACACTCAGCAACAAAAATGAGTCCATTTAAATTAATGTACGGCAGAGAATGCAACATGCCGATAGACTTAGAATATCAACCGCCAATATCACAGTATATGGAAATTGATGATTATGTAACAGGATTCAAAGAGCGAATGCAGGAAATCTGGAAAACGGCAGGTATGAATATTAGATTTAACCAAGAAAGCTATAAAGAATTACATGATAAAAAGCGAGACGTACGCGAGCATAACTTTCAGGTCGGAGACTGGGTAATAATCGCAACGCCAGAAATTATCCCAGGAGTAGCCAGAAAACTACAAAGATGTGGTAAAGGACCATACGAGATAATGTATGTAAACGAGAATAACGCCCGAGTTAAATTGGTCAACAACCCACTCACCAGACCTATGTACGTGAACGTAAGCAGATGTAAAGCAATACCTAGAACAATAACAAGAGAACCAGAGAATCGAGGTATGCAAACCAGATCACAAACGCAACAGTTGAGTATAAACGGACTAACGATGAGTCGAAAAATAGAAACGACACCAAATAAAACTGTGGAAGAACCTAAACCAGATGAATCCAAAATAACTCTAAACGCGACCCAAGACAATGTAGACAAGATGGATATAATAGTAAAAGCCATCAGAGAAATAATGCCAAAATGGGTCGAAGGAAAAGGATGGATGAGAATAGTAAACAAAGCGGGAAAAATCGCAATGGATTATGCTAAAGGAGCTAGAAGCCCACCAGAAATGGATCATATCAAAGAAAGTATACCCATAATCTTTACTATGGCGGATGTGGAAGGAAACGTACCCTTGCACATTGCAGTTCAACACAGAAACACTCAAAGGATAATAGACATAATTCAATTTATGCAGAAATGCGGACACAGCTCAAATATACCAAACGAAGAGGGACAAACACCACTAATGTTCGCAGTGGCAGCAGATGCTTCTACAACAGTCCTGAGAGAGTTACTAAGAACCGGATCATCGTTCAAAGAAAAAGATAATGGAGAAAATAATGTATTACACTATACACTGAAATCCAGACAGGCAAGTGCAATAAAATTTATAACCAGTAACGCGACAATTAGAGAGAAAGAAATGATGGGTAAAACAATCCAAACATTATGGGAAGCGATCGACGCCAAACAAGACGAAGCAACAGCCAACCTGATGAAATGGACCTACGAAGGTTCACCACTTAAAGTATTCGATTTAAACTATATGGTAAGAAATAGAAACATTCTATTAAAAGAAACAATATACGCTCACTATCCTTTCCCAAAAACAATAAAAGCAATGTTGAAATGGGAAGGACTGAAATTCACCAATCATCCAAAAGAAGCAATACGAATCGGAGACAAAAAGGAACAGTTATTGATGATAATACACAGATGGCATCGAAAGCAAATAAGATTCCAAGCGAGCAAACAAGAGATAAAAGAGATGGACGACATAAAAGCCAGAATAATAAAAGTATACGAGGAAATAATTGAAACAATAAATGTCGAGGACGACATTTCAAAGGAAACCCCGGATGGAGATAATAATAATGAAGAAGGGGGTGACAGCAGCAAAAACCAGGATAATCAAAATACTGGAGACGAAAATAAATCCGCTCAACAGGAGAAAAAGGAATCATCCAAAAAGGAACGTCAAGAAACGAGCAACAGCAATAACGAGGGAAAACGAAACAAAGGAATAATGTTATTACAACAAAGAAAAAATCAAAACCGACCGACCCTGCTACAAAAAATAATGATATTGATTACGTCCATCAAGTTAACGGAAGCTGACGAAAATATCACGAAAGAAATGAGATCGTTCAGAATACGAACAATAAACGATAAAGGAATTTCGAGCAAAGGAATATGCTTACAACTGACAATGAATACAAGCATAAGTTGCCAATTCGATTCAATAGGAAAACCAGGAAAGATGGAAATACGATCCGAAAACTCATCATCATGTCAAACCACCAAAGACGTATGTAGAGATGCTACAAAAGATAGAAACGTAAAAATCCAAATAGAGCCAGGGATAGGCAAACTACGAATAATAAACAGAGGAATAGAGACGATTGAACAAGTATGTATACAGAATAAAATTATCGATTGTTGGAAAATGAATATGAAAGCGGGAAAGAAATGCGAATGAGTAGTGGGATGTGTCACATCCAGCACATGTCACATCCAGCACAGTACCCCTCCCCCCCCCGGCTGAGAGAAAATTTTTCTAAGTCCAAAAGACAAAGACCATGACTCATTCAAGGTCATTGAAACAAAGACCATGACTCATTCAAGGTCATTGGATGACTCATCATATTTTCAAGGTCATTTAAACAAAATGAAATTCATATTGATATATTTTTTCAAGGTCATTTAAACAAAGACCATGACTCATTCAAGGTCATTGGATGACTCATCATATTTTTTCAAGGTCATTTAAACAAAGACCATGACTCATTCAAGGTCATTGGATGACTCATCATATTTTTTCAAGGTCATTTAAACAAAGACCATGACTCATTCAAGGTCATTGGATGACTCATCATATTTTTTCAAGGTCATTTAAACAAAGACCATGACTCATTCAAGGTCATTGGATGACTCATCATATTTTTTCAAGGTCATTTAAACAAAGACCATGACTCATTCAAGGTCATTGGATGACTCATCAAAAATTTTCAAGGTCATTCAAAAGTAGGTCAAGGTCAATCAAAAGTAGGTCAAGGTCATTGGATGACTCATCAAAAATTTTCAAGGTCATTCAAAATTTCTCAAGGTCATATTATTTTTAAACATTTTTTAAATTTAAATTTACTACTTATAAAAATAAGTAGTATATATTTTGTACATTTATTTTATTATTATTAAATTAAATTGTTTGTTTTAATCAAGTCAATTATTTTATTATTATTATTATTATTATTATTATTATTATTAATATTATTAATATTATTATTATTATTTTTATTATTATTATTATTATTATTTTTATTATTATTATTTTTATTATTATTATTATTTTTATTATTATTATTATTTTTATTATTATTTTTATTATTATTATTATTATTTATTATTATTATTATTATTATTATTAATATTTTTATTATTATTACAAGTTTTATTTATTAAGATTATAATTTTTATTATTATTATTACATGTTTTAATTTTTTTTTTTTATTACAAGCTTTATTTATTATTAATATTATTCTTTTTATTATTATTATTATTAATATTATTCTTTTTATTTTTATTATTATTTTTATTATTATTAATATTTTTATTATTATTACAAGTTTTATTTATTAAGATTATTAATATTATTATTATTATTTTTATTATTATTTTTTATTAATATTATTCTTTTATATTTTTATTATTATTAATATTTTTATTATTATTACAAGCTTTATTTATTAAGATTATAATTTTTATTATTATTATTACATATTTTAATTTTTATTACAAGTTTTATTTATTAAGATTATAATTTTTATTATTATTATTACAAGTTTTATTTATTAAGATTATAATTTTTATTATTATTATTACATATTTTAATTTTTATTACAAGTTTTATTTATTAAGATTATAATTTTTATTATTATTACATATTTTAATTTTTATTACAAGTTTTATTTATTAAGATTATAATTTTTATTATTATTACATGTTTTAATTTTTTTTTTTTTATTACAAGCTTTATTTATAATTAATATTATTATTTTTATTATTATTATATTTATTATTATTATTATTATTACATATTTTAATTTTTATTACAGGTTTTAATTTTTATTACAAGTTTTATTTATTATTCTTTTTATTATTATTTTTATTTATTATTATAAATATTATTATCATTATTTTTATTACTTTTTATTAATAATACATATATATATATATATATATATATAATAAAACAAATACATAAAACAACTATATAAAAACATCTATATAAAAACAACTATATATAAAAACAACAACTTCATAAAAAGTAAATCAATTATTAATTATACAATTAAACAAATATCAAGTTTTATTTCACGTTTCTTCACGCTTGGCATTTGATTATGAAAATATTGCTAATAAAAATAATAATAATAAATTATAACAAATGAAAATACCAAAGAGAAATTTTCACAATTTTTATTTTTACATACAAATTTGTTAATAAATATCAATAACATTCTCAAATATCTCATCAAATTGCTGATTGCGAACTGTTGGATCGGTTTCAGGCATGATTATATTACCACCAACATCAAGGACATCAACCCCTCTATAATGACCATATGCAAAACTCGAGTTTTTCCCTACCCAAGCTCTCTTGTCGTCATGATTATTTAATGCTATTTTAGAATTTTTAAAAGTGAACAGCTGATGATTTCGGGTCCCTATCCTAGTTTGAGGTACCGACATAATACTATTGTTATTATAACAATTCAAATATGATTGGTGTTTAATGTCGGTACCCGGTAATTTTACACCCTTAGCTCGCATTGTTGATTTATTTCCTAGCAAGCTATAACATTTAGGGCGCAAGAAAACCCACTCGCTATATCCTAACCCTTTACTCTCATCCTTGAACTTGCCAATAACCGAGTCAAGTCGTCTAGAATATAAAGGATGAGAAGGATCATAATTTGATGTATCTAACAGATCATCCGAAATCATAGCTTTTAATAAAATTTCTAATTTTAAATTTTTTATCTCCAAAAAGAAGCTATCTGTATCACCCGCTACTAGATTGATATCACAATTGTAAATATCACGATATTTTTGTAACTCAACATACTGTAACTGGTACATCCGTAGTTTGGATAAATCTAGAACTGATTGACCGATATAACTAGGTCTATCCAAACATATTGAGTCCTTATTAAGATGAGCGGCAAAAAGATCATCAGTAATCTCTATTGTTTTTCTAAATGCCGGTTTTGACGAATATGTAATTAACTTTTCAGCCGAATTACATAATCGCAAATTCATCCTCTTTTTAAGGTTCTCAACAGATTTACCATACAGACTGTTGTTATACAATTTAAATAAATCTCTATATAATTCACTAACTGCATTTGCACGCAAGTTAGTGTTTTTATCGATATAATGTTTAAAAATAGGAGCTTGCTTGTATTTAATAGCTCTATGTATGTGTGTAACCTTAGCCCCGAGAGAAAGATAAAGCCTGAGAAGCCTCCAATGAAGAACATAGTTCTTCTTAGGATAATGCGTTAGCATTAACTTCTCAACTTTTGAATTTGGTGGGCACATCTTTTCCGGTCCAATCGGAAAGTCATTTAGAAAATCATGCAAATTATCTGGAATCTCGATATCAACTTCCATAGTATATCCATATGGAAGGATTTCAATATCCACAACATTCGCACATTCATTCAAAACCTCATCCAAACCATCATACACCCAAGTAAAATCAGCGTAAGGAAGACTTTGGCTGAGAGCCCAACCATACAGATTATTTATATCTATGTACAATAATTCTGTATCCTCCGAAGCAGCAATGTAATGTTTGTTAACAAATGTTAACCCACCCCGTATTCCACCTTCGTAAAAATTGAACATTTCCATGTCCTGTAAAAGTTCAATGGGTTCCGTTAATGTCATAAGCGCTGAAGCCCATGACATACCCGGAATGCCATAAAAGTTTAGAGGTTCAAGACCATTGTAAACAATAGCCTTGGCACGGAATTGTTGAAAATAGTCCGCAAGGAGGAATACATCAAGTTTAAGGTAAATTAACATATAATCACGCAAAGTCCTACAGTTTTGCTGCGTCCAGATTAGTTGTGCCCTATCGTACTCATCTTCACTTACGCCCTCCCAAATTGGAGGCAACTCATAAGTAGTCTCAAGAACTTCCTCCGAAACAGCAAAATTATATGGAAAAATACCTTTACAGTCGACTATAGAACCTTGAAAGACAGACGAAGTCAATGGAAGAGAAGTTAGCGTTTTCACAGCCTTAGCTAACGAACAATTAACAAATTGCATACTGTCGATAAAGCGAACAGCCAATTTGTTAATGTGAACAATTAATGAAATAAATTTTTCTGTAGAGGTCGGTATGATATCTAAATTCCATGAAGGAAAGCGATCGAGACCATATTTTAAAATATGGTGAAGGTCATACCCTCTTAAATTATGAAAGACTATAGGTAGCAACCGATAAATCCTACGAGCTATATTACATTTTCGGCAAGCTGCCCCTAGATAATTACCAGTAAAATGGCAATGATCTCTAACCGGATTTACAATCGGTTTTTTACATAAATAACAGGTTCGACAAGATTTAAACTGTCGAACCTCACTGAAAGACATAGGCCCTATCAATTTATCACCTTCCGAATCATAGTACGGAATAACAATTTCAGTTGCAATTTCCTCAATTTTCTTAAGAAAATCAGGAATGCAATCAAGTCCGTAAAAGTAATAATATGATTTTGTGTTAGTATAATTATTAATTAATAAAAGGCCTGCTGCAATAGGCATATGAATTTGATGATGTCTATCATCAGGAGGTAAAACCGATTCAAAATCGGCATAAATCACAAAAGGTGGGGTGATATGTTTAGAATAATTTAGGAATTCTAAATTTTTATTTTCGGGGAGCGTGTATAGGGTTGTGCCAGTCTGATTTTTGGCGCATAATGCAACATGTGTATTGAATGCATTATCTAATCTAAACCCATTAAGGCAATGTGGACACCAACGACATCTAATTTGAATGTTACAGTCAGGGTTTTGATGGCAATTCATTAACCAGTTGATATTGGTCACAGCGGTATAATGATATCTATCATTATTTTCAAGTAGTAATAAATAAATAGGGTTTCCGTCAGTGACTTTGCTTCTATGGATCAAACTTAAATGAGGATGGTGAAAGACATAATTATCTGGAACCTCATCAATTATAACAGTTGGTGTGTACGAAAACACATTTATTGCTAATTTTAAAGTCGAATTTTTCTTTTCGAACTTTGGGATGTTTATTAATTTCATGGGACAATCCGTGATCTCATCGTACTCTAATTCGTCTAAAAACTCGGTATATTTAGAGACTCTTTGGGGGTTTTCACCAATTATATCTTTCTTTAATAAATAAAGAATAGAGTAAAGGAAGCACTTGTCGTCATTGTTTTTTATATTTACTATGGCTCCTTTATTTTTCAATGCAGAAGGGGTTTTAATATATTTATGTCCAGACAAACGATTAATAGGAGCATATTTTGTTAAAATAAAATGAATTTCCATAATATTAATAACACGCCATCCACTGCCTAAATGGGTGAATTGTTCTATTTTTTCATTAAGCTTATTAACCCCTTCACTTAAAAAGTTATCTGAAAATGTCTCCGCATTATTTGAAAAATAATTGTCACGGATCTCGCCATCTTTTTCAAATTTAATTAATATCGCGAATTGAATTTTAACGCTCCCCATTTTATTTATCTCAAAAATTAATTTATTACTGATTCGCTCAGTTAAAGTTACTGTAATTAGTTGCGCGTTAGATATATCAAAACGTAAAGTTTTGATAGCGCCATTTAAATTTACTGAAATGTTCGGCTCATTCTCTAATACAGAACCTCCGAATTGTATAATATTTTCATTATTTATAGTAGGTATAGTATTTTCATTATTTATAATAGGTATATTATTTATAATATTTTCATTATTTATAGTATTTTCATTAATTATAATAGGTATATTATTTATAATATTTTCATTATTTATAGTATTTTCATTATTTATAATAGGTATATTATTTATAATATTTTCATTATTTATAATATTAGAGTCATCATCATCACTGATTTCGATGACTTCTTTTTTAATTATTTTATTTGGGATATTAATTTTAATAGGTGCAGCAGGTCTTTTATTCTTTTTATTTGATGTTTTTTTATTTTGTAGTATATTCAAAATATCGACGTTATTTTTATTAATTTTCTTAAACATATTTATTTTACTCGACTTGAAAGAATTTAAATGAACCCCATGTTCCCTATAAAATTCTTTATATTTAATGTTCTGGGATGTTTTGCATATGGCGCAGATAAAAAAGTTGATGCCATTAAATCTATGGCGGTAATATTTTTTCATTTCTTCATGGCAACTTTCATTATGTTGCAATGATGAGATGCAATATCTTGGATAAAAAGTGCCTAATAAAAATATTAAATTAAAAACCTATATAAAGTAACTATGATATAAAATATCTAATAATTCTAACAAATAAACCTATATACAATAATATTTGCATGCTCACTGCAAACTATTTAATAAAATATCTAATAATTCTAATATATAAACCTATATACAATAATATTTGCATGCTCACTGCAAACTATTAAATAATTCTAATAAATAAAACCTTAAATACAATAATATTTGCATGCTCACTGCAAACTATTAAATAAAATATCTATTAAAATAATTCCTATATAATTCAATTACGTAAGATCTATAATAAAAATGCCTATATAATTCAAAAACTATTTGTTCAACTATATTTGTTTATAATTTATTATGTTAATATATGTTTCAGTAATAATACTTTTTTAAAATATATTATAAATTAATGATATTTGAAGTATTATTAAAATAATACTTTAAATTTCATCAATTTAAAAATATATTTATCATAAAACTTTTGAAATAAATAGATTCTTATTATAAATTTATTATAAATTATTATAAATTATTGATATTTGATGTAATATTTTAATAATACTTCAAATATCATTAACTTAATTTCGATAAATAAAAATAAATAAAAAACTAACATTTATCTCCTGATTCCGACGAATCATCATCCTCTATAGAAGAGAGGTCCTCCATATCTTCCCCAGAAATGGGGGCATCTCCAAAAACGGTGGCATAATTATTGTCATCCCCAGAAATGGGGGCATCTCCAAAAACGGTGGCATAATTATTGTCATCCCCAGAAATGGGGGCATCTCCAAAAACGGTGGCATAATTATTGTCATCCCCAGAAATGGGGGCATCTCCAAAAACGGTGGCATAATTATTGTCATCCCCAGAAATGGGGGCATCTCCAAAAACGGTGGCATTATGATGATCATCTGCATCCAAATCAACTAAAATGTTTTTTAAATATATAATAAAATTAAATTAAAATCTACCATCTTCGATAATATCCTCTTCGCTATCACTGATAACAATTGTATCTTCGATTAAAATAACTTCTAAAATAATTTATAAATAAAACATATATAAAATTAAAATTTACCATCTTCGATAATATCCTCTTCGCTATCGCTGATAACAATTGTATCTTCGATTAAAATAACTTCTAAATTAATTTATAAATAAAACATATATAAAATTAAAATTTACCATCATCTTCGATAATTATAACATCATTTTGACGATCTAACTGATCTTGTATTTCTGTTAAAGTATACCAATCTAGAAAAATATAATAATAAAATTAAAAATAAATTAAAAATCCTTACCATTTTCATCGACCAACAATTGGCGTAAAATTCTTGAGTTCTCCATTTTAAAATTTTTGAAATCCCGCGAGTAAAATTTTGAAATAATTGTGACAAATTCTACATTTGTCAATGTTTATAAAGAGAATAATATTTTCAAGATTTAGCCAATCACATTTAAGCAATACACACATATAGGTGAGAGATTTTTAGACATGTTTTCTTTGTAAAACACATGCAGTCTACACTGTGACTGCATGCGTTCTTTGTAAAATCACATACATACTTTTGTTTGTATGTGTTTTCTTTGTAAATCACATACATACTTTTGTTTGCATGTGTTTTCTTTATTCAATTTTGTGTATGCATGCACTTATCATGTGATGATCATGCACTTATCTTGCACTGTCTTTGTGATCACGCACTTATCATGCACTGTCTTTGTGATGATGCATTATCTTTAATTAAACACATAATAATATAAAAATATTAATAATAAAATAATATTAATAATAATAATATAAAAATATTAATAATAATAATAAAATAATAATAATAATAATTATAATAATAATAATAATTATTATTATAATAATAATATTTATAAAAATAATAATAATAAGTAATAATAGAATAATAAAATAATAATATTTATAAAAAGAATAATAAAAATAATAATAATAAATATTAATAGGTAAAACACAACAATAAACATTAATACATTTATTAATCATCAAATCTCTTGGATAATAACCAAGCTAAACAATGTTGACCACATGTTAAGGTCCATGGTTTTTGATACATAGTTTTATTATAGACAATAGGTTTACCCATTGTTTGCAGTTTCGAAACCATTAAAGCCGGATAATAGAAACCCATAGGATCAAATACAAATATCTTGCTAGGCTTCATATATATTGCTAACCAATGTTCTCCACCGAGATGAGATGATTGAGTATTGACGATTATGGCTTGATTATTACGTAAATATGGAATTTTATCAAGAGGAAAAACCCCTAAAAATTCATGTCCTAGTATTTGTTTTCCAATTCGATAAACCTGAACAGAACTACATCAATAATATTAATAATACATTTAAAAACTTACTCCATGACAAACTATCATAAATTATCTATACATTTATACCAACATTTTCAAACCAACAATGTTTGAACTCTGTTCAAACCAACACTGTTCTGTTTGCAGTTATTTGAACCTCATTTTCAAATACTCCATATATTACAACATGTACCGGTTCAGTTGTAGCTTTAGCAAACTTTATATCTAATCGTAAATTACCATTTTGAGGTAATTGACTCTGATTTAAATCGAAATCGGGTGCCAAAACAAATGTGAAGAATGGATATTTGCTTTTAAATCTTCAAGAGTTATACCACAATTAAGGTTTTTATCCAAATAACCCATATTTCTAACTATACTCTGCATATATGTAGCACAATAATTATCATTTTCGAAATCTTGAGTATATGTTTCTCTATAATCACTATTTTCGATAAAGTTAGCGATGTTACACCAAAGTTTTTGAAAATTGAGCTCGATGTTAAGTATGATCCATTATATTGAGATTCACTTTGAAATGTTACCAATATAAAGTTGGGCATTCTTCTATCTCCAAATATTTGTTCCTTATAGAAAGAAGCTGAACCCTTAGCAATAGCAAATTGAACAATTTCCTTTGTTTTCAATGGATATATTGCATGCTTAGAATTAAGCCCCAATTGATGACCGGCTAATACAGAAGGCTCAACACGAACTCTTCTTACCAATAATTTTGCATCAACTAATTGAAGAATTGGTGTTGTGGTGGCACTTGTTAGTGATAATGCCGAATCAGATCTTTTCAATCTAATGTGTACATTAACACCTGGGAGTAAATATTTCGGTTGATCCATAAAATCGAGTTGTAATGATGAGCACATGGTAAATAATTTCGATCCTTTAATCCACTTTTTCCTATCATCATCACTACCATAACCCATAGGAGTTAAACATGTATTTTTAGTATCACTATTGTAATTTATAATAGTTTCTATTAGAGCTTTGTGAATATATGTACTGTTACCACCCTCAATCTTGATATTATTAAATCCGAGAACTGCATCTTTAAAAAGTGTATGAAACAAGAAATTGTTTGGTATTACATCACTAGGTTCACCCAACGGTTTTCTATCTTTATCTACAACTTTGATCTGAACAGTTAACAATGTATCATTCAAATCTAAATATTCAGTTTGGGAACCATTAATATAAAATTCAATATCGGTTCTACTATCCATAATAGAATTCATCGGGAATACCTCTTCAAAGGCCCCCATTTCAATTACTGCTTGGGGAGACGGTCTATCAAATAAGCACAATTCAGATTTACCACAAATCATTTTTGAAATATAGTTCCATGTCCTTTCATTCGTTTGTTTATATGTTTATGATGTCTTTTACGTTTTTGAGCCGGTGCTGGTTCCTGTTTTTGAAACATACCTGCAACACTAGGTAGAACTTTCCCTAACTCGGATAATGCATTTGATTTCAGAGATGGCAATATTTTCTGCTCATTCATTATCACATCTTTAGCAGTTTTCATACCAAAACTACCAAGGCGTTTAAGAATAGGAAGTGCAAATCTACCAATTGTTCTCAACCAACCTGATCCATACTGTTTACCAATAAAATATGGTAATTCGCCACCACTTTGGCTACCACTATACATACTAATAATATCGTTATTGGCCATCTAATTTACGAAAATGTAATGTCAAATGAGTTTTTGTATCTTTACTAAATTCAAT
Organism: Schmidtea mediterranea; assembly: GCA_022537955.1. Taxonomy (NCBI): domain Eukaryota; kingdom Metazoa; phylum Platyhelminthes; order Tricladida; family Dugesiidae; genus Schmidtea; species Schmidtea mediterranea. The sequence goes on from CM039680.1 coordinate 178,090,381, forward strand.
AAATTTACCGCTATCATCACGAATATTTATTTCTATATTGTTTATACATGATGTTGATACCGGTAAGTACATGGGATTATCGATATTTATATTGACAACTTCATCCTGGTCATGTTTATCAACCCAAACAGATTTCAAAAGAGGAACCAAAGAATCACCAACAATTATAGGATCGATGATGTTAGTATATATGAACATTTGCCTATGAAGTTTTATTATTTTTGGTTTGCGTACACCAAAAGCACTTGTCCTATATGTTTGCTTATCTAATCCCAATGTATTAGCCAAATTTTTATCAAATGTAATTTCACAAATGTTATTATTCAGACTGAATTTACATAATCCATCTTTAACAAATTCAATAGTTTTAAATATATGTAAACAATTGAATGAAATATATTTATGTAATTCTTCAAGTGTTTCAATATATAAATCATTAGTAAATGTAAATGTCTCTTCAACTTCATTAATATATGATAGTGATATTTTGATGTTTTCGATTGTTACACTTTTTTCATCAAATGTTTTGAAACGTATTAGGTATTCAGTACCAGGAACAACAATGCTAAGCTTATCACAACCCATTCGCTTGGCATCCTCAATACTTTCAAACTTTATTGTGAATGGACTATAATCACAACTAACATTCAATCCATCTTTGAAAAACATTCCACAATTTTCATCTAAAATCTGATTCGGAATATGACAATATCGTTCAAAATTATTGATTGAGAAAATACCACTACTGGTTTTGGGTACACGTTTCTTGTAACCGATTTTACAATGACTATAAAATGGGAATGTATTGTACACAAATGTAAAGTCTTGCAAAGCAACTTCCCAATTTCCATGTAAATAAATGGGATTTTGAAGATCAACCATAAATTTACTTGCTTGATTTTCCGGATGGATTAGTGGGCAACTATTACTCGGTAAAATTGTATAGAAACTCATTTTACTAGGTCTTTTGATGATATCCATGAGGGTTTTTGATATCCATGCCATTTGACATAGTATTGTTTATCCTTACCCACCATTTTAGTTTTCAATATTTTCTGAATTCTGAACACTGTAGGTTTGGAAATAACTTGTAATTCCTGTTCATAGAATTTCCCTTGTATTAAATTGTTATCACTATCTTTAATAACATACATTACAGGACTCTGTTTAGTATTAATTTTAGTAATTTGAAATACCTCATCACTCCAATTACTATCGAAATTTTTGATGAAAGGTGAAGCAGATATTTTACTAATTCTAACGTAATCACCAACTTTATATTTTGGTTTTGTAATAGCAACAATTTTAGATCGTACTGATTTAGCTAATGTTTTCGAGCTGATATCTACGGGTCTCAAACCATTCAGACCTCGATGTGATGAATTATTATAACTAACAAGTATTTTGGGTAATACATTTATCCATATTTTATTACCTTGATGCACGAAATATTTCTTCAATCTATCCCTCAATGTCCGGTTAAATCTTTCAACATGAGCGGCTTTGTATTGAGAATGTACAGAATAATGATTTATTTTCAGATGATCCAGGATTTGCTTAACTTTACTATTGTAAAACTCCTTGCCTATAATAATAATAATAATAATAATAATAATAATAATAATAATAATAATAATAATAATAATAATAATACCTAAATCGGTTTGCAAATTGTCTGGATGCTCATTTTTAAACATTGAGTTAATTGCTTTAGATATTTCCTCTGCAGATTTTGTCTTTGTTGGTACACCGCGAGCAAAACGACTGAAAACATCAATACACGTTAAAATATATTTATAACCCTTGTTAATCTTCGAATACGGTATCATCTCCATCAAATCCATTTGCCATAAATCATTAATACCGAATGTCTTATAAGCTCTCGTTGGAAATCTTTTCCGCATTGGTTTGTTTAAACTGTACGCAAGCTGATCTGACAACCACTTTTGCGTTTCCTTTTTCGACTTTGGGACTCTTTTCTTTAACTTTGCCACTCCACCGAAACCTGCCTCGTCTTCTGGGTTCGTCCAAATCTTCTCCATTACAACAAGATGATTTAAATTTTAATTTAACATTAGGTAATGATTGCCCCATCGTTTATTGTGATAATAATGATAATGCTAATGGTAACATTGCTCCGATAAAACCACCTTGTTGTTTATATATGATTTTTCTCATTTGCTTACGATTTTTATTATTTACTAGTGATAACAAAGGCTTACGATGTTTATTCAGTACTAGTTTTTTAGAATTACTGATTTTAATTTTACCTCTGACTACTTTTAATAGAATTTTGAGTAAATCATCGACAACAAAAGTTGGAAAAGATTGTAAAATAGACATTCTTTTCATACTCGAAGCCTTTAACAATGCATTAAAATATGGGAAACTCCTATGATTTTTTACAATTTTATCTGTTTTCTTACTCTTTTTAATAATGTTTTTCGAAATTAGATTCATTGCAGGGTAATTCTCGGTTATTAGTTTTTTAGATGGTGTATAACTGGTTTTTGGTGGAACTTTATTTATAGTCTTTTTAATACTCTGTCTAAGTTTTCGGATATTTTAAGTCTGGATTTCATAAACATTTTTACATGTTAAAGTTTTCAACTTTGTTTATATACCATGGCACCTTCTTTATTGAAAATATCGGTTTTTACCCTTAAATCGTCATTGCATTGTTGTGTGAAATCAAGAAATATATATCCATGTGGTGATTTTGTAGCATCTTGAAATGCACTGATGAGAAAATTACGATTATTAGGGTATGCCTGTCGAGCAAGAAAATCAATAACTGTTGCATCTCTAGGATTCTTGAAAATAACTAAATATTGAACATTTAAATTCCTTGTTCGATGTGCGCCACCCTGATGAAATAGATTTTGAGTAATAAAGATCACAGTAACACCAACATGTCTACTGATTTTTGTGAATAAATTATTAAAATCCTTTTCTTTATTAGCTTCCTGATACAAATCATCAATAATGATGACATCACCTTTCCTTAATCGACTTGACCAGTTTTTATCGAAACCCTTTACTATTTTCATGTTTTTCAATTTACAGAAATTATCTTGAGTTAATCCATGTTCTTCATCTGCACCCTTATGCCAATAAATCTTGTTGAATTTGGTTTGAAATAAATTAGATTTCAGTAATTTACATACAAACATAGTTTTACCACTACCACTTGGGCCAACGATTTGATATACCGCATCATTTCTTAATTCCATTATTAATTTGTATAATTATAGGTTTTTGTTTATATTATATGATTTAATGAACTCTTCCTAAAAACTCGTATATATAGCTTAATATTTCTTTATTATTTAATTATGTTATCAAATATAAATTATAAAGGAACTTTCGATGTATCAAAAATGACGTTTCCAAATGGTAAACCCCAGCAAATTGTAGATAGGAGTGGAAAATACCCTATAATATTTTTCAAATCAGGCAAATGCAGAATCATGGGATGTAAGAAACCTTTAGATGTCAATAAATTACAATATAGAATAAAGGATCTTAAAATACAGTCAATTACAGTTACCATGGATATGGGACAATCTATCAATCTATACAACATGTCAACAAAATGTCTTTGTATGTTCGAACCAGAATTATTTCCTGCACTGAGGCTTTTAAAATACAACCCAATGTGTGTTAACGTGTTTGCTAGCGGCAAAATAGTCATATTAGGGGTGCGAAATCTAGAGTACAAAAATATTGTTTGTGACATACAAAATGAAATCACCGGATTGGTTGATATCTGATTGGCTAATGATTGATTAAAACAAATTGCTTATTCATTTTATTTCATTTTTAAAATGGAAAATATTATGTATGCTATGCCAAAGAAAAATATCGCTGAATACGGTAAATTTATCATTTTTATTTCATTTTTATATTTTATTTAGACAAATATGCTCCAATGCTAATCGAGCGTATTATTTATTACTATCCTCAAATAAAGGAGATTTTGAAGAATCAAGAACCTTCAATGCATCAACAGTTGATATATAATGAAACACGAATCGATATTTCAAATCTGATTAAACAAGCCCTTTGGGACAATGAAATAAACCGAACGGTCAAGGAGATGGAAACTGAATACCCCTGCATTCTGGGGTGTAGCTGCTGCGATTTCCGATATCAGCGCTATGTCGAATGGAATCTGGCAAATTCCATACGAAATTTTCAAAAAATGCAACTTTTACGACAATAAATGTATTTTATTTTGATTGTTTTGGTAGTTTTATTGTTGGTAATAAATGTTTTTGTATTTTATTTTTATTGTTTTGTTTTAGTGTTGATAGTAATAGTTTTATTGTTTTGGTAATAATATTAATAATAGTAATAGTTTTATTTTTGTTAGTTTTGGTAATAATAGTAATAATAGTAATTTTATTTGTATAGTATTAATAATAGTAATAATATTAATAATAATAATAATAATAGTAATTTTATTTGTATAGTAATAATAATAGTAATAATAGTAATTTTATTTGTATAGTAATAATAATAATATTACATTTTATATAGATGATATGTGTAAAATCATAAAACTCAACGGGTTAATTTACATACAGTCACGCACTTAACATGCAATTATCATTCACTTAACATGCATGATTCTGATTGGTTAATCAGTTTCTGTCAAGGGTATAAAAGTGCGTCACCACCTTATAAAGATCATAAATCAAACATGACCAAGAAAATAAGCGTCCAACCAGTTCAGATGTTCCACAATTATAAAATGTATTTTTTTAAAGGAGCCTATCAATATGCAATTGGCAAATCCGGTCAAACTCAATAAGACTCAATTTCAATCTCTTGCTGGCACTCTCTCAATGTTAGATATCAAGGATATTGATAATACGTTCAAAAAGATCAATTCCAATTTAAAATGCAATGAAAATGCGTTCTTCACGAGTCAATATACCAGATATTATGATGCATTTACAGAAATTGGATTCAAAGAACAGGAAAACTGGTATATAACAATAACAATCCAAGGATATAAAGCTGATCAAAATGATGTGCTTTCTCCAATCTGGAAAATTGTTACTGCTAGACTTTCACAGTTATTTTAGTGTTTAGTGTTTAATAAATGTATTAATGTTTCTTTGTTATTCTATAAACAAAATTATAAGTAGTTTTAAAATATTGTTAAAATGATGTCTGAAAAAGGTAAAATATAAAATATAAAATAATTAATTAATTTAGGTTTAGAATATTTAATAAACTTTTTGTTTGATAAACTTGAAGAAATAACCGGTGTAAAAATTAGAGATATGTTGACTTTAGTTGAAGCATTGAGTAAAGAATCGGATTGCGAATCTGAATGTCAGAGTGATGAAATTGTTAATGATGGAGATACTGAAATTATTAATGATGGAGATACTGAAATTATTAATGATTCTGAAGAAATTATTGAGGATACTGAAGATACTGAAGAAAATATTAATGATGATGAAGAAGCTACCGAAAAAGATGAGCCTACCGAATTCAAGAATTGTATTGATCATGTTATAGAAAATATTATGATAGAATCTTGTGGTGATGAACAATGTACATGTAATAATCAATAAATCTTTAAAATATAGTTTTTATTAATAAAAATAACAAAGAAATATTTATTAAAATCTACGATAAACCTTGTTACATAAATATAAAACAGATACTCCAGTGAATAGTTTTAATAAAATTTGCAATTCTCGATATAAATATCAGAGCGTTTGGCTTCTGCGGCAACTTGAATAATAGCCGTCCATCCACCGTTTGATTCTACCCACGGATCGATTTTTGTTTCTATCACCTAAATAATAATAAATTAATAACAATATAAAGTAATATACCTCTATAGACCATTGGAAATAATTTTCATAGTCGGATCCAGATTTTAATATCATGTGTTTCATGTACATTAATCCTACTATTATTCGCATCCATTTATTATTTTCATCGAACATGTAACTAAATATTGATTGGAATGCCTTCTTTCTCTCCAATGGTGGCAAATTGAGAATTTTTTCATAATCGAATGGGATGTCTTCAACGATTTTCTCGGTACGGTTTACCATAAATTTCATGTTTTTAATGATTTCATCTTCTTCTCTATTATTAGAGACCAGCTCATTCAACAAAGTTATAAAAATTTAGTTTCTGGCATTTTATAAAAATATATGAAAGTGTAAGCTTATTTATACTATATTCGACCAATCAGAATCATGTAATACTAAGAAAATATGTAAAAATATATAATGGAAATGGCAATGATGATTTGTTGGCACTGTTAACTTCTTTCACGCTGTTGCCGCCACTGTTAACTGTGTGTTGTTGTAATTTCATTATACGATTGAACTGATCAGATGTTTTATTAGAATAAAATTTTATACTATATTGAACTTGATTCATCATTTTTTCATTAAGTTTATGATTTTCTTTCAATTCTAATATTGATTTTCTTAATTCATTTTTGATAGTACCAATGGTCTTATTTAAATATATAATATCATCATATAATTCGTTTTTAGCTCTTTTTAAAGTCTCATATGTATGTTCAAATCGGAATTCTAAATTACTCATTCTTTCAGATAATCTTTTGACTGGAGTTTTCAAATATCTAGGCCTATCTATCATATACAAAATATCCATCAATACAGCGGTATCTGGACATACACATCTTGTTGAATTTTTACCTTGAACGGTTACAACAATTGAGTTGGCCATATTAAAAACTAATAATAATAATAAAATTTCTTTAATCATTTTTAAATCTATATAAATTAATATTTATTGTTTATAGCTAAAGATGTGTGTGTGTGTGTGTCTCTAAATTAGTATAAAAGTAATTGTTATTTCATTTTTTATCATTAAAATGGTTGTACCGAGCGCAGTTCAAGCTATGAATGAAATTAAACATTACGGTAATTTATTATTAATATTATTATTATTACTTGCTTTTAGATGATTATTTTAAAGTTATTAAAGAACGTCTGGAATTCTATTATCCAGAAATACATGGAATCATGGATAAGCCTGCATCAATAATTCCAGACTTGATATTCAATCATACATCAATATGGATATTTACTGTAATAGATGAGTTCCTATGGGATATCGAACAAAACAATTTGTCAAAAGATATGGAACCCGAATACCCTTGTGGTGATGGATGTCATTGCTGCGCCGCCCGATATCGGAAGTATGTGGAATGGGCTTTGAATAAAGCTCTTAGACAATACTACTATAGTAGAATTGTCTCTTTATAATAAATTTGTTGTATTGGTCTCGGTTTTCAATATATAATAATAATAATAGTAATAATAATAAAAATAATAATAAAATAAATTTACAAAATATATACTACTTATTTTTATAAGTAGTAAATTTAAATTTAAAAATGTTTAAAAATAATATGACCTTGACCTACTTTTGAATGACCTTGAAAATTTTTGATGAGTCATCCAATGACCTTGAATGAGTCATGGTCTTTGTTTAAATGACCTTGAAAAATATGATGAGTCATCCAATGACCTTGAATGAGTCATGGTCTTTGTTTAAATGACCTTGAAAAAATATGATGAGTCATCCAATGACCTTGAATGAGTCATGGTCTTTGTTTAAATGACATTGAAAAAATATGATGAGTCATCCAATGACCTTGAATGAGTCATGGTCTTTGTTTAAATGACCTTGAAAAAATATGATGAGTCATCCAATGACCTTGAATGAGTCATGGTCTTTGTTTAAATGACCTTGAAAAATATGATGAGTCATCCAATGACCTTGAATGAGTCATGGTCTTTGTTTAAATGACCTTGAAAATTTTTGATGAGTCATCCAATGACCTTGAATGAGTCATGGTCTTTGTTTCAATGACCTTGAAAATTTTTGATGAGTCATCCAATGACCTTGAATGAGTCATGGTCTTTGTTTCAATGACCTTGAAAATTTTTGATGAGTCATCCAATGACCTTGAATGAGTCATGGTCTTTGTTTCAATGACCTTGAATGAGTCATGGTCTTTGTCTTTTGGACTTAGAAAAATTTTCTCTCAGCCGGGGGGGGAGGGGGTACTGTGCTGGATGTGACATGTGCTGGATGTGACACATCCCACTACTCGAATGGGATAGTCTAGAAGGAAATGCGGAATATATAATATGTGCCAACAATGATATAATAATAACTTGCACATTGGCCAAAACCCTAGGAGGAAAATTCACAACACCAAAAGAAGAACCTTATCAACGTCGAGCACGAGAAAATAAAGAAATAATAATAAAAGTGGAAGCCGACCCAAAGAGTGGAGAAGAGATAATAATCGAAAATACGGGTAAAGAACCTATCACAAAAGTTTGCATATTCGAAACTAAAAAGAACGGAACGATAAATGAGAGAATCAAATGTCAATCAAATGATGATATCAAGAATCAAAAATATCGTATTCCAACAAAAAGAAAATATGGAAAGTATATAGTACACGTTCAGAGAGGAAGAGATGATTATTGGAAATCAATAACAAGAAAGTTGTTAGAAGCAATTACGACAAAACGTCCGGAAAAAGAAACAAAAGAGAAACCGTACCAACGACAGATCAGAGAAAGTAAAGCAGTAATAATAAACATAGAATCAGATACGGCAAATGAAGAGGAAATAGTAATTGAAAACACAGGTGAAAAACCCATCACGAAAATCTGTGTATACGAACCTAAAAGAAACGAACCAGTAAACAAAAGAATCCAATGTGAAACGAGCAAAAATATAACGAATCGAAAGTACCGCATACCGACAAAAAGAAAACTGGGAAAATATGTAATAAATATCCAAAAGGGAACTCATGAACATTGGAGAACGATAACAAGGAAACCACTCAAATCAAATGCGACAGATCCACATATAATAAAACCATCTGAGAAAAAACCAAGAAACGAAACATGGAAAAAAGGAATGATCATGGACGACAGCCACCTTTCAATCCACGAAGCATTACAACTCCAGAAAGCACTCAAAAATGTACAACCAAAAGAAGGAATAATGGAAACAACCAAGGCAAGAGAAAATACGACCATGCAGCCTAACGAAAAGAGCTATATGATTAAAATGATCTGGATAACAACAGCAATAATAAGCAGCGTAGTAATGCTGATAGTAATTCAATTAGTGAGAACTACCAAATGCAGAAAGAAGCCAACGAAGAGAAGATTATGGCCAGCAGTAGAAAAATTCAATTACGATATCGAGTTAGGACAATACGATGCAGAAAAAACCGAGGAATATGAAATCATAGGAAATTCTAGCACAAGCGGACTCTGGTTAAAAGAACCGCCCATTATCGAAGCACAACAATGGTCTAACGAATCTGATGTATACCAGATAATGAATGAGAAATATGGGGATATACGGACATTGCGTATAGAGTCCCCGGAGACGATGGTGTAAAACGAGAAAAAGACGTTGTATATAGTGTAAAATATTATGTAGTATAGTAGTAGTAATAGTATGCACGTATATATAAATATTGTACAAAATGTGTCAGAAATAGTAAGCAAACAGAAATGAATGCGATGAATTAATGATGTATTATAACCAACAGATGAATCCGAATAATGCAAATCAACAAAATCAAGTTAGAATACCACCATTCGTAGAAGTAATACAACAACCAGCAGCTGCCAATATACCGATAGAAATTGTAGAATTAAATCAAGGAATATACCAAGAGCAAGGAGTCGAGGCAACGTGGAGACGACAATGTGAATTAATGACATTAATAACGAACAATGCGCAAACTCAGTGGACAAATACTCATCTAGTATTAACGGAAAGCGTAAATAGAGGTCTACAACAAGCCATAAGACTCGAAGAGCAACAAAGAACTATATTACAATTGCAGAGAATAAATGAACAATTAACAGATCAAGTTAGATGGCAAGCTGATGAAATTAGAAGACTACGCAACAATCAACAGCACGTAGATCCAGCAAGTTGGGTGGAATGGATAGCATCGATGCCAGAATTCACCCCAGAACCGGATTCAACAGTAGAGTAAAAATAAAGCGTACCATGTAAATATGTATAAATAAAACGATAGAAGTAAAGCAACGTCAAGTAATTGAAAATTTTGTAGATATGCAGACAATTATCGAGAGAATTAGAGGAAGCGAGAATCCATCCGAAGATACGAGACGAATAATGAAAAATAAAATTAGAGTGGTGAACGATATAAAAGAAAGACTAAAGTGTTGTAAATGTAAAGAACTACTGATCGGAGCGAGACAGACGAAATGTGGATGCAGAATATGTACAGATTGTACGATAGAAGTGATAGAAACAGAAACAATAAAATGCCCTGGATGCGACGAAACGATCGAAAGAGATGAAGATCCCACAACAATGGATAAAGCCACCAACAAAGAAATCAATAATCTATTAGTCCAATGCCGAGTAAAAGAATGTGAATGGAAAGGACTTATGAAGGAAGCCGAAAGTCACACAAATGAATGTGAATATAACGAGATATTATGCGAAAAATGTCAAACCATCATAACGAAAAAGACGATGAAAGAACATCACAAAGTATGCATCAAGAGGGAGGAAAAATGCGAATTCTGTGGAATCACCGACGAATGGATAAAAATAGAAATGGAACATCGGAACCCAAAAGAGGAACAAATATGCGATCTATATGAAGGAATATGTGCAAACAACTGCGACAAGAAAGATAAAGTCAAATTAAAAGAACATTGGAACGAATGCATCGGCAAACCAGTCAAATGTCCGTTAGAACTATTCAACTGCCGAGCACAATTACCAATTGCGGAAATGCAAAAGCACATGATAGAAAATAGTATCGAGCATGCCGAAATCATAATGAAAACGATAGGGATGTTGGCATGGGAAATAAAAAGCCTACGAACAGAAAATGATGCACAAAAAGCAATAATAAGAGAAATATTAGAATCCAGAAAGAATTTCGAGAGAAGCCAAGGAGACACACTCAAGAAAATGGGCGAAATGGAAAAGAAAATGCAACAGATGACCAACAGCATAAAGGAACTAGAAACTAACAGTGCTATAGCCAGAAAACATCCTACAGCACCATTTATATGGAAAATAACCGAATTCGCAGAGAAGCTCCAGAGAGCAAAAGACGGAACACAGAGAATTTTAGACAGCCCACCAATATACAGTTGGGAAAATGGATACAAATTAGGTATTAGACTATATCCAAATGGAGATGGGAATGCAACAGGCACCCATATCAGTGTTTTCATCAGAGTAGGAAGAGGAGATTACGATGAATTATTAACATGGCCTTTTAAACAAAACATGATATTAACGATGAAAGGATATGAGGATTACCGCAATCCAATCAGAACCGGAAATGAACCACAGATGGGAAGACCAACAACCGACTGGAATACAGCGATTGGGACACCACGTTTTTATCCCCAACAACGATTACGAGGAGAAGGATTCTTGCGAGAAGATAATCTGTATATAAAATTAGAAGTAGAAAAGCCGGACAAGACGTTGTAAAGAGAAAAGGAAAGTGTAAATAAATGTAAATAAAATAATAAAAATCAAATAAAAATCAAAAAATTACAAATAACCAGAAAAACCAGAAAAACAAAAAAAAAAAAAAATTCAAAAATAATGACGATATTTAGATGGCAAGCGGAATCAGCGAAGAAATAACAGTACAGATGAGAGAAGGACCGGATTCGATATGGACGAGACTATGGAAAAAACCAGAGGAAGAGGAAAAAATTAAAACCTTAGTAATCGCAATTCAGCATTATACCAGTTTCGACACAACCGGACGACCATGGAAAATGAGGAAGGTAATATACTCACAGAGAAAAGTAAGATACGAGGAGTTGAGGAAAGAGGAACAGAGATATTTAACGTTCAAAGATAATAAAGTATTCACTGACCGACAAAGCAAAGAGATGGCAGCACAAGGATTCTTCTTCTCAGGAACCCCCGAATTACCAGATGAAGTTACCTGTATTTATTGTCAAGGAAGACTTTCGCATTGGGAAAAAGGAGAAACAGCAAAACGAGAACACCTGAGGAAATTTTCAACCTGCCCATTTAGAATAAACATTGACGTCGGAAACCAAGCGATAAACAGACTGGAAGGACTCCGGCAATCAGAAGTTGACAAAGATGAAAAGGGAGGTGAGAAAAAGATAACGATAATAAAGAGTTTCGAAGACCCAGCAGAATTAATATGGGAAAAAGAGACTATAAATAGAACATTCGAAGAGAGAATCAAAACGTTCAAAGGAAATCCAAGAGCAGCAGAATTTGCGAGTCAAGGATATTGCCAAACCGCCAGAGGAATAATGTGCGAAGGATGTAAAAATCAACAGCCAATACCAGATCAGAATGTCAATAAACTAAAGCATAAAGGAAAATGTATGTATAAACAAGAAAAAGAGTCGAAGAATATCGAAATAATAATTACCAATCAACAAATAGAAGATATTTTGGATCGACCAAAAACGAGAACCCTAATGCTATTATCAGGAGTAGATACTCAAAAGATGAGAAGAATAATCAAAGAAAGATTAGCTAATAATTTAGAATGGTATGACTCAACACAAGCAGTAATCCGAGCAATCAAGCGATATCAAGAGAAACCAAAAGAGAATCGAGACAAATCAATAATAAAAGAAGCTATTTTGGAACAGTATCAATGTGTAACATGTTGGCAGAAACATGTAGAAATAATTTATATGCCTTGCGGACATATGGTTACATGTGAAGCGTGCGGGATAAAAGTCAATATATGTCCAGTATGTAGAAAGCCGATCAACGGGCGGATCAAAGGATTCCGTTTCGCTGATCAGTAGATAGAAACCGAAAACAATGTGTAAAAAGTGTAAATAGGAAAAAACGTAAAAACAAAAAAAAATAATAAAAACTCAAAAATCACAAAAATACGAGATGATGTAAATTATGATAAAAATTTGAGATGATTGAAAAGAGAGAATAATCGATTATTAATATTTAGAAAACAATTATGAATCCAAACGAGACAAAAGAAGTTGTAAAAGAGGCTGAAGAGTCAAAACCAGCAATCAAAAATCAATCAGAATCAATAAAAGTAACAAGTGAGGAAGCAGAATTATGGAGACAAAGAACGTTACAATTAAAAGAAATGCTATTAATCGCAGAAGAGGAATTAGTGCAAGAGACTCTAAAAACGAAAATGATGAAAGAAAAGTGGGAAAAACAACTAGAACAAAAAATACTTTACCCAGAAGGAAAAGAAAAAACATACCAAGAGCGAGAAGAGGAAATGATGAAGGAGTTTATGCAGAACCAAACCAGAATCAAAAACCAAAGGAAAGAGATACAAACCCTAGAGCAAGAGAAGCAGGACCAACAAAGCGAAATCGAAAGATTGAGAGAAGTAATAAAAGACAAAGAATCAGAGATACGAGAAGAAGGAGAGGAGACGATAAAAATTATACAACAAATGCAGGAGGAAATTGGGCAAATTAGCACCCAATATCGAATAGAGAAAACAAAGAGAACCCATTTGGAACAAGCCAAAGAATGGGCAAAAAGACAAGCGCGATATTGGAAAATCAAATGGACAGAGGATAGAGAAAACTCAAGAAGTAATTGGGAATCGCGGATCAGACATTATATTCAGCAAATAGCCGAAGAAGAAGATAGAACAAGAGCGTACAAAGCCAAATGGGAAAACGCAAAGATCGAGATCAATAAACTGAGAAACCAAGGGCAAAAACCACCAAAGAAAATTAGAGAGCCCAGAGACGATAGACAAGAAAGAATGCTGACTCAGATAACTGATCAAGCGAGAAAATGGCGGATAGAGTGTAGAATATTTGAAGACGCCAACGCAAAACAATTCAATCACATAGTGAAGTTAGAGCAGGAAGTTGAGTACCAACAAACCAGAGTAAAAGAGATGCAAATCGAGCAGGACGAAGCTCACCGAAAAGAACAAAAACAACAATGGAAAACGGAGATCAAAGAAAAAGCAATAAAAAGAGAGGCGAAAAAATGGAAAGAGCACTTTCAAGAAGCCAAGAAAGAGATAAGATTGTTACCCAAAAGGATACTAAATATGGAAGATTGGGAACTTTGGGAACAAGTCGAGGTGCAGAAAGAAACAATCGAGGAACTAAACGAGCAGGTCCAAAACTTAGAATTTCGGGAAAAAATCAGACAAGGCACAATAAGAAGGCTCAGGAGACACGAAAAGGAATACGAACAACAACTCAACGAAACGGACAAGATAGCAGCAGAAACGAGAAACCAACTTACTGATGAAAGACGACAAAACCAACAACTAAACGAGAGAATAACAGAACTCCAACAGGAGGTGAATGGACACCGAGGAATTGTAGTATTCAAAGAGGTTCAGTTGAGACATCAACATGAAGTTAACAAACAGTTGAAAGAACAAGTTGAAGCAGAGATAAAAGCGATAAAGCAAGGATACGAGGAAAATGAACAGAATCTAAGGAAAGAGATTGAAAAGTTAAAAGCTTTGGAAAACACGCATCGTTTGGAAACACAAGTGGAAGAATTAACGGAAAACGCAGACTATCTTGCCTATCTCTTAGACGAAGAGATACAAATATCAAACGCCTTGCGTGAAGAGGTAAATATGTTACAAAGTCGACCACCAATCCTGCTTATGCCGTTATACCCAACCGAAATTCCAACCCAAGTACCCGCCGAACCCGATGAAGGATTCGGGGAGACGGACGAAGCGACAATGTAAATCTAAAGAGGAAAAATTGTAAAAAGTGTAAAAATAATAAAAATGAAGAAAAATAATAAAAACAAAAAATTATAATCGATGTATATTTAGTATGAATCCAAATGAAATAGAAATCCGAATGAATCTAGAAGACGGAGAATACGTACCAAGCCCAATTCAATTAGTAGAACCAATCGAGCAAGACCCACTGAGGTATTACAGTAAAAGATGGAGAGCCGAAAGAAAAGAATGGCAAGAATTAGTGGAGGAACAAGATTCAGAAATCGCCCGGATAAACCATCAGTTAATACAATCTAAACAACTAACCAATATGATAAAAAGAAAACTAACATCCAGCATGGGAGAGAACAGAAATCAAAAGAGAGAAAATGAACGATTGAGGCGAGAATTAGCCGAAATAAAAACCCGTGTAATCCTGGAAGACTATTGGAAAACCGAAGCAGAACGAATGCGAGACAGCAGAAAAAGCGAACAGAGATACGTGCTACAACTAGAAGACAGTTGTAAAGAAGCCAGAGAAATAAAAGAGAGCCATCAACAAGCCCAGGACGAAATTAAAACATTAACCGAACAGCTTCAAGAAGCGAGACGAAAGCTGGAAAAACAAACAACCAAGCGGGTCAACTATAAACGTCAACTCAAGAGAAAACAAACAAAAGAAAGAAATCTTCAAACGAAAATTCATAATCAACAAAGAACAATTAAAGAAGGTAAAGAACGATTAAAAGAACTCCCAAAATTAACCGAGCGATTAATAAAAGCCCAAGTCCTGATAATGAGATTCTCAGAAAATAAAATTAAAGAAGAGTGCGAGAGACACTCAACCCCAGAAAGAGAGAAAGAGTAAAAAGGGCTAAACTCCACTGTATATAATTGAATAAAATTGTAAATAGACGTGAAAATTGATTGATATATATTAGAAATGAAAACCATGAACCCAACGTTACGGATCACAATGATAATGATGATAATGATGAGAAAGTGTAATACTGAAAACCCATTAGAAAAATGCGAGAAATCCCAACCCTTCAGAAGAGAGGACAGCACCTGCGCCGATTTCAAAGAAATTTGTAGCAATCCCGACAATGAAGAATGTCAGCAAATAAACCTCCAATGTATACAATGCCCCACAAAAGAAAACAAGGACGAGATAAAACAAAATATCGAAAGAACCCAAATAATGGTACAAACCCTACTAAAGAATAATGAAGAGATAGCTAATATAAAAAATGAGAATCGAGAGACAAAGAAAACCCTAGAAACCCTCATCAGACAAATTCAAAGAAAAGCCAAAGCAAACCCCAATAACAAACCAATCCAAGAAATTCAAAAAATCACCCTATCAATTAAAAAACAACTAGGAAAACAAGTGGGACAGAAAAACGAACCCAGTACAACAAGTCTATCAATCAAACTCATACTACCGATTAGTATAATATCCAACATAATACTCTTAATATGCTGTCTCATCATCGGCCTAACAAAAAACGAACCAAGGCAAAATACCCCAATTCAAAAATTCAGAAGAATGTTCACCCAAATTCGAAAAATCGACAAAACCAACGAAACGACAAGACTCTCGCAGATTTCTATCAATCACCCCTCAAGATCAGCCCAGCTCGAAAGCGAAACCCAAGCCGTCAGTGATTCATTCGAAAATAAATACAACTGAGTTACAGTAACTGATATTGATTTGAACTGACTAACTCGCACTGATCAACAGTGATTTGAACTGATACTACAAAACTTGCACTGATATTAAAAAACTGAACTATCTGATTCTATTTGATTATGTATCGTAGTAGGACCTTAAGTCCATCTTTATCTTGATGATTTAACCATACCGTAAAAACTTTTTATGAATGTGAATATTGAAAACGGAATTGTACGTATTATTTGGAAAATCAATTGAAATTGCGGGTCGCAATTTTACGGACCCCCGAGTGTTTTATGTTGGGCCAGAACGTAAACGGCCTTCAAAATGTTTAAATGGATCAGAAACACACACGCAAACACAACACGCAATTTAAATAAAACCCCAAAACACCAATTAAACCATATAAAATCTGAGAAATAAAAGAATTAAATATAAATTAAGAAACATAAAAATAAATTAAAATATTAACAAAATGCACCAAGATTCGCACGATATTTACACAAATATAACAAGAAAACACGACAAATTCGACGAAATTAGAAAAATCAGTTAAAGTTCATTAAAGCAAGATTTAAATCGGAAAATTTGAATTAATAATAATTCAAATAAAATTCTAAATAAAAAATTATAAAAATAAATCGAAAAATAATAAAAATAAACATTAGAATTTGCTAGAAAACAACAAGGTCGAATTTTGTTTTACTACATCAAATTTTACACACCAAAAATTTAGGTATATATACTGATCCATTTTCACATTAAAGTTAACCAAAAACCATTTTTAACCAAAACTATTTTGATTAGTTTAAAACTATTTGAATCGTTTTTTAAAAACCTTTAAATCTGTTCGAGATTATTGTTTTGAATTTTTTAGAAATTTTAGGTGAGGATCATTGATTTTGGAACCCTCTTTCCACGCTCCGTACCTTGCATCTCTGTAGAGCTCTGCTCGGACGTCAGCGTGGGAAGAGAGGTATTTGATTTATTATTGAATTTATGCTATTTTTATTGGAATGGTAACTTGTTATTTTGTCTTATATAATTAATAAACATTATTATACATAAATTGTCTTATATATATAATTCATTTAATATGTTTTAAAAGATGTCGAAATTTTTCCGGCCACAGCCGAAACATCATGCAAGTAAATAAAATCTACACAGTGCAGATGCATGTAAGAGCGTGGACAATCGCCAATGATATGCACCCGTGAAGACTCAGCGTGCGCAACGCAGCGGTCGTAACGTAAATATTTATCCCTATAGCTGAAGCGAGGAATAAGGAAGAAGTCTCTGGCTGCTTCCTCGTTTCTCAATTCAGAAAAATCGACCTAAAATCACATCACACACGGCTTAAACTTATCACACCGAGTAGTCCAGTGGGCACTCAATAAATATAATGTAAACACAAATGCGCCTAGGATCTATTAAAAGGAAAAGGTACGGGGATAAACTAAACTAAAATCGTTGATAGAATTACCTGAATTAGCAATTTGAATTAATTTGATCATTTAGTGTACTAAATTGAATTTATTTTCGAAACAATTATCATTAATCTTAAATCACCTTATGGATTAAAAACAAAGTAAATTGATTAGAATTAAACTAAAATTACGGGCTTAAAAATAAATTAATTATCTCATAGTGTAAAGCAAGTTAAGTTACGGATAGAGATAAAACTAGTTACAAATAATTTTTGATTAAATTAAATAATATAGTAAAGGTATACTAATGAATATATCATTCGTGATTTGAACTGATATTGGAAAATAATTTAATTAGTGGTACGTTTAATTACATTTAAAAATAAATATTGTAGGCAACTCAGTGAGTCCCTTAAACTGATTTTAGCTATCAAGTTAAAAGTTTTTATTAAAAGTAAATGTTTCTTTAATTCAGTTGGATTTAAATAAAATGATAGTTAGAGAATTTACGCGACTCACGGGTTTAACTTAAATCAAGTCCTTGATTAAAAATTAGAGCAGATTGTATAGTAATAAAATAAACTTGTATGTAAGGGAAGGTAAAACTTAGAGTTATTAAGTCAGATGTTAGAAATAGTTCATTAAAATTGCCTAATCTATTTATTGATTAACCTAAGTTAACGACAAAAACAAAATCTCTAAGGAAAGTAGTAAGGAAAACTCAGGATGATCAATCGAAAAAACTGAGAAAGTTAAACCAATTCCCACTGAGTAATAAAGTAATCCACCAATAAGAATCCAAATAAATTAGGGGAAAGTAAGAGAAATTCACGTTTTAAACTAAGATGTTGGCTGCATTAATGAGATGCTCCGTTAGTCAGACGTTTAGTAGTTAAAACAATGAAATCTGTATTTTTACTTCTAATCGAAATAATTATAATACCTTTAAAATCTCCACATAAATAAGATACAAATATCATCAAACATCGGTAAATTCCAGCACGAAGTGATCCAATAAAATGAAAGTTTATAAAATCAACAATAAAACGGAGAACATTTATTGCCTTGAACTAAAGAGAAAATTTTTCCAACCATTAAATCGACCGACTGACACAATACTATAGTTTTACAATTCCGCAATTTCATTCTAGCCAACCCTCAACATGAATTCCAACGGTTAATTTTCCCGATACAATTTAAGTTATGAATAACATCGAGAACCATCAACGATTGACCACATCCGAAAAATTTGTCGTAAGCAGCCAGCATAGTTCCTCAAAACCATGGACAATTAAATTAATCAGTAAGAAAATAAAAACAGATTACCTAACCACAAAACCCCGATAAGACAGTACCGACGGCTTAAACGAACGCACAAACTAGACCCAGATTAATGCCAACGTCAACCATTAGAGTAATAGACAAAGTGGATTTCGATTAGTAGATTCGCACAATTGAATTACGACGAACTATCAACCATTAAAACACGGACGGATGTCGTGATCGGATAAGAATCAAGCATTCCCAACATCCGTTCCGACAATTGACCATCGCGAGAAACATCCGTTCCGACAATTGACCATCGCGAGAAACATCCGGTCCGACAATTGACCATCGCGAGAAACATCCGTTCCGACAATTGACCATCGCGAGAAACATCCGTTCCGATAATTGACCATCGCGAGAAACATCCATTCCGATAATCTACCACCGAGAGAAAGGATGAAATATAAATAATCATTTCCGTTGGAGGAATGAATAGACGGGTCAAGTATCAATAATTACGACAATGTCGATAGGCATTAATGATTACAATAACTATTGATAATTTCGTTAAACATTATTAAATACAATAACTATTGATAATTTCGTTAAATATTAGTAAATACAATAACTATTGATAATTTCGTTAAACATTAATAAATACAACAACTATAGGTAGTTACGATGAGCATTTAAAATTGCAATAACCGTTATTAATTACGTTAAACCGACGCGAGTATGTTTTTCCCCCAACAGTAGTAACGTTAAATGAAGTGAATCCCAAATAACTAAGTCACACAGACATACATTACATATTCTGCCCCAACACCTTTCTTCAGCATGAAAGAACTATGGAAATCACCAGAACATGAACCCAGACATTTCATCACAATAATCCTTACAATTCCAGCTCAACTAGCAAGTTCACTGAACGCTAATTTAACCAGTCAATGTATCCCCTAGAATTACCGGATGATTTAAGATTGCATGAACTCGAGATTGTAGATTTAATATTCCCATAAATTAGTAAGAGAATATATGACGTTTACTTATTTCAGCAGAATTTATGTTGCCGAATCTGATTTCGAAACAAGAGGCAGATGAATGGCGCCGAGCCTGGAAACGAGCGCGCCCATCGATGACTCTCGACGAGCCACGCCCGAAACGATCGTGCCCGTCGCTATGGCAAGTACTGGGCAGATGAAATGACCCACACCGACCAGAGGAGGAACAGTATCCTGCCGAGGAGATTGTCGACAACGCTCGAAACTTGCTGACTCAGTGGGAGAAGATCCAAACGGAGGTCGACCTACAGGTGGTGAAGGCGAGGATGTACCTCGCCAACGTTGAAGAGGACATCCTCGTCGGACGTATCGCAGAAACGTACCCAGCTCGACCGGCACGCAACCTCCGACGACCAGTGCCCATTATTCCCGGTTACACCCCGGAGGAAGGAGTCAGGAAATTTCTCGAAGAGTCCTGAACCTCCAGACACAAGCATGACTAACATTTGTATCCTATTGATGTTATGAATAATGAATTATAATGAATTATCATCTTAGAAATTTTTGTTTTAAATAAGTTTTCTGCTACGATTATGTTTGAAATAATTAGAGTTCTCCATATTAGACAAAATTAATATTTTTCTTCATAGAAATGTCGGCCCTGAAACTAATGGAAAATGAGCTAGCCCGCGCTAGACAGGCGAACGCGGAGCTACTCAGCCAGATACTACAGTTAACTCGCGAAGTACAACAGGTCAAGGCGACCTGTTTAGACCCCAAACGGACGAAACTACTCTACCAACGACTCACCGCAGCTCAAAAAGGCTGGGCCGAAGAACGCCAGCTCAATCGGAGTCTGCGTACACAGATCAGGGGCTTAGAAGTTGCCCTAGCAGCCTGTCGGGAAGGGGAAGCGGTAACGTACCCGCTCATCTTCGCCCCTTCCCAACTATCAAGTCAACGCGTCATTGATGAAGCCACACCAGGCCAAAACCCGACAGCTATCCAATCAACCATCCGCCGGCCGGGACGCAAGGAACGGGCCCGACGCCGAGCCGCACAAGCGTCAAGTCAATCAACTTAACTTATTATGCATGTCCTTTGTTCGTTAAATAAATCATCTCTCGTATATTCGGTCATAGTGGGGTTGACTCGAAAATCACTTACATCAATCAGACTAAATTTAATTCGCATTTCCACGTTGGGGACCAAGTAAAGCGAGCATAGGTCTTCTATCGACAGCTCGTGAACCCGAGGATTGTCCGAGCAACTATAGTACTAGCATATGGTACTCAATTTTTGCGGGCATTCCACCACTTGAACACATTACCAACGTTGCCTAGCAACGGGTGCCAAGTGGCGGTTAGTATCATTTTGTATGGCGTTACTAGGGTAGCCATAAAGTTAAGCAAGATGCGAAACCCTGTAACCCACCAAATTTAATAACACAGGTTGCTATAGTTACATGGAAAAGATTAATATCAAGATAAATCAATGATATATGATGGTCACATCGGGAAATTAACTTTTTAATAAATTATTTTGAGTAAAGTACAAAATGAAAATACTTATTGATTTATTTATCATCGATTAATTTTTCAAAAATACATATTCAATAAGTTATTTGTTGATTCCCTACAAAGAAATAAATTGAATAACATGTAACTAAGATATTTGAAAACTAAATTTTTAAAATCAAATTTAATAACATAGGTTGCTATAGTTACGTGTAAAAGATTCATATCAAGTTAAATCAATAAAATATGATAGTCACATCATAAAAGTTATTATTATTGTTATTTTTTTTAATAAATTAGTTTGAGTAAATAACAAAATGAAAAATATAATTATTGTCTATTAATTTTGTGTAAAGAATTTATAATTTATATTTAATTAAGTATTATATTAATAATTTGTGTCACCACTAAAAATTAATTGATAAAATAAATTGAAATTTTCTTTGAAAAATAATAATAATTAAACATTGTGTTACAAAGAAGCTAAAAGTAAAATAAACAATTATCATTTTGAAGTTTAATTACTATATTATTATAAAAAGAATTAATAATTTAATCCTGTCAAATAACTATATTTGATATTTCAATTTATAATGAAAATAATTTTGAATAATTACCTTATGTAAAAATAATCTTATTATTCACAGAATAAAATTCGATAGTAGAAGTACTAATGTAAATATATTACTTACGTAATTGCTTATAAAAATATTTTAATTTGAGAAAGTTCTTCATTGACAATAAAAAAAAGATGAATTCATCTGATTGAAATAAATAAATCACTTATGTACAACTACGATAATTCTAATTTTTAATCATATACAATAATTATTTTAATTGTAAATTTTAGGTAATTTTATTAAGAATCTTAACAGAATTATTTAAGTTAAACACTGGTTCACTGTGTAGAATTATGTTTACATGAAAATGTCGGTTTAATTTTAATCTGATACATTCTTTCACAATGTCAATCAAATTTCTTAATTTTGCCCTATAATTCATGTATTGGTTCACTTAATGGCTTCAATAAATAATAATAATAATTTACGACTTAAGTAAATCAGATTTATATTTGCTGACTCTATATCTATTACCTAATTTTTAATACTTAAAACTGATAAAAAAAAATCTTAAATTTAGAAGTCATTGATTTAATTTCATTTTCAAAAGTTATTATTTAATTGTCAAGACTTAAAAATCTACTTTAAAATAAAGTTTCTAGTGTTAAACGTCTGACAAATTTTAATAAATTTGTTCTAAAATAAAATAATACCAAGAGTTAATTTTAATTTTAAAAACAAATCGTTATTTACAAATTATCAAAATTTAAACAGTAGTAGGATGTGAGCCCGTCAGATACAACCCCCTCCCCCCTTGACTTACGTAAATATTACGTAATATCTGACCTCTTTCCACTCAGTTGCTACCTGTAGATTGACCTCTGGCCACTCTGTTGCTACCTAGTAATTGAACTCTTGATTATGTCACTTATAATGTAACTCTCGTGACCACTGCTCACTCATTACGTAACACTTGTACACACTGGTTACTTATTACATGAGTCAGTATATTTTAAGTTGAAAATTTCTCCTCTCACAAACACGATGACGCAATCTCTTCCGATAGTGCAAGATCAATTTGCATCAAATAAATTGAATAATAGCTCATCAGAACTGGTTATTTTCAAATCAATTCTACAAAATCAGATAATTTTTTCCCAGCAATTATTGGATTTTATTTCTCAAAGATCAAATGGACAAAATTAATTGCTACTTTCGGCGAAGCCAATTCATCTAGATCTATCGTTGGATTTAGTATCAAAGAAATCGACCCGTGATAATCAATTGCCACCTTCAACGAATGCAATGGATCCTGAAAAATCGTTCGACGAATGTGATAAGGAAGCTCTTTCAAACAAAATATTGCCACTTTCGGCGAAGCTAATGGAACTTGAAGAGCACATATTGCGAATGAATAGTAAGTTTGATATTGTTTTGAATAAATTAAGTAATTCTGATTTTAATGATAATAATTGTAATTTAAATATACTAAATAAAATTAATGTCGATAATAATTATGACTTAAATATCTCATCTTATTATAATCTTGTTTCAGAAAATGCAGAAAATAGTCCTTTAAATCCTATTAATACACAGCTTAAAAATTTTAAAGTTACTAAAACTAAGGATGCTTTAAATATTAAAAGACTTAACTCCAATTACCTTCCACGTATTTTAAATAAAAATGAGCGTCGTAATATTATTAATAATTATCCATGCTTCATAAGTTTATTGAAAAAGAAAAATTCTAAGACCAAGTTTGATCTTATTAATTATGAACTTTCCTTGATTAATAAATCGAAACTTAATTTTAAAATAAAAGATTGTGATAGTTTATTCTATAGAAATGGCAATCTCTGTATTTCAATCAAGTTAAGTGAAATTAAAAAAACAGATGCTACTAAAAAGATAATTACAAAATCAACAAATTTTCAAAATAAAAATAAAACCATTATTTCGAACATTATTAATACTGATAATTATTGTTCCAAGCTGATTAAAGCTCCATTAGTAATAAAAAAAAATTTATTTGTATTTTCACATAAATTAGCCGAAACAGTTTCTATTAAAAACGAACTGCATAAAAGAGCTGTCATTAATAAAACTTTGGATAATTTAAAATTTCAAAAACAATTACCATACTTTCTTGTAAAATCTGACTTAAAATATGCTGATGGTGACTTTATTATGAAGGATCTTTTAACTTCTGAAATACTGATAATGAATCTTTTAATATTGGGTCATTTAATTTAACAAGATCGCAGCTTGATAAACTTTATTTTGATTTTCCAGAGATTAAAGAGATGTTCTTTACTGAAGGCATGCACAAAGATTCTGATAAGATAAGTAGCTTAATTAATCACTTAAAGTTAAATAAAGAATTTCCAAAAGATATTTCATTTTCTGGTGGTAAATTCATTATAAATCAAAGATCAAATAAAATAGAACCCGATTTAAGCAATACTTCTGACATTATGTTTAATTTTGGATTATTCGACTTATTTAAGATATCTAAAGACGATATAGAACTTGAGAGGCTTATTTCATTACCTGCTTCTTCAAATAAAATTGTTGAAATAATTTTCCACCTAAATTATTTAAACTTAAAGGGTTAAGTTAAAAGATCCTTCATAAAAGATCCTTCAATTTATTTCTTTGTAGGGAATCAACAAATAACTTATTGAATATGTATTTTTGAAAAATTAATCGATGATAAATAAATCAATAAGTATTTTCATTTTGTACTTTACTCAAAATAATTTATTAAAAAGTTAATTTCCCGATGTGACCATCATATATCATTGATTTATCTTGATATTAATCTTTTCCATGTAACTATAGCAACCTGTGTTATTAAATTTGATTTTAAAAATTTGGTTTTCA
The DNA here is from genome assembly GCA_022537955.1 of Schmidtea mediterranea. Lineage (NCBI taxonomy): Eukaryota > Metazoa > Platyhelminthes > Tricladida > Dugesiidae > Schmidtea > Schmidtea mediterranea. The sequence goes on from CM039680.1 coordinate 178,115,465, forward strand.
AACCTATTAATTATATTTTATTTCTCTGTGTGGAATCAACTCATAATTTATTGCATAAACACATATTTTTTTTTTGAAAAATTAATCGATGTGATATAAATCAGTAAGTATTTTTCATTTTGTAATTTTCTTGATATTAATGATTTTCATGAAACTATAGCAACCTATATTATTAAATTTGATTTTCAAACATCATATTTATAATTTATTCAATTTAAATTGATTAAAAATTTCAATTTGGATGTAATTTTTAGTATAAACAATCGATTTTAATTAGTATAAACGAATGATTTTGAGGTATAAACAATCAATTATTAATTAAATTATTATTAAAATATTATCATAAGTAAGTTTACTTTTTATGTATATTTAATTTACTATTTTTTTTAGTGAATTATTGCTATACATATAAATTTTGCGTAGCTATCAGTCACGAAGATGTTCACTACTGTGAACTTGTTACATCATCATATTTCAAGATAAATGATGCTGGTTTCCCTGGTTATGTGTGTCCAGAATGTCTCATAATAACATCTGGTAGATAGTCAATGTTTTTACAACAATATGGGCATCACCTCAGACAATTCGGAGAATCGAAAGGTAGTATAGTTGCCAAAAGTACGTGTATGTATAATATAACTAACTATTAACCTTTTTTTAGTATTGTCAAAGAGGACAACCTTTCAAGACACTTTGCATATTGATAAATATGATACAAGTAATCTTTTGATAATTTTTAATGATTTTTAAATTATTAACTGTTAGATACTTTTAATATTCAATATTCAAGATCGAGTAATGAAAGAAATGAATATAAAAATGGTAATTTTTTACTTTTATTTAAATTAATAATTATTTTTAATTTAGATGATTTAAATGTTCACATTGAAAACATAGATGATAGAATATTTTATGAAACAAATTATGACGAGCTTGAAAATATCTCTACTGTAAATGTTAAATGTGAGTTTTTAGTTATTACAATCAGAATTATTTAACTTTTTTCATGTTTCAGGTAATCTTTATCCGAAGTATTGTCAATCTACAAGCCATGATAACAACTGTCACAATAAAATGAATCGATATTATCAAGTGAATAATTATTATATTTATCCTGTATGCCAGACCCAAACCTCTGACCCGTACCTTAAATTTTATAATGACCATAAAAATCACTTGACTCAATTTTATACGGATAAAAAATCATTGTTTAAACACAGTTTGAAACGAAAAAGCACCATAAAATCTGAAATACTTGAAAAAAATATTTATTAAAGATGATTTACAAATTGGACTAGGGTTAAGTGACATTATTGTTGAACCAGAAATTGAATATGATTTACTACGCTCACATCGAATTATAAAAGTGAACATCGGAAGATATAATGTTAAGGAAATAGTTCTTCCATCTTCTCTTTTGGAAAAATTAAAAATTACATTAAATGAAATGAAACATTCAAAAGTTCAATTTGGAGTCCAAGTAAAATTTGAAAAAGATGGGGAACTCAAAGTAGTTAGTATATCAAATCGCGCTGCTTCAGTGACTACAACTTTTCTTGATGAGGGTATAAAGAAAATAAATGAAAAGATTGTTGAACGAACAGAATTAGGAAGTAGTTGGAAAATAAACCGAATAATAGAAGTAAATTTCAAGGTAACCAAAGTTTCGAATATATCTAGGTTATCTGGACATAGTTATATTCCAACACCTAAAGCTCTATTAGGTAAAAAGGCAATAGTTAACGTACAAAATACCGATAATTTATGTTTCATATATAGTGTTTTGGCTGTATTGAAATATGGTAAATCAAGAAACATAGAGATAGACCAAGAAAATATATACCGTATATGAATGACTTTGTATACGATCCTAACGATATGCCAATGAAACTGTGTGATATTCCATCTTTTGAAAAGAAAAATCCTAGTTTATCAATTAATGTAATGATTTATAATAACGAAAATTTTGAGGATAGAGAAGAACTTATAATGAAGCATCCATATTTAAATATAATTTACCGAACAGAAGTAACTGGAGTGGATCCAATTTATTTATTATTGATAAAAGAGGGTGAAAAATATTATTCTACAGCAGTAACTAATTTACAATCCTTGATGAATTGTCATAAAAACAATGATTGTAATGTTCGAATTCGTTGCAAATGGTGTGAAAATTGTTTAAATGGATTTCGTAAGCCAAAATCTTTTGAAAAACACCAAGAGTTATGTAAGAAAAATCAGTTGGGTACTACGCTATATACATTACCAAAAGATAAAAATAAATATTTGGAGTTCAAAAACTGGTCAAAAACGATAACACCTCCTTTCGTTAACTATGCAGATTTTGAATCTATTTTACCAAAAGATGACATTTATTTTCAAAAACATTTGCCAATTTCTGCCAATTTCCGTACAACTTTTCCACTAGTTTAGAGGTCCTTAAAAATACTTATGAACTGCCTCCAATCTGGGAAGGAGTGAGTGAAGTTGAATATAAGAAAGCTCAATTAATTTGGACTGAAACTAAATGTGTAAATTTACTTGACTATATGATGATATACTTGAAACTCGATTGCTTTCTTTTAGCTGACTTTTTCCAACAATTTCGGGCGAAATCTATAGCTCATAATAGTTTAGAGCCTTTGAATTATTTTGGTATTCCTGGAATGTCTTGGAGTTCTGCGTTAATAACTTTAGATAAACCCATTGAACTATTGCAAGACATGGAAATTTATAATTTTTATGAGGGTGGTATTCGTGGAGGTCTTACTTTTGTTAATAAACACTTTGTAAAAACTGATGAAACCACTGAGTTGCTTTACATAGATATTAATAATTTATACGGATGGGCTTTAAGTCAACCTTTACCTTGTGGAAAATTCAGTTGGATACTTGATGGTTTTGATTCAATATTGTCAGATTGTTTTTCTTTAAATCTTGAATCTTTGTCATATGGGTATACTCTTGAAGTAGATCTTGAAATTCCTTCTGATCTTCACGATAAGTTATACGACTTTCCTATTGCTGCTGAGAAAATGAAACCTGAGGGAACTAAGGTTGAAAAATTGTTATTGACTCATTACCCAAAAAAGAATTATGTGATTCATTGGCGTTTACTAAAATTATATTTGTCTCTTGGTGTTAAGGTTACTCATGTGAATCGAGCTGTAAGATTCAAACAGTCTCCTATTTTTAAAACCTACATTGATACCAATACAGAGTTAAGAGCAAAAAGTACAAATACATTAGATAAAAATTATTATAAGCTCCTAAATAATAGTTTGTATGGTAAAACTGCCGAAAACCTGAAAAATAGAATGAATTTAAGATTATGTAATACAGAAAAGATGATAATTACATATGCTTCTAAACCAACTTTTCAATGAAGTATCAAAATTGCTGATGATCTAATTGCTGCTTTGTTAAATCCAGACTCGGTATGCTTAGATCGACCAAGTTATATAGGACAATCAGTGCTTGACTTGTCGAAACTTCGAATGTATGAGCTTCAGTATAAGGACTTGGAAAAATATCGACAACAATTTAATTGTGAGATTAATATAGTTGCTGGAGATACAGACTCTTTCTTCTTGGAGATTAAAAATTGTAAACTAGATATTCTTTTGTCTTAAATGGTTAAGGATAATCTTTTGGATACATCTAATTATCCATCTACTCATCCACTTTATTCTAAAAAACTTGATTCGGTTATTGGAAAAATTTAAGGATGAAAGCAAGGGAGAAGGTTATGATGAATGGGTATTCCTTAGACCCAAATGCTATAGTTTACTAGGAAAATCAAAATGCCTAAAAGCTAAGGGAGTCTCATTAAAGGACACAACGTTAAATCATAAATCTTATAAGGACTGTTACGAGAAAAACTCCACCTTTTCTATACCTCAATTTCATATTGGTACAAACAATCACCAACTTTATAGTTTAAAACTTCAAAGGTTGCACTAACAAACAAATAGGATAAAAGTGTTTGGGTAGAAAAGAATGTAAGTCTGACATACGGTCATTATATGATTGAGACTGACAATGAATAAAAATAATAATTTTCCACATGATTATCCAACAGCACATCCAACAGTACATCCAACAGCCTATCAAACAGATCATCCAACAGCTCAGTCAACTGTTCATTGAATTAATAAATGTATACCTATATACATTCTTATTCTTATTCATTATTTTGTAATTTTTTGTGTTTACATTATATTTTAGTTTGTTTTGTTTTTGTTAGGAGGGGGTACCAAAAAGTGGGCCAGATGGGACACATCTACCTACTAAAGGAAATTATAATAAAACTATCAAGAAATTAGATTTCTGAAATTATTAGTTGGTAGAAATTGATATCATAATTAGAAGTAGTTAAAGAACCAAAATCAAGCCACGAAATAACCAGTAGTCAAGTGGTAGTGTTATCAGAGTATTGTTATTGTGCTATTCCTCCCGAAGGGTTTTAATAAGCGCCAAAGCATTTAAAGTGTGTTGAAATTAATATATCATCGTTGTAATCAATTGTGATAATCAATAAAGTTTTACGTAGTTGGAATTCGTCAATATCATTATTAATAAGACACGCTTGGAGTCAGATCAATAATACAATGTTAATACATTGTAATCATTGGCAAATTAAAATTACTCAGCAAAAATATATTTTATTTATTTAAATATTAAAAATACACTTTCAATTAATACACCCGAAAACAACAATTTTTGAATCCAATTGCCTTATCGACAATGTTTCACATATAATACGTTCACAATAACTAAAAAATTAGACAGACTTCTCTACTTATACAGCATTTATTGTGCTAACCAACATTAGTATTTCCCTTCGATTAACAATGTTTAAGAATTCGAATACAGAGATGGCGGGAAGTCTCTTCAGTGTATATAGTATTGCACGCTTTTCATAAAAATAAATAAACGAGATCCGAAACGCACTTATAATTAAACATACTGTATACCTTATGTTTAAAACCTTCCGCGTACGGCAATACTCACATAAATTTACATTCAAATTACACTCAGACATACTCAAACGTCAACTTGTCAACAGTCTCTTTTATCATTATTAATAAAAATAATTTTTAATAATTTTTAATTCTAAACTCATTACTTTCTGTTTGTTATAAAGCTATTGAAATCAATTACCTTCTTTACAATAATTTTATTTTTCAATTTTACTTTTCTTCATCCTTTTTTTCTACTCTTGGTCAATATTTTGTTTTATATTTAACACACATTTTGATAAAGCTTTTTATATTATCTATGAAAATTAAATCGTGCTAGCTGTTAAGGTTGACCTGCTGAAGTGAATAAAAAAAATTGGATAAAAATATATAAATAAAAAGAAACTACTGAAAGTTGTATTATTTTTGAGATTTCTAGAATTCTAGTTTTGCAAGAAAATATGTTTATTTATTATAATTAGGAAAACAAAATCTATTTTGTGTCATGTTTCTTTGTATCTTAAACTTTTGTTAATAATTTTCAGCTATTTTTTATCTCCAAAGCGTCAGAACTCCTATAATTAATGATACAATTATAAGTAGTGTAATTAAGTAGCATACTGAGACTATTCAAACAATTATGTGAACTAATAATCAGTTTACTTCCGGATTCATGAAATATTCTGCTGACAAAGTTATTTTCTGATAACTTTACTTTTATTTTTAGAAAATTTTTTTTGCATAAAAAAAGTGATGCGATAGTGAATACTTTGGAATGTATTTAAAAATTTTTGATAAATTTCTTTTCAAAATAAATTACGAAATTTGAATGTGGAAATTAAATATTTTTAAGCATTTGACTCAAAAATTTATTAATAAGAATATTTTAAAAAATAGTTGATTAGAAAATTCTTGAAATTATGATTGTAAAATTTTGTGAATGTTTGAAACGATTGCAAAATTTAATGAAATAAATTTATCATTTATTCAGTTTTTTGGAATTTACTGATGAAATATGCTGATTAATAATGTTAGTATTTCTGCCTTTCGTATTTTGGTAATTTAATCTAGAATCACTAAATAGATTCATAAATTTTATTTCAATCAAAATATTAACTATCTCTATTCTTCTTAATTAAACAAAATAAAATCATTTATTTTTCTATTTTTAAATTTCATATTTTAAATTCAATTTGAAATATTGTTATGCAATTATACTTTAAAAATATCAACTTTCTTTATATCCCCTTCCTAAGAAATTTTTAAGTTTTTCCACATTTCTTTCAATCTTTTTACCATCTTTGTTTCATAGGATATACTGTCAGTCATGGACTTTCTCGATCACTTTGTATGATCCCTCATATCTGTCTTGGCTTTTATTGCATGTTTATACTTTTAATAATACGTCTTCTCCAACCTTGGACTCTCTTCTTGTTTGTTTTTCCGGTTATTCTTTAATCTGTCTTTCTGCGGAGTTATATCATCTTCCCCTGCTAATCTTATCCCCAGAACCATCTCTGTCGGGCTTTATCCGTAGCATTTAATGTGAATTCGACTTCGGGTATTGTTTACCTAATTTATAATAAACGCCTATTAGCCTTTAGAAGCTTTGGAATAACGTTTACCAAATACTAAATTTCCTCTCAATAGATTATAAAAAATGAAATCAGAATGGAATGAGTGGCCGATTCGTTGAAAAAAATCTTGTGTAAAGGACAAGTGAGCAATATCAACGATACGAGTATCTAATTCAGTATACTTAAAGAAACCAATAAAAAAGTATCGTGCCAGAAAGGTGATTACCCCTTGGACAATCTATCTCAAAATAATCATTAGTTATCTTAGAAAGAAAGCCACAAATTAGTGGATAAGTTGTAATTGTGAATAAAGCTTTTCTGTGTTGGGTTTGTTTATTTATTTCTAAAGTATACGGAGAGTCAGGGAATAACCTACTTTAATACTAATAAATCAACATTTATTTATTTAAAATAAATGTTCTTGAATTTTTTTATTTATCTGTCTTGTGTTACTTTGTTTTGACGCTTTTCAAATTGAATTATTAAAAATCCAGTTCTAGCCCAACAACTATATTTGTATTGAGTTGGTCATAGCACTTCTGTACCCGAGGAATTTCGCAGGTCATGTGGGTTTCACCTTCGTACTTAGGGATTCCATCCTTGTAATGAGTGTGCTTTGATTTGGAGTTGTTACGATTCAAGTCAAATCAACATTTGACATTGAATTACACTAGTCATTTTAGAAACAAATGTTAGTCAACGGAAAAATACGAAAGAAAACACGGCACCAATGGAATGTAAAAAACTGAGTTTTTAAAGTAAATTCAATGTCATTAAACAATAACATTTGTTTTATCATAAGTATTTTTTAAAACCCTCTCAGTGATAGCATTGTCATCATTCAACTGAAATAAATATTAAAAGCATATTCGTGAAGGACAAGAAAACTTTATTGAGTAATAACAAAATTCAATAGTTTTACCTAGCTCGGCCAATGAAGCATACTAAAACTGATTTCGATATTTTTAACTAATTTAGATGGTGATAGATATTCAACTATACACAATTTTATGGAACATGACGTTATTTTACGTATTTTAAAAATTCTTTTTGAAATTGAAATTATTAACATAGCTATTTTGATTACAAAACAGTATTTTGTAACATTCCTAAAGTTTTTTGTCCTGAAAAATATTTTAATTTTTTCGATGAGCTCATATATCAACAAATAATATTAATAAAAAATTCTTAAATTACAAATTTACATCCAAATATTTATTTTAAAACTACAATCTACGACCTCTTCTACCTCCTTTTCTTCTGGTTGTATCATGAGGAATAGGAGTCACATCTTCTATTCTTCCAATTTTCATACCGCTTCTTGCAAGAGCACGAAGTGCAGATTGTGCAGCGGGACTTGGTGTTCGTGATTTAGTACCACCAGTAGCACGAACTCTAACGTGAACAGCAGTTATTCCTAACTGTTTGCATCGCTCAGCAACGTCTTGAGCTGCAAGCATAGCAGCATAAGGAGAACTTTCATCTCTGTCTGCTTTGACTTTCATACCTCCTGTAACCCGGACAAAAGTTTCTGCTCCAGTAACATCAGTAACATGAACAAAAGTATCATTGAAAGACGCAAAAATATGACAAACACCAAAAACTTCTTCTCCTTCAGTTACCTTTGGTCCAAGCGAAACTTGCTCTTCGACTTTTTTGACATTCTTTCTTTTAGAAGCCATCTATTTGTTTTAAATATAAGTAAAGAATACAATTAAATTAATTACAACTTTTTAACTTACTATTTAAATTTGATTTAGTTAACAGCAAATAATAATTTAAACAATTGCTTATGTAATCGTTTATGGAAATATAAATGTATATATATATATATATATATAATTAGCTAATCATAAGAGTTAAGTAATAGGTTTATGATAAATTATATACAAATTAAAGATTTCTAAAATTTATCATTAAATAAATTTTCAAAATTTCCTATTTTAAAAGTGAAATGTGATATTTTAGAATTCGTTTATTTCGAATTTTAATTAAATATTATAAGTTTCTAATTTTTGAGTATTCCATTTATTTAAAATTAGTATATAATATTTCATATAACATTGATAAAAGCATAATTTTAGAATATTGAAAATTCTTGTAAAATTGCAATATTGGAAAACATGTTGGACTAGTTTAAGTGAGTCGAAAAATATTAACACTTAGACCAGACTAAGTTGAATTAAAAAATATCAAGTAAAACAAAATAAAGTATTGGAATAATAAGCATGTATAATTAAAATGTTGAAACATGGTTGGCTATGGGTTTTAGACTGGTTTTCCGTCATACAACACGAATTCTACCACCGATACACGTTACTAGTGTTGGGTCAGAACACAAACGGCCTTGTAAATGTTTAAATGAATCGGTAACACACATGCTAATATAGCATGCAAATTTAAATTCAAACCTATTAAAACATCAACTAAACCCTATCAAATATGAGAAAAAGATAATAAAATATAAAATAATAAACATAAAAATAAAATAATAACAAAATGCACCAAGATCCGCACGAATTAAATATAAACATAACACGAAAACCCAATGATTTTGACCAAAATTTGACAATTTATTAAAAATACCAAGTTTCATGAAAATGAAATAAAAATCAAATAATTTGAATTAGAAATAGTTCAATTAAAAATCTAAAGAAAAATTGTCAAATAAAATCTCGAAATAATAAAAATTAAGATTAGAATACACTAGAAAATCCAAGGTCAAAATTTGTTTTACTAAATCAAAAAGAACACGCAAGGTTAGGGACAAAAAATAGGTATATATACCGATGCATTTTCACATAATAGAGATACCAAAAAATCGTTTTTGAAAATCGTGACTTCATTTTCTTAAAAATCTATTTTAGGGTGAGTTTTATTTTGGAATTCTCTCTCCACGTCGCGTCCTCGCACTTTCGATGGAGCTCTGCTTGGATGACGGCGTGGGGAGAGTAGTATTTTGTATGATGAATTGTTCGTTGGATCAAGTACTTATTATATTGTTTTTATTATTAATAAATCATTGATAATATCCAACTTATTTTTCTATAACTATTTTATGTCGAAATTTTTCCGGCCCACAGCCAAGACATATTACAAGTAATTAAAATCAACATATTATTCAGATTCGTGTAATTGCGTGGAATATCGCCGATGATCTGTGCCCGTGAAGACCCGGCGTGCGGAACGCAGGGATTGGAACGTCAATACTATCCCGTATAGAAGAAAGGAGAAATAAGGAAGTGGTTTTTAGCTACTTCCTCGTTTCTCGATTTCTTTAAAATCGACCTAAATTATTCTACACACGGCTCAAAATCACCACACCGAGTAGTCCAGTGGGCACTCATTAATTGTAATATGAACATAATGCGCCTAAGGTCAATCAAGAGGAAGGTGACGGTGAATTAGTAAAATGAAATCGTTGTTGTGAATATTAAAAACGAACGATCACTGTAAATTCAAAATAACTACTGATAGGATCCTAAGTAATCGTAAATATTGAGCGAGTACCACGAACCGATAACATTTAACCAACCTAAGCTAAGATTTCAGACCCAAAGGAACCCTAATTTCAAGTCAGTATTACGCACGGTTATGTGGCCACGTTAAACAAAAGACCTAAGATAACTAAATCGTAAATTTTGAGACGTCATCTCGCCCTAAAATTTCATAGTTAACCTGATATAAACCGATATAGTATGAAGGATTAGTTTCTCCAAATTAAACCACTGAAGCAGTGAACACCCAGACAGTCTATTTAAGGTCCAAAATAAATGAAAAATTGGGGCGGTTCCAAAGATAAAATTTTGGAAGGAAAAGTAAAGAAAATTTAAGCCATAAGGACCCTCAAGGACGATGTCACGAAAACCGTACTGAAATGATCTAGTTTAAATTAATGAAATTCATGTGGAGAATTAGCAGACCAAAATATGACTATTCCTCAAAGACTATCAATTCTGCAAAAATTTTAAAGTAGAAATGAGTAAGTTTGATGGCTAAATTAACTCTGAATTATCGTTTAATAGATGTTAAGATTTTTAAAATATACGTGAATAAGTTTGATAACTCAATTAACTTTAAAAAATCATTTAATTAGATGTTAAGATTTCAAAATATAGATGAATAAGTTTGATGATTTAATTATCTTTAAAATATTGTTAAATGTAAATAAATAAGTTTGATAACTAAATCATCCTTAAAATATCACTTCAAGTAAATAACAAGATTAAAAATTCCTTACAATGAACGAAACTCAATTTACTGATAAAACACATAAAGGTGTTCCAATAGGCATTTAACATTTTTTTTCTCGCATAAATTTCCAACAAACAATCCCATCGAGAATGAGACGAGTTTCGAGTAAACCTAGATGACAGAGTTGGAAGGGACCAGAGTTGGATTCCGTTGCGTTCGCCATAAATTTTCTGATATTCTCTACTACCTACGAAAAATAAAGTCAAAGTCAACTAAAATAGTAACGTTATTAAACTCACGTTTTTAATCCGAAATATCCATCATTATAACACCGCATAAAAAGAGAGAAATGGTGAGCCTTGGAAAATCGAAGATTTTTATCTGAATTGACTGTCGCTGGTCAGTCGAGAAATCGATGTGCCGGAATGTCGTGGGTAGACATCGCGTTCTAAATTTTAAACCGTAACACGCTCAGGAGTGGACGACAGATTTTTCTCTCACCGTCTAGACACACTAGCGGGTGAGGACCGTGCACACAAGCACACCGCGTCGGTGACATGCATTTTTTGACTAGATAATATAAAGGCCTGACACAAGCCAAATCGACAGACTTATAAACACCGTGAACGATGCAATGTCATGAGAATTAATCGGATACAAATGCCTCAGATCAATCCACTCGAGGAACTACGCCGTCGGACTCCCGTGTAGACGTCCTAGGTAGATTAATACTTATTATTAAATTCTTTTAAATGTATAAGCCTTAGAAAATTGACCGGCCAAACAACGATTTCCGCGGAATCTGGTAGACACATTCAACTTGAACCTCTGTAATTTCCTGTATCACGATGAATTTCTTATTGTTCCACGACGGAAATTTAGGTTTCGTTCAACTACAAGTTTATTATACCAGAGTTACAACCATTAACGCCACCTTGTCCGCCGTTATTCTGGCCACCGGCAGTAAAAATTCTCAGATTCTTGAACAGTTATGATAATAAGATTTTCATGAAATGTTAATTTGAATAAACTCATTGTTCATTAATAAAATCCAAGAAAGTTGGGTTAGGATTTTATTTCATTACTTAATATCTAACAAGGTGTGCAACCAGATAATTGGGAGTGTAGGAAAAATTTTGGAGTCAGAATCTCATCTTCAAGGCATTATTTTGTTTTAGTTAAACTTACGATTATCCGCTTATATACCGGAGCTCATTATGAACCAACAAAAGCTGCCGCTTGTGGGCACATAATCTGAAGGTGCCGCGATATGAGACCAGCTGTTTAGAGTGGGCATACACCGCCAATCTTGTTTCTTTCATATTTTATCCTAAGGCATTTGGAAAGTAGGTTTGACCATATTAGGCCGATTTCTACTCATCAGGATTTTTACATTGTGTTATCAAGTTTAATTTTTTACCGGTTGTAGGTTCCATGCACCGAATATACAAACATTTTAGTGCCTTGAAACTAGTTTGTCATAAGGGAAAGGTGAAAGATTTTATTGCAAATGCCCAATCGATGACAGTTTTCACGACATCAGGCAGAAGCTGATGAAATGTTCGATTTTTAAGGAATTTTGGGATATTTTTTTTTTAATATAATTTGTTTCTAAATATAATTAGCTGTTTCATGGTAAATTTTAAATTTCGAGGGTAAAATATATTTTTTTTGAATTTATAATGATCCTCATTCATGATAAATGTAGCTGAATATTTTAGGTTTTCTATCAACTTGGATTAATATTTTGTTACTCCGAACTAGAATTTTGTTGAAAACCTGTTTTTTTCTTTACTAAATTTTTAACCGGATTCATATCCCTATGTGAAATGGTTAACGCATAAAATAATAATAACTTCAGTTTTAAATTTAGCTCTTATCGAATGTCGAGAATTTTTATTATGTCGATTTTCTCAATGTCATACATCCCCTTTTGTTATCGGCTAAATTTATTCCGACTTTTGATTGTTGTCGTGCTGGCTCTTATCGATGGCGCATCGGTTTTCGGAAATTATAATGAGTATCGAAGCGTTACCCGACAATCTTTAAGCTGTATTAGAAACCCCATTCGTTCATATTGTTATTTCAGACCGATCAGGACCTTTTATTCGGATCTCCGTATTAGAAGCCGACCAATGGCGTCAGGCATGGAGGCGTGCCAATAAGGAGAGGTACCCCGACGTACCCCAACCAGGAGAAAATAGATGGGAGGATATGCTCCTAATAGAGAGCACAATGCAACAATTCCGGAAGCACAAACAACCAAGTGACCCCAGTCCGGCCCAAGACATCCTTGTGAGGGCCCAAGCACTCCTGACCCATCTCAAGGATCACCAGCGCAGAGTCAACTCCTTAGTTGACCGAGCCAGCAGTTACCTGGCAAACGTGGAAGACGATCTCGCCTGCGGACGACTCGCGGACGTCTATCCACCCAATCCGAGACCGACCCGCAACACGAAACGACCCGTGTTTATCGTTCCGGGCTATTCTCCCGAAGAAGGAATAGAAAAGTTTTTTCGGGACTCCGAATCCCAGTGACTCCTGAAATTCAGCTATGTAATTTTAAATAAAATATGTAACCTCTGAAAATATGTGTTTACTATTATTATTTTGTAACCTACTTTTACACCATGTGTTTGAATTAATCATATGTCTGAGAATTTCTAATAAATAAATGAGAATTTTAATATTTCCCATTATAGTAATGGAGCCTTCACAAATATGGAAGATAGAACTAAATCATGTGAAACAAGCCAACAAGAACCTTCTCGAACAGATCCTACAGCTAACTCGAGAAGTCCAGCAAGTTAAAACCACCTGGATAGACCCCAGGAAGGTCAAATCCCTGTACCAACGGCTCACGACAGCCCAAAAAGAGTGGGCCGAAGAGAAACAATTGGCTCAGAGTCTAAAGATCCAGATAAAAGGGTTGGAGGTTGCCCTGTCTGCCTGTCAAGAAGGGGCAGCGGTAACCTACCCTCTCGTATTTGCCCCGGCTCAATTGGCATATAGTGAACCGGCGGCGACTCCAACAACAATCGCAACTCCCACCACAACAACAACCAACAGTTACCGCCCCGGACGAAAGGAGCGAGCGAAGCGCCGAGCTGCTCGACTATTAAATAAAGATCTAACTAATACCTGAATTGAGTTTACGATGTGATTTAAATATACATGTTCATATTTTTACTTCCAATTAAAATTTTCCTGATGAGCAAACCAAGGTTGCACCTATAAAAATTTCAGAGAGCTACACAGGAACCCAACAGATTAAAGCGAGCACAAGTCTTCTAACGACGGCTCGTTGGATCCAGGGATTGTCCGAGCAATTACAGCATTAGTAATAACGCTCACTTTTTGCGGACAATCCACCCACTCGAACACATTTCCAACGTTGCCTAGCAACGGGTGCCGAGTGGTAGCTGAAAAATAGTTATATGGCGTTACCAGGGTAAATATAAGGACGTTTGAAACAAACATCAAAACCAAGTAACCCACCACTAGGTAATGTTGTAACTGTGAACAGGTGGTGTGTAGTTACTAAACAAGTTTAACTTCTTTATTATACACCAAACTTTTAACTAAACATTGAGTCACAGATAATGAATATAAAGTAATTCGATCTATCATTTGAGTTTGTGGGTTACCACAAAGCGAAGACTACAGCATACAAGCTATTCATTCTACCGCTTGTTACCTCCTCCAAAGGTGAGCTTCGTTGCCAAGACTGTTCCAGCGAACTACAGATATAAGGCATGTAATCGTCTTCTCATATGCCCTGGTCCCATCCTTCTTTACCACGTTTGAGGTCATAAACATCTGATACATTCCTTTTCAAACATTCAAAAACTAACCAAATAATGCCGCCATATATTTCATACACATTACAGCATCTTCACAATCAAATGTTTATGTATGAGTCACAAATCTAGGACCAGAGCAGGTGGTTTCGTTCTCGTTTTGCCCTTCCTGGTTCCGGCCTCTTCCCCGATTCTTTTCTGTTGGATGTCGGGGTGCACTGTTTTCTGTTGGCTAGTTAAGTTGCAGCGAAAATCAGAGAGTAGGTAACTGAGTGACCCTTCCGGTACACCGACAATGTAGTCTCACTTTGTTCACGATTTTTGGGTGAGATCTACTCACAATGCTTTTGCTCCTTTACCAGTTAAATTACCTGTCAGCAACATTTAGTGTAGATTTTAAAAATCCATAGGGTGACAATCAGGATTTCGAATTTCCCTAGAAGACAGATTTTTAGAAGTAATCTCTAAGTAGGTAGTTATGAGCTTTCTTCCCACACATAAAAAAGTCTCAAATGGACATGTAAGCATTGAAGGATCTGCATAAACAATACAATCATCTAAACATTTCAAATCAGACCCTGAACCGATTCGTAATGCATCCGTACAATTACTTCGATGTTGATTTCAGTCATTTGGTAGATGCGTGATGCCAAAAATTCAGGAACACAATACGAAAGTTTGTTCTATATTCAGAAAGAGCTCTTCCATCTTCATCAGAATTGTGTCGAATACGCATGCTTTTTGCTAATCGATCATTTCGAATTTTTACAATCGTCAGATATCTATCTATTCAAAAACACAATTGGACAAGTAAAAAACACCATCGCAACAAAAACAGGCAATGTCGTGAACGTCGTCGGACTGAGGGTGCGGTGATCCTCGCAAATGCATCAAAGATCTTAGAAGAAGCCACCGCGCTCGTGTCCGAGATGCACCCCAAATGTGTTAAGTCAGAAATGACAGTGCGGAAAATCCATGCTGACCCAAATGACGAACTGAAATTGAATATTACTCTAGACCAGACAACAGCGAGAAGAAAAAAACAACCATAAGTGCCTACAGAAGTCCAGGAAGTCTCTGATCTATCTATTTATTAAACAGATTATTTCGGAGATGAAGTGAACCACATCGTGCCACAGGTGGGTAGTCGTAGAATTAAACTGCCTCAACGACGCAAACTGCCTGTCGATATGGACGAAGAGGACAGTGTGATGATAATTGACCTGAGTGACGAGTAAAATTTCTAACTGTAGTAGCCGAGAAAACTCAAAACTCAGAATCGGTCGTTGTCAATCAATTGCAAAATCAGTGAAGTTACGTGGTCATTTTGGCTTCTTTTTCTATTTTTCTTTTGTATTATTGATGTCCTTTGTTTTTTCAAAAAAAAGTGCTGATTAGTAATTGATCAGTAATGATAAATTTCAAACTAATTATTGTTGATTAAATATATATATATATATATATATATATATATATATAGTTAGATCATGATGAAACAAAGAGGAACAAAACTTTTTTGTTGTAATATATGGCGTATAAATAAAATAGGAGTAAAACGAATCAGAATTATGAAGTCTAATGGTTATGAATATAAGTTTAGAATTAAATTTATAAATCTATTATTTATTTAAATTTTATTATTATCTATATGGGTAGATCCACTCCCTAATAATTCGGGATGGAATTGACGGATTCCCGGTAATCAAACCAACTTAATATTGTTTTGAGTCTAAATTTTATTAATGTCTCGAAAACTCAGAAATTATATCAACAATCAAATTGGAAATTTAAAACAAAATCCTAGGTCAAAGAATTTAAAATTTAATAACCTTAAACTAATTAAATATTTTTTAAAATTAGGATTGATTTTAACATCCAAATTATTAATTTTAAGAAACTTCATAACAGAAAACTTAAAATAATATTCGTAGATGTATACATAGGATGACAATCAAATAAATTATAGGATATGAGATAGGAGTCAGGTGAAGATAGAGAAAGGGTATTAGGTGGCATGAGTCCTTCCATCGGCAGCCAGGAACCCCAAAGTGAAAATATCATGAGTAGTTCTAGAAATGGAGCTCACCTGCTCATGGATTTTCAGCTGCTATGTACAGTACCAACATGAGCTTGCTGCTGGGCACTGATGGGTCCTTAAAATAGTTTTGAACTGCCTAAGGGTTATCATCCCCACCTAGCGCCTGCATAAGAAATTGAACCGCTAGTCACCCGTCATAAATGACGTTGGTACTGTGAACTAGTGGGTGGAAGGTTAGCAAAAGGTGAGCTCCTTCTCAAGAACTGCTAATGCCCTAACCCCCCTCGGGTCCATGAGCTGTCGTAGAAGACTTCATGCTCTTACTTATTTGTCCCCCTCTTATTTTATCTAATTTCTAATTTATCTAATCATTAGATCACTCTGTTTCCCCATATTCAACCATTCTAGTCATATTTACCCGTCAATAACAAACAAATTTAATAACAAGTTGTCAATTTATATTATACTCGATAAATAATTAACATATATGGATTACATAGGTAACAAATAATTAACATCTACAAATTTAATTCAGTTAAATTCAGTTAAACACAAAATTTCGCCATTAGAACCCATTGGCGTCCAAGATGTGCCCCAACAGGCGTGCACGATTTACTCTGGCCTGTCGTTCCCTTTCCCTTTTGTTGGGCCGGTTCTTTCTGCGGTTCCTCTTCGGTAACCCTTCCGGTGTAGGTGATGGACCTGTTATCATTTGTCCAATGACAGTGTCTTTACCTGTGGCATTTCTTAGCACTATCGCCTGCTGTTCTTCGGATAGGTGAACCCCACTCTGCAGGAGGCCTGCCCGGATGTTGTCTTTCAACTTCCACTCTTCTACCTGTTTCCCTAGCTCCTGGGCCTTCTGTTCGGCCGACCGCAGGGCTTCGTCCTTCTGAGCTAATTGATTCCTCAGTGTGTCGATCTCTTCTTTCAGCTTGATTGCCTTCTCGGGGCGGAGCCATGTCTGCTCCATGTATCGACACTTCCTCACCATGGCCTCTGCCCTCTGTGTTTGTGTCACTGCGGTTTGGTGGTAACCGGCTATATCCCTTCGGAATTGTTCCAGAGTTTTCTTGTGAGAGTCCACTAAACAAAATTCATTCTTAACTTCATGTCTATTATTCTCTATGTACAATAAGTATTAATATATTCTGATCATTTATAAATGCAAAGAACTAATTTTGGCATCTGGATGGGGAAAAGATGGGTATGCTCTTTTCTACTTATATATTATAACGGATTCTGCTGTTTTCTCCTGATCAATTAGTTATAACAGGTATCAGCAACGATGTCGTTGACAATACCTGTGATAACCAAGGGTAGTTATGTAATTCATTATATTGCCAACATTACAATAATATTATGAAATTTATATTTTCTATTTAAACATTAATTTACCAAATTAAAAATTTATTAAATTCAAATTTAGAAATTTCCAGATTGAATCACTCTAAAATGATTTACAAAAATTTTATTGTAAAATAATAATTAAAATTAATACTAATAATATAAAATAGTTTATTTTAATTTCCTTTTGTTTTTCCACATTTAGGTATTTAATTTTTAGATTTTCACCCGTTGCCATAGCAACGAGTCAACAATCGGAAAATTTCCAAGGTCAGAAATTTTACATGATTTTTAATTTTTATTTTAACTCAATTTAGGTTCCCTATCGAGATCCACACCTCCGCGGTGATCCAAATTAACTCCCCGACATTCTCTCAGGTATGATCTTCACTTCAAGCTAATTTTATTGATCATTGAGGTTGTAGAACGTCTAGAAATGAGCCGCGACAGAAAACCTGAAAATTGGAGTTTATCCACGGAAGAATTTTCCCGTTATTTTATTTGGCAAATTTTCTGCTTGATTTTTGGGAATAAAAGTTATTCTTTATTTCGCTTCAATTTTCTAGTTATTTTTGGTAATGTAGTAATGATAATTCGCAGTAAGAGTTATAATAGTACAGAGAATATTAGTGATAATAGTAATAATAATAATAATATTAATAATAATATAGCTAATAATAATAATAATAATAATAATAATAATAATATTAATAATAATAATAATAATAATAATGATTGTGATACCATATTAGGGACAATGGTCGTGGTATTATTCCATGGTGGGAGTATTAGCGGGGTATTGGGAATAATAGTGCTATATAGTTTAATAATATTAATAATAATAATGGTGGGTTACAGGGTTTCAAATCTTGCTTATCTTCCTGGTGACCCTAGTAACGCCATACAAAATTACTAACTGCCACTTGGCACCCGTTGCTAAGCAACGTTGGTAATGTGTTCAAGTGGTGGATCGCCCGCAAAAATTGAGTATCATTAGCTAATACTATAGTTGCTCGGACAATCCTCGGGTTCACGAGCTGTCGATAGAAGACCTGTGCTCGCTTTTAATTATTAGTCCCTTTGCGTCTAAATTTCTATCGTCTATCCAGCTGGTTTATCGGCGTCAGTTTGAGAAGACAAAAATAATTAGTGGTTTTTTTTGTTTAATTCCCTACGATGCTATTTCATTTAAGAAAAAAAAAACATTACTAGCACAGAAATGCAATGAGAGGTGTACAGAAAACAATATATTTAACAATAGTCTATTTCTCTATGAAGCGTATTGATTGGAGAGTCGAGCGGCTCGGCGCTTAGCTCGCTCCTTGCGACCCGGTCGTCGACTGGATGTTGAAGGAATTGTTGGAGTAGGGTTTTCAACAGGGGTTGGCATTGCAGATGGGGTCGGATTCGACTCACGGTACGCTAATTGAGCCGGTGCAAAAACTAGAGGGTAGGTTACCGCTGCCCCCTCTTGACTGGCGGACAACGCTACCTCTAGCCCCCTGATCTGGGTCTTCAGACTTGTCACCAATTGTTTTTCTTCGGCCCACCCTTTCTGGGCCGCAGCTAGCTTTTGATACAACGGTTTGACTCTCGTGGGGTTAACCCACGTAGCTTTGAGTTGTTGCATTTCCCGGACCAAGTGTATGAGTTGATCGTGGAGATCCTTGTTTGTTTGTCGCGCTCGAGTTAACTCGTTTTGTAATAGCTTTACGGGATCCATTTCTAAAATAGTATGAGTAAATTGGATGGCGACTAATATTAATATGAGCAGCTTTAATTAAACAATTTTATAAAATGAACATTTTTATAATGATAGAAAAGATGAGACAGAAAAAACTTTTGTTCTTTAAATCGATCACGATGTCATTACAATAATAATCAATGTCCCCATTAATAAGGTTACTCCTCCGCGAAGAATCGCTTAATTCCCTCTTCCGGAGCATATCCCGAGACCACGAGCACCGGTCGTTTAAGGTTTCTGATCGGCCTGGGAGAAGGCGGGTAGCTGTCGGCCAGTCGTCCAGCCGCTATGTCATCTTTGACATTGGCTAGGTAGGTTGTGGCCCGTGCCACATCAGCCTCGATTTGTCGCTGATGCTGCAGAAGGCCTTCCAGGAGCTCTTGGGCCTGCATTAAAATATCTCGGGATGGATTGGGTTCGTCCGCCGTCTTCCGAAATCGCTTCATGAACTTTTCCGGCGATATTTCCTCCGGTTGTTCATCTATAGGCACCTCAGGATATCGTTCCTGGTATACCCGACTCCAGGCTTGTCTCCATTGTTCTACAGTGTGAGCGGGCATATCGATCATGGTTCTAGTGTGTCCTGAATTAAAATTATAGGTTTACTCCCTCTCTCTCCGTATATTTATTAGTTTGAAAAATGAAATTACTCTCGTCTTGTACGAGAGGACTCGCTAGCTTGAATTTACCTACATTAGGTGCCTGGGTGCCTTGTGAGTACGGTGGTCGGTAATGCTGATAATTCTCGTGTCGTGCGTTAGGCCAGATGAGTTTTGCGGTTCAGTAAAACAATATAGTATTATATTTATGACTGCGTCTGTCTTATATGGGGGGTATATTAGCAGCGTAAAAATCCGCATGTGTAATGTAATAATTTTATCACCTCAGCTTGAGGTATTTGCAATGCAAACCAAAAATAAAAATAGGGCTATGTATTGAACGATTTCGTAAGTGATTATTAGATTTGGGCTTTAGTTTATTGTCGAAATCGTTAACGGATTCTTAGTTGTTAAATTTCAGAGCGGAAACGAAGTGATTTGATTTTCGGTGATTGACAAATTTTAGTCAGGCGGCATGAACCGGATGTCAAATTCGGTTCATCGATCATGGTGAATTGCCGGATGTGACAAAGATTTACTAAATTTCGATATGCCAGAATGTTTATTTTAAGCGGATAAAGTTGTTTATCCGGTTTGTTCATATTTATTGTGAATTCTCGTATGAACTTTTCAAGTAGGTGAAACTACTTTATTATCATCATTTAATTTTCTCGTTTTTTAAGGATCATTAGTTATCGGGTTGCAGATTGGAGTTTTGGGTCAAGAATATTCTGGAAACTTTCTCTGCGTTCGTTGGGGGACGTGATCATCTCGTTACCATGGTCAAAACAAAATCAGTGGTAGGTATTTCTCATGGTTAATTTAGCTAATTATTAATCGCTTTATTTTTAGGGTTCGAAATTTATCGACACAAAATTTTTGGGGTGATTGCCACTCTGTTAATGCTGCGTTCGAAGTATTCCTCGTGATCGCTCTATTCCCTTATTCGACGATGAATTTTGTGTGTTTTACGGGATGAATAAAATCGCTTCATTTACAAATTTTTATTCTAGTCAATCAATTCTTTGATCATTTGGTGTTGAATTAGTTAATCATGATAACTTCATCTATGGTTGACCTCGTTAAACAAATGATATAGATAGTTTGCTCGGATAATTACTCATTTTATTCAATCCATGTCTCAATTCCGTGATCATCAAGTCAAAGGTCCCCCTTTCTTATTTCGTGGATTCGTTGGATTCATTTACATCTGAAGTTTTCCCTTACTCAAGCGAAATCGGATGTTTATCGATGGGTCAATTGGTTATGCCCATAACTTTCTGTATGAACTTACAATAATCGCTAATCCACATGGGCTGATTTTAGTTCGAAAATTTCATCAAGAAGGACCTTGCCTGCTGATCACGAAACTGATTCGATTTTTAATCATTTTGTTTAATACAACACGCTTAATTAACGGTTTGGTAATTCGTAATTTTTTATAAATTGTTCTTTTATTCGGGTGTTTATTTTTCGGTAAGCACACTTTCAACGACTTATCCGATTCGAACATTTGTTGTTATGGTGAAATGGTCAAGAGGTTAAATCTCTATTACGTTAAGCAACCGTTATCTATTAAATGACTATTTGGTTTAATAAATTGACGAGTCAAATATTTTTACAAGATTCTTTACGGTACAATTTTTTACTTTAAATGGCTGGGTGAAAATCAATGGATTATTTATCAATTTGAATATTTAAACTACGATACTAAATTTACTTATGTTAATCAATTAACGTCGATGAAGTATTTACTAAATGAGTGATATTCAATTGAAAATTGATGAAGTATTAAATGAACGTTTAATGAATTACTTTTCTTTCTTTAGACAATATTAAATGAGTGATTTATTTTAATGAATTAATAATTAATTTAAAATCGATAATTTACTTATCGAATCGATGCTTTACTGAGTTTACTTTAATCAATACTTAAGTTAAAATCAGTGAATTATTTATTAAATGATTACTCAATTTACGGTATGATATTTCAATGAGTTAAATATCTTTACGTTAATCAGTTAGAATCGATAAAGTACTTGATTTATAGTTTAATGAATTAAATACTTTTACATGAATCAATGAGGAACAATAAATTATCCATTGAATGATCTCTATCAAGTTATTTGACTCGCAAATTTGATTTTTATTTGAAATATTAATTCGAATTATAACAACGATTTCCATTTTTATTAATCCCAGTTCCAATCCCTTTTAATAAGCCTTAAGCGCATTCTGTGTTTATATTATATTTACTGAGTGCCCACTGGACTACTCGGTGTGATGATTTTTAGCCATGTGTAGTATGAGTTAAGTCGATTTTACAGAAACGAGGAACGAGGAGGCAATCAACTGACTTCTTCCTTATTCCTCCTCTCATCTATAGGGATAATATTGACGATCCAACTCTGCGTTCCGCACGCCGGGTCTTCACGGGCACAGATCATTGGCGATATTCCACGCGCTTACACGAATCTGAATTGTGTGTAGATTTTATTTGCTTGCATTATGTTTCGGCTGTGGGCCGGAAAAATTTCGACATATTTTAATTAACAAATTATAGATATATATGAAACAAATTATACATAATAAAGTTTATTAATTATAAGAAAAATATAACAAATTACCCTTCCAATTCATAAAAAATTAGCATACATTCACATAATAAACCAAATGCCTCTCTTCCCACGTCGTCGTCCGAGCAGAGCTCTACAGAGATGCAAGGTACGGGGCGTGGAAAGAGGGTTCCAAAATCAATGATTCTCACCTAAAAATTCCTAAAAAAATTCAAAATAATGATCTCGAACAGATTTAAAATGTTTAAAAACGATTCAAATAGTTTGAAGTATTTCGCAACACAGTGTGTTTTTCAAAAATGGTTTTTTAAGGTTAACTTTAATGTGAAAATGGATCAGTATATATACTTAAATTTTTGGTGTGTAAAATTTGATGTAGTAAAACAAAATTCGACCTTGTTGTTTTCTAGCAAATTCTATATTTTATTTTTACTATTTTTTGATTTATTTTTATAATTTTTTATTTAGAATTTTATTTGAATTATTACTAATTCAAATTTTTCGATTTAAATCTTGCTTTAATGAACTTTAATTGATTTTTCCAATTTTGTCGAATTTGTCGTGTTTTCTTGTTGTGTTTATGTAGATATCGTGCGGATCTTGGTGCATTTTGTTATTATTTTAATTTATTTTTATGTTTCTTAATTTATATTTAATTCTTTTATTTCTCAGATTTTATATGGTTTAATTGGTGTTTTGGGGTTTTATTTAAATTGCGTGTTGTGTTTGCGTGTGTGTTTCTGATCCATTTAAACATTTTGAAGGCCGTTTACGTTTTGGCCCAACAATAATAATAATAATGATAATGAATTTTTAACAATAATAATAATAACTATAATGTGGAAATAATAATATCAACGGCATTAATAATAACAACAATAATAATAATAATAATAATAATAATAATGTTGGGCCAGAACGTAAACGGCCTTGGAAAATGTTTAAATGGATCAGAAACACACACGCAGATACAACACGCAATTTAAAATAAACCTGAAAAACACCAAGTAAACCCGATAAAATCTGAGAAATAAAAGAATTAAATATAAAATAATAAACATAAAAATAAAAATAAAATAATAACAAAATGCACCAAGATCCGCACGATACCTACACAGATACAACAAGAAAACACGACAAATTCGACGAAATTAGAAAAATCAAATAAAGTTCATTAAAGTGGAATTTAAATTGAAAAATCGAATTAGCAATAATTCAATAAAAATTTTAAACAAAAAATTATAAAAATAAATCAAGAAATATAAAAACTAAAAAATAGAATTTGCTAGAAAAGAACAAGGTCGAATTTTGTTTTACTGCATCAAATTTCACACGTCACACAATGAGGTATAAATACTGATCCATTTTCACATTAAACAACCATTTTTTTTTGTGAAAACAAAGAACCATTTTTAGAGAGAACCATTTTAAAACTGTTAGAATCGTTTTAAAGAACCTTAAAAAACCATTTTGAAGATTGTCAATCATTTTAAATATTTCAAATCTATTTCAACAGAAATTTTGTTTAGGTGAGAATCATTTATGTTGGAACCCTCTTTCCACATCACGACCTTGCATCTCAATGGAGCTCTGCTCGGCGTCGGTGTGCGGAGAGAGGTATTTATGTTATTTTATGCCTTACTTTATGTTTGATGGTTTATGGAATGGATAATGGGTAAATTTACTTGTTTTATGATTAATAAATTTTATGAATATGTATACTTAATTTATATGTTTTATAAAATTAAAATTTTCAAATGTCGAAATTTTTCCGGCCCACAGCCAATACATCACGCAAGTTAGTAAAATCAACATAGTGCAAATGCATGTAAGTGCGTGGAAAATCGCCAATGATATGCACCCGTGAAGACTCAGCGTGCGCAACGCAGCGGTCGTAACGTCAATATTTATCCCTATAGCTGAAGCGAGAAATAAGGAAGAAGTCTCTGGCTGCTTCCTCGTTTCTCAATTCTGTAAAATCGACCTAAAATTATCTTACAAACGGCTTAAAATCACCACACCGAGTAGTCCAGTGGGCACTCAATAACTATAATATAAACACAATGGCGCTTAAGATCTATTAAAGGGAAAGGGTACGGGGATAAATTAACTGAAATCGTTGGTATAAATAAATTCAATTGATATTTAAAATTGATTTAACTAGTAGTAGATTAGTTCATCAAAATTAAACCTAAATATCGTAAATAGTTTGGCGAATCCCTCAAATTAAACTTATCCATCACGTTAACAGATTTTTGTCGTCATTAAAAATAGACATTCTATTGTTAAAGTAGACTTTAGTAAAATAACTATCGAAAATTTAGGTGATCTACAGTTCCATCCGAACTAACTCCTTGAGTAAAGTAAACGAGATAAAAATAAATGTGAAAAGCGTATTATAATAACTAAAAATCACTGATAGAATTAAACCCGTGAACTAATTTGTAGAGTAATTTGGATGATTAATTTAAACTCCTGATAAAGATCGAGGGTTCGAAGCGATTAAACAATCTTAGGGGTAATATTAGTGAACCAAACTCAATTTTAAATGAACTTGAATGCAGAAAAATACCTAAAATGCCGGTAAAACTTTAAACTAGTTAGATGAAGGGTAAACCAACTCCTTAGGTAAAAGTTACGATAGCACAGAGGAATTGTTAGTAGAAATTTAGAGTGATAATCCAATGTCGACAGATGGGTTCACTGAGAAAGCAAATCAGATAAAACGTATTCATCGGAGTAAAGAAAGTTAATAAAGTTAGGTGAGATAAAATGAATTCCCTGTTAAGTACAATCGATTTTACCGAGTAAATCTATTTAATATCGTCGAAAAATTCAGTAGAACTTAGTTTAATGGCACTTTTCATACTAACCGAGTAGAATCCCTTCGAACCATCGACCTAATTCAGGAGAGATGAATGAAATAAAATTACATTGACTATAAAATTATTAATAATGTACGACCCAACATCGCGTGAACCTTTAGTGAACCATATTATGAATTAAAAAACAACATAAATAAATCGACATGAATTTGGAAAACGGAGAGACACTTCTTTAGATTGAAATCAATGATTTATGGAATTACAAATCTGTCCTTCGATCGACCAACGTTGCCGAGGGCTGAGATAATTTCCACCCGCTAACACGTAAATAAGCCCAATCGATACGAGAAGAAATACACGGTAGGAGCGCATGTGGCACTAAAAATCTAAAAGAAAAGTAGAGGGAACAACTAAAACGACAAATTACCTTAGTTAACCTGGCGAAGCTTGACAACAAAAGTGTTTAGATAATCCAATAAAACCGAATGATGGAATTGTTGAATGCGAAATATAGACTGAACAGATTAGATCAGTCAGGTCGTGTAGTCAAGTTACAGTAGACGACGGGTGAGTGTGCATCCGAAACAGATACCGATGAAAAATAATTAGATTCCAACGTGATCGGTGTTGCATAATTTATGAATAAACAAACGCCTTTCATACCATGATAATTAAAGTTAACACTAATTGCAACCGAAAATCGGTAGTTTGATTAAAATCGCCTTTATTATTTAATCGGTTAACTCGTTAGTATCTTTAACTAATATCCCATCTATTCTTTAATCCAGCAACTCCACTATCGATGTGAGACACATATCGAAAACATTTTTGTTAACCAAGGGGGGTGCATGATCAAACCCATCTAAATGGGAAAGGTCGGTCGATTCAGATACTTTGAGAGCGCCGAATGTCGACAAATAAATGAAAACCCCTACATAGCTCCTAACCCTAATACTAACGCCAAGTCTACTATAGACCCAACGATAAGTTCCACCCAACATTAGCGAACGACAATGAGTGAATGAACGCCAGTTTCTACTTATCTCCACAACGTAATAGTAAACGATATGAAAGCCCAACCGTCATACCCTAACCATTAGAGAGGCAAACAATAAATCACGCACCCAGTTTAAATGATTCCGTTTTATTTCTGACGTTATCACAAGCCAGTAATTGATCATACCACATTACTTTCAGTCAAACATGCCTCTAAATTGGACAGACACCAGTTCAACCAACACGCCGTCTAGGAAGGAGTCGCCCAGGAGAACAGGGGTGATCGGGAAAATTCGTCGGCAACGGCCGTACCCTGCCCTTCGGAGGACACCTGATAACGACCCTGAGGAACTAAATCGACAGCAGTACCCAGCTGCGGAGATATTCGCTAATGCGCAGGACCTCCTCACCCAGTGGGAGCGGGTGCAGGAGCGGGTGGACTCACAAGTAGTCAAGGCAAGGATGTACCTTGCAAACGTGCTGGATGACATCCTTGCCGGGCGGATCGCCGTCGCCCATCCACCTCGTCCGGTTCGGGATACTAGACGACCCTACACGGTGGAGGCCCTCAAGAAGAGTCTAGAACGATATTGCCCAGACGATTGAACTAGCAGCCAAATTTATGTAGTGATCATATAATAATTATAATTAGAACTGCGTGTATTTTCTTTTTCTTATATAACTGAAAATGAATTTCGAGTTGTTTGGAAAATTTTAAACATCTAGACCAATCATAAATTGATGTGTAACGATCCCATTTAATTTCAGTAATGTCTTCACTACGGATCCTACAGACGGAACTAGATCGCGCGAGGCAGGCGAATACAGAATTACTTAGCCAGGTCCTGCAATTGACTCGCGAGATGCAGCAGGTCAAAGCGACTTGTTTAGATCCCAAACGGACAAAAATCCTTTACCAACGGCTCACCGCCGCTCAGAAAGGCTGGGCCGAAGAACGCCAGCTCAATCGGAGTCTGCGTACGCAGATCCGGGGACTCGAAGTGGCTCTAGCGGTATGCCGGGAAGGTGAGGCGGTCACTTACCCGCTCATCTTCGCCCCAACTCAAATGCCACAGACCGCTACCAAGTCAGCAGAGCAATCCAACACTACAACCAGCAGTCGTCGACCGGGACGTAAGGAGCGTGCCCGACGTCGCGCAACTCAACTTCAACACGTCCAGCAGTAACTGTTGTACCTAACCCGAATAAAATAGTCTTAAACGTAGTCGAATTATTATTTTAACTTAACCGTACATCAACACCGTCAATTCGTTTTATGGTCGTTTAAGCATTAATCGTGAATAATTATGAGGGACAGAGCAAAGCGAGCATAGGTCTTCTATCGACAGCTCGTGAACCCGAGGGTTGTCCGAGCAACTATAATACTAGCCAATGGTATTCAATTTTTGCGGGCAATCCACCACTTGAACACATTACCAACGTTGCTTAGCAACGGGTGCCAAGTGGGTCAGCATCATTTTGTATGGCGTTACGAGGGCAACTAGAAGGATAAGCAAGATTTGAAACCCTGTAACTCACCAATAATTTAATATTAATAATAACATTGGATTCCTTTAGAGATAATGGTCGGGTTCTAATGAATTTGTGTACTGGAATTAATGGGACTATATAGTTATAGCAATACTATACTAATAATATTAATAATAATAATAATATTTTAATAATAATAATAATATTTTAATAAATAATAATAATAATATTTTAATAATAATTAATAATAAAAAAATATTTTAATAATAGTAATACTGATATTAACAATCATGTTAGTGTGAAAAACAAGGATAATAGGAATAAAATTTATGTTAATAACATCAGAATTATGAATAAAGTAATATTAATGGTACTATATGGAATTTTCGGTAATAATAGTATGGTGCTTATAAGGCTTATAATAATGTTAATAGTATTAATACTCGTTTAGGGCCAATATTAATAATGTTAAAAATAATGAAAAACTTGGAATAATAATCAAAATAATTAACGAAAATTCACAATATGAATAACGATAATAATCATAATATCAGAAAGAAACTAATAATTTTAACAGTAATAACATTTAATAAAAATGATAAAATTAATAATGAAATATTTAGTAATAATAATAAATTTTAACAGCATGGTAGTCACGTTAACAATTATTTTATGGGCTGTGGCGTCGTAAATTCGAATTTTAAACTGAACGTAAAGTCTTTGGTTAACATTCCAACGTCGATTTGGTATGTAGATTGGATACGAAAATGCGAGTTATGGCCGATTTGACTTCCTAATGTGATTAGTCGCGGATTTTAGTGAGCTGTGTCATACATTTATGCTAAAATAACCTTGTTGTTCACAAAAATAAAATGTACTCTTTCTGACTCTTCTATAAACTAGTCGGTATATCTTTCTTTTTTTATGTTATCACTTTATATTTAGCCTTTCCCAGGACCTCGACTCAACTCTTTCGAGGGTCGGGCGATAGGATTTAGGAAGGGGAGAATACTGGGCAGGCCTGGTTACTACCGGCACCGCGGCTTCCCCCACTAACGACCGGTTCGATCCGGGGTATCGAAAAAATAATTTCATTTTACTATCTTGTTGCATGTAAATCTATTATGCAAGTCATAGATCGGTTATTGTCGTCAAAAGTTAGATTATTTTGTCTCAAGAACAAATCCTTTGATGATGGAGGTTCAACAACACGGTCGAATTCCTCGATCACGAAAGGACGTTTCTTGTGAGCCTTTTCTGTAGCATAATTAATACAAAAAAAAATAACAAAAATTCTCATGAATAGAATCATATTAAATATAACATAAAAATAACTAAAATTACTTTTTCCAAATGACAATGAAATAATGATAAAGTATTATGAGCAATAATAAAATTAAGAGAGTTTTTTGAGAGTGTTTTTAGAGAGTCCTTTTTTGTTCAGCCAGCTTCGCCTTATATATCATGATTGTTCGTGTGTGTGTTTTGATGCAGTAAAACAAGGAATTCTCGAATATTCCAAAATTTATAAAATTTTTATTCTTTTTGATTTAAATTTAAATTTTTACATTTTTATATCTCAGAATTTTTATTAAATTTTTATTTATTTTATTTTTCTTTAAATTTCCGTTTTTAAGTAATTTTAAATTTTCTGCTCAAAACCACACAGGCGTTATCGTGCTGGCTAAACAAAAGTAAAAGAACAGGGTTTTTATCAGTTTTTGCCCAACATTGCTCATGGGTGCATAGTGGTAGGATTAAAATTGTGGATGGAAAGCAGGTATTTCAATTTGAACAAGAAGAGCTGAGTAAAATGGACACCGATTTAAATAAATTTATTACCCCAGTACACCAACAATGATGAGCTCACTAATCAGCAAATTCAGTGAAACGATAATCGAAAGTAAAAAAATTAAGCAGTATTTGTATATAATTGTAGGGGATTTGGATTTAGTCACCAATCCGTTACATAAAGTTTTTCCCACTGTTGCGGTTCAACATAACAGGCATACACAAAAAATAAAAATCTCAAAACCAGGTACAAATCAATAAAAACAAAAAAATACAAAAACTAATTAAAGAAAATCAATAATTCATAAATAAATATTAGCGGAGAAACTGATAAAGTATACCAAATGTTGAGACAAGTTCAAATATGATAAAATAAAATCTATAGGAGGTTCACAGAAGAAAATATTTAAAATTAAAATTAATTAAAAACTAAATCACTAATGGAAAATTCAAGGTAATAGGAAACCCAAGACAATGGAAAATTCGAGTAATGTAGAAAATCCGAGATGTTAAAAAAGTTTTAAATTAAACCCGGGAAACTTGATATATGAGGGAAAGCCCGAATTAAAAGGGAACCCGTCAATAATAAAATTTCCCCAAGGAAAATTGGATTTTGGGGAAAATTAAAAAGTTTTCCAAGCATCAATCTATCCTGTCAACAAATTAATCTTTCAAAAGAAAATCTAATTACCATTAAGGTATATAAGTAATGAGCCGATTTGATATATTGCCAAATTAATCTTTCAAAAAAGACAAAATTAAGAAGATTGCCATATTGGTCGAAGATACAAATCAGAAAAAATATTGATAATTTGCAGAAAAAGTTAACTTAGGTTAAGTGCATAATAATTTTATTCTTAGCGTACCAGAAAGGAGACCTCCAGTTGAAAGACTAATCCCAGAACAAGAATTGCGAGCTAAAGTGTATCAAAATTGTGCAAGTGTTATTTGAAATTGTTAAGGTCTGAAGTGTCACTGAAGGTATATAAATTTTTTTAACAAAGCGTGATAATTTGAATAAATGTTATTGTGTAGGGTGTTCGAGTTATTTGAATAAGAACAGTAACCAGAGTTTTGAAATCGACTTTCATAATAAATTTATTCAAATGAAATTATTATTCAATTGAATTGAGTTGCAACAAACAATTAAACATTTTTCATAATTGGAAAAGATTTTTTCTTTGTTTCTCGCACAGAACTATTCAACTACAGAAGAGTTCATTTGTGTCAGTAAATATTTTGGCTTATATTCTTTAGTCACTTAAATTTTTCGAATGGTTGATTACATGGAATTGGATTAGTTTATACAAATAAAAAATATTTCAATAATTAATGGACATATTGTCTCATAATTCGTTTTTGTCAACAAGCGGCAAAAATAAAAGTTATTATATTCATAAATTTCATTTTAAAAAGATTTTCACACAAAATAAAAGATTCAAAACTTTTACAATTACATAATCAGTATAGCTAAAACCCAGAAGAAATGAAAAACTTTTAAATTCAATAAAAAATTAAAAGGTATTGTAATCGTGTGACGTTCTGAATTATTAAATGATGAGGTCTTCATAATTTCATTGTCCTTTACACAAAAGCTATAACTTTAAGGAAAATGTCTCATTTGACTCCCCAAATGGGATTATTATCCAGGAAGAGGGAGGCTAAGAAAACTTTTTCAATCTAAAATTTTCTCAACCAAAAATCTCCCAATCTAAAAACTTCCCATCAAAAATTTCCCGACCTAAAAATTTCAAATTTTTTATATATAAAATTTGAACTTTCAGCTCTTGTTTCTAAAACTTATTCTCAACCATCTACTACAATATTTTCTAAAAATAAATTTTCTTACTAAATAATATAAAATTTTTTTACTCACATCATAAACGTTGAGCGATGAAATATACTCACGTAAAATAGAAAATAGAAATTATTGAACAATGTTAAAATTTTTCTTTCTAATGGAAAAGATAAAGTTACAAATGCCGGTCCTGTTTACAATACAACTTTTATAATTACTTTTTTTTAATATTAAAGTTTAACTTTCAGCTTTTGTTCCTAAAGCTTCACCTTATCCATCATAAACTCAGAGCGCTAAAATATACTCATCTAAAATAGAAAATAGAAATTAGTGAACAATATCAAAATTTTTGGTTTAATACCTGTGTTAGAAGATTGGCGAATTCTAGGGATTTTAAAATTAAAATATTGTATAATGGTGAAAGATAAGTTTAGGGTAAACATACATGTGCAGAACAAGAAGTGAGTGTGGACTGTCGAAGAATGATGGTCCAGATAGAGAATTCAACGATGACAATAGAATAACAATACTATGATCCAAAATGTTAATCGAATTTTATTTTTGATTTGTGTTTTTGTTAATAATTGATTGTATATTAACTTTGCTTTGATGATATTAGCCGATTTCATTTTTGTGATTATATTTTATATTGATTTTAATAATTTGTAATATAAACATTTGTATTTTATAATTGATTAATTTTATTAGAAAGCGATAGAAAAAAATCTAAACATTGTGATAAAAAGGAATAAGCCCCCATAGATGTATATATAAACGGTCGAAATATATTAATGAAATGTTATATAGAATATATAATTGAAAAACGCCAACTGTATAAAATATAACATTTCACTATATATTTCGACCTTTTATCAGTCTTCTTCAGGCTAGAGCATTGTCGACTGAATGGATTGACTCACATTAGTGATCATTTTAGGAAATGTACTAGTAAGAAAATAGGTATGTCGGATTTCAAGATAATTGCAATAAAGTCTGAGTAATTATTGGGAACATTTAAATAAATTAATATAATTATAATTGATTTAGTTATTTTTTTGGTATTAACTGAATACATTTTATGTTATGCGATAATAAAAGTGTTATATATATATAAATTATTTGCAATTATCTTCTCAAATACTCCACTATTACACTATTTTTACTGCGGTTTTACGAGAATGCAATGCTATTCCCTTATCTAACCCATTTTTAATTGGAAATAGTCATTTAAAGTCAATAATATTTCCTCTAATTTCAAACGAAATCATAGGTAAACGTCAAAGTCTTACTTAAATTTGGTTAAAAATTGACAAGAATCGTCTAAGTCCATTCTTATATATAAAGTTAGAAATGTTTGGTAATTGTTCGAATATAACTGATATTCTATTTATTAAATTGACTTAACCCGCAAACGATGGAAATAAAAATCAACGATTTTGTTCATTTTGGACAAAAATGTCCAAGTACACAAAAATGACAGAATACCAAGAAATAAAACTATAATTTATGAGCAATTTTTACAAATGTTGTGTAAATGTTCTTTGCATATAAATCTGTTACATTTAACACATGTGACAGTGCACCGTTTTCGATCAATACACATGTAGCAGTCACCACGCTTACATGGAGTCGACAATAGAGAGTCGGCGGCAGCAGTCCTTCTTCTGTCTTCTACATACGCACTTATTAAACTGTTACCAAGTTCAATCAGGAATAGCCTTCGTCTATGTGACTTGTTCGCATTCCATTGAGTCTCCACAAGATAGTGCAAGGCAAATGCATTGAATGCTGAGATGTCTAATATATTACAAAAGAATGCCACATGCCATCTTCGACATTTAAACTTTGTAGTATATGTTGCAACTCTTTCGTCAATTGCGTCAACTCCACCTTTTGTAGCATTATAAAAGAGAATTACGTCCGGTTTATGCTTTGAACCGACATATCCAGTTATTTTGTTATGGGCAGTAGATAAGATATTGACAACTTTGTTCTTTTTAGCAACATAACTAACCAACAAGGCTTTATCTCTACGATCTTCTGTACTTGTTGTTATCAATTCAATAGTTGAAAAAACTTCACGCCCCTGGTACCTCGTCAAATGCTTTGGTATGGCATGCCTCGATGCACGAATGGCGCCTACCATGGTGATACCATTTTGGAACAATCGCTTTGATAAATTCAATGATGTGAAAAAGTTGTCACACGTTACATTTCTTCCACTACCATATAGTCCCTGCAACATATCCATTGTTATATATTCACCGTATGACACTTGCATATCCCGATCATCTTCTTTTCCCATATAAAAACATAGATTCCAGCAATTATAGTTTTGTGAGTCCCAAACAGCCCAAAATTTCAAGCCGTATTTGGATGGTTTAGAGGGCATGTATTGAACAAATTTGCAATGTCCACGGTATGGATAAAGTTGCTCGTCTATAGTGACAGATTCACCGGGCATATAACAATTTTGGCTATTTTCAACAAAATTATCGATCAGCAATCTAACAGCCGCCAATTTATCACGTAACAGCCTTCCTTTTCTTGTGTCGGGATTATCAAACCGCAGAATACGTCGGATAAGTTTAAATCGATTGAGAGACATAGTATTTCGGAAGATAAAACGTCCATGTTCAGCTGACCACAATTCATCTATACTTTCTCCAGCAGCACGATATACTCCTCAAAGAATGAGAATGCCAAAAAAGGCATTCAACTCATTTAACGAGAGCGCTGTAAATTGGTTGTTATACAACTTTGATCCTTCTCGATTTGTCTCAATCAAAATTGTTTCCATTGTTGCTAAAAGTCAAAAGAATATTATAACTTTTATTTAGTGTACATAATAAATTGACTTACATTTTATGAATAGAAGATTAAAGCAGCCTAACACGGAATTTTCCCCAATCCTTTGAGTAGCCTAATGGATTATATACCAAGGGATGGGCGGAGAATGTTTGCTGCGTTTACTCGACCTGACATGCCTTCATTAGGTGTAACCCATACATTTCCATTAGAATCGGTGAATCTATTGATATCATCTTGTTCATGAAGATCAGCTAAATTGATTTCAACTTGTAGATTGTCAGCATCCTCGCTTTCAGTATCGTCATAAGACAGCTGTTCTTCGTCATTACTTTTGATTTCATGTACATCGTCAGCTTCCAGCACAACTTCATTATCACTAATGCTACTAGAACTTTCTCCTAGGATAGCACGTAGAGAAAATGCTTTTGCCGCTCGTGGATGAGAACTCATGTCAATTGTGATATGTTTATGTAGTAGCAAACCCTCTACCCTACTAGTATAAATGCTGTATTCTAACACGACACTCACACACTTATAATGAGAGTATGACAAAGTGCAGACAAACGCATAAACAAATCCAGGTGAGAAAGATCGTGAGAGAATATTATTATGTGAGACATTCATTGGTTCCAATATCAATTGTCAATTGTAAGTTTCACGTGCATTATTAGTCTGCCTACTTCACAAAATAGACGAGAGTGAATAATCTAACTAATATGAATGCAGAACTGTTTTGAAGATGTTGGTGAGATGGATACTACATTAAATTTCTCTTGTGCGTAGGCTAAAGTAACTTATGGTCAGAGAGTGGTTAATGGAAGACCATTCCTGCCAAAGCAGAGATGGAGAGATATGTAATCAATGAACTCTATTGTAAGAACTCCATCCGCCATCATGTGATAAACATATCATAGTGTCAGCCAGTCACAATAATTGTTTAAAAAAGTCTGATCAGCTTCATTTTAACTCCAGTATTTGTTGAAATGAGTTAACGCTTATGCCAGAAAATATGACATGAATTGTCAACTGAAAAAGCTAAAAACTAATACACAATGAATTTTGGACAAAAATGTCCATTTTTTCTCAAAACAGAATAAAATAACTTGTCATAACTTTTTTATTTTAGTAGTTATGAATGTCTGCTAGTTTTACTTGAATAAAGCATAAAAAAATTGACAAAGTCATAGATTCACAAAGCAGGGTGTTTTTCAGTTTCCAAGAAAACGTCACTAAAAAAACAAAATGGACATTTTTGTCCAAAAAATCGTTTGCGGGTTAAAGCATACTTGAATATATTATGAAGATCGTTCCCTAGTAAATTATGGAAGAATGGAAGAAATCTTGAATATTTTTCAAGAATTAATAATTTCCTTAGATGCTACACCCAAATATTTTCCAGTATAATGATCGTGGTCTTTTACAACATCTATTAATGATGCATTACAGAGATAACAAAAAGTTGATAATCTGAAAGAATGTAACTGAGTAAAGAGTAAAAACTCCATTTTATTTTTGGAATTTTTTTGAAAATAATTTCTAACTATATTAATATTTATTTCACTAATTTCGTTAAGAAACTGTTCAACATAGTTTAATCCATTGAAACTTTTATGAGACCTCACACCGGTAAAATTATGAATCATCAATAAATAAGCAGAAATAGGTAAGTGACGTTGAAAATTATTGTAATATTTAGATAAAACCAATTCAAAATAAGAAAAATTTTCAAAAAGAGGTTTAAACGTTTTCAAACAGTCCTTAAACATCAGGTTCGTATTAGTAGACAATGTATAATTTTGTACCTTTTTGAATTTTAGGATATAAAATCTGAGGTTTCTCAAAAACCTAATTCTTTCTAAAACCATCCGGATGGTGTTCGTACCACGTAAAACGTATTCTAGTATTAGTAATCGAAAGATGATCAGTCTTATTTCTGAATTCGATCCAAATTATATTATAAATTTGAGTTAAGTCTATATGAAAACGTTTTCGGTTTGACAATTATATGTTATGAAATTAAAATGTTTAAAAAATTAATGAAAATAATAACAAAAATTTGCAATGACAAAGTTTCTCGAATCTCACGCGTACGAACTGATCGAGCATAAATTACCTACGTTTTTAATCATAATATTGCGCTTAAAGATTTATTTTATTCTTGAACAACGTTTGCTAGACATGATTCGTAGAATTTGATGCTAAATACAATGGTAAAATATTATAAATCGTTTCTAAAAGTGAAAGGTAATAAATGCCATTTTATGATTAGAAAATATAAATAAATTATTTATTGTCAACCAGGTATTATATGTGAAAATTGAACAACTCAGTAAATACAAATCATCATCATCATTATTATTATTATTATTATTATTATTATTATTATTATTATTATTATTATTATTATTATTATTATTATTATTATTATTATTATTATTATTATTATTACTATTATTATGATAATCATCATCATTGCTGCATTGACCAAACATCGGTCTATAATTTTTTAAAGTTACATCAATGGAATGAATGCATATTTTATATTTATTCTCAATAAACAACTAACAAATTACTTATACTAGTATTACCTAATGAAATCAAAGTCATCAGTAATTATTTATTCATAAATCAAATTTTAAAAAATGTTTCCCGGTTTTATTTTCCGTATTGCTTAGCCAAATGTTGAGCTGAATTAAATTATTGAAAATGAATTATATATTTATTATAATAAATTATTTACTAACCGAGCTTGTAATTCGCATAGTTTCGCGCTGCATTATACCGTGAAAGGAACCCTCCATCAAGCTCTGCTCGTCGTCTAAGATTTTAAAATATCAATTGATATTTATAAGTAAAATTCACCTTCTAAACATCGGCTCCAAAAGAAAATTTTCTAACATATCATCTGTGGGTATATTTCTGAAACTTATCGCTTCTCTAGAAATAAATATGGAAATGAAACTTAGAAACGTGAATAATAACCTTTTCCCTGGAACTGTTTCGATGAATGAAATGAAACTTAGAACAACACAGAGCCCGACGTAAACAGAAATCTAAAAAAAATAAAATACAAATCTTTTTTAAGTTTATCATACCTTATTCATTTTTTACGTTCACTATTGATTTACTAAGTATTATGAGAATATTCGCCTTCATTAAATAGATTTTAACCAACCAATCAGATTACGATTTGATTTTTTTACCAATAACATCAAAATAATGTATGCAAATATCTTAATGAAGCAATTAATGGAAAGTTGTTATATTCTTTGATCTTGAGAAAAAATTCTCTCGATATACAAATAGGAAACAATGAATGGAATATATTAATGAATATATTTTGCTAAAATGATGTGCATGTATCAATACAATGGAATTGGAAATTCTACTAATTAACCATAATTCTGGTATACTGGTAAAAATTTAGCATTAATATCTTTCAATGTATAAACTAAGAATTATGCAATCGGGAATTATTCAAAAGAAAGAAGTTTGAAGAAAAGGTTTTACAAACAATTTTGATGATTTTATTAATATCTGAGACCGAGATTGGATTGTTGAAACGAAATATCATCCCAAAGCAATAAAATTCAAACATCAATCTTTTTGAGTCGTTTTGACACAATTATTAAGCTTGTCAGTATCGAATTTCCACTTGAACAACTCGATGTGATGTTCGAAATGGAAATTATTTTTTTTGCTTGACAAACATTAATTCTAATGATGATTTCGTTTCGAGAATTAATGATCTCAAATATTAATTTTATTTTTATTATAGCTCGTGCAATTATATTTTATAATTGGTTATGGAATTGAGGCTTGGAGGAAATTTAATGGTTTCTAACAGGAAACCTTATTATTTTTAAATTATATCCTCATGAATTAATTTATTATCTGTTTATTTTTTAATTTGATAATTGAATTTTAATTTGATTGACCAAATTATTTTTATATTCTTTAAAAGTATATAATTTTGAATTTCAATGTTGTTATCTTGTCCGTTTATCATTCCACTTATGTTGAGGATAATAATATTAAATGGGAAAAATTTAACTTTTTTATCGTTTATTTAAAAAATAGAACACTTTTTGCGTAAATTTGAAAAATAGTTTAATTATCTTTCGAAAGGATTCGGAGTTCTCCTGAGTTTTGGCCTGCCTCTTGATCTTCTAGCTCAGCGGTTCCCAACCTTTCTGGTGCTGTGATCCCTTGAAAACATTTGCCAAGTTGTGGTGATCCCAACAATAAAATTCATATAGTTGCTCCTCAATAGCTGCATTTTTGCAACTAACTATTATGTTTTTGAATTCTAAATATCTGATTTTATTTATTTTTTATACTTTATAGGCACCATATTCTTTGTATGAGTATCGCTTAAATTTAAAATGATAGTAGGAAACTACTGTCTAGCATAAACAAGTTATTTTCTGAGGGTCTCAGGCTACCCCTGGCAAATTTCCACGCGACCCTCATTGGGGTCACAACCCACAGGTTGTGAACCACTGTTCTAGTTATATGTGAAGTGAGATCAGACCTAACTAGGTTTATGGGTGATATGGGCAAATTACTCCTTTAAAACCGACTATAATAGGTCTCCTTTTGCAACAAAATTGACAGGATTGATATTATTGATTGTAATAACTTCAATAAATTTTTGAATTTAAGATTAATAAAAAATTTTTTCAAATCGTTATTTAAAGTAATAATTTTAACATAAATATTATTATTTAAAAATTTAATAAATTTTAGTTAAATTTTTTTTAAATAAACATTAAAGTTATATTAAATGTTTTTTAAGATTAATAAAATATTTACAAATCGTTATTTAAAGTAATAATTTTAACATAAATATTATTATTTAAAAGTTTAATATATTATATTGAGAAACTAAATTTAAAATAATAATAATAAAATTATTTCAACAACATTAATACAAACTAGTAAATACTTAATAAAAAATTGATATTCAACAAATAAACACATAAAAATAAACTCGTAAAACGATCAATTTAAAAATTTATTTAACTTCACAAATCAGCTTATAATAAGCTCTTCTTAGTTCTGCCAACTTCTTTCTTCTTGTAGTCCCTGCAGCATATACATATAAATGAACAAGTCAATATTGAGGGATCTGCACAAATAATACAGTCATCTAGACATTTTAAACCAGATCCTTGAACCGATTCGTAATGCATCCGTACAATTTCTTCGATGTTGATTCCAGTCATTTGATAAATCCGTGTTGCCAAAAATTCAAGGGTACAATACGAATGCTTGTTCTTCATATTCGGAAAGAGCTCTTCCATCTTCATCAGAACTGTTTCGAATACATATGCTTCTTGTTCGTCGATCATTTTGAATTTTTACAATCGTCAGAAATCTATCTATTTAAACCCAATCGGTGCTTAATAAATAATCTAGTATTTCTTCGTCGCATTAAGATTATTAATTTTAAGTTTTATAAAATTAAATATTTCTTGTACTAGACTGTTGTATTCCAGTGTTTTTATATCCATGACAACCACTTTTCCGCTTGCAAATACATTAACACATAACGGATTATACTTGACAATTCTTAATGCTGGAAACAGTTCTGGCTAGTAAATATTTTCTGTTTTGGTAGACAAATCATACAAGTTGATTCGACAACCTATATCAATGTTCAAAGATAATGATTGAACGTGTAAATCTTGAATCTGATATTTGAGATCGCCTTCCTGTAATGTTCTCTTGCAACCCGTTATCCTACATTTTCCACTCTTGAAGAATAGGATTGGTTACTT
The DNA here is from genome assembly GCA_022537955.1 of Schmidtea mediterranea. Classification (NCBI taxonomy): domain Eukaryota; kingdom Metazoa; phylum Platyhelminthes; order Tricladida; family Dugesiidae; genus Schmidtea; species Schmidtea mediterranea. Next base: position 178,155,796 of record CM039680.1, read on the forward strand.
TCCGCTTCTATCCACTACATGTTGAGGTTTTCCGGTTGGGAACTTCATTTCGGCTACTTGTATACATGTTAGGTAACCGATAACTAGTTACTGAACAAATAAATATAAATATTTGGTTACATACCAACAAAACTTTAAATAGAAGTAAATAAAATGTTAAACAAGAACCATAAATACAAGTTAAAATACAAGTTTATTAATAAAATCTTCTTCACTCCTTTTCACATCATTAATACCTCTATATCATTAAATCACTTGGTTGCTTAGTTACTGGGTAGTTAGCAAGAAAAATTATCTTTTCTGAATAAAATTTTGTATTTGATTATTGTATTTTATTGAAATCAATGAAATTATTTTGTAAAAGTCAATACGTTTTGTCAAACACTTTTCAACTATTTTTTTTAATTTATTCAATGTTGAACAGTTATTCTTCTACTAAATGTTATTTTTCATAAAATTACTCATTTATATAGTATTTACTCTTTAAATAACAATATTCAACCGACTAAACCTCTTAAAAATATCAATAAACTTAATTACCTGGTTGTTATCCAGGGTCAATTAATCAAATTCATTGAAACCAAATCCATTGTTATATTTACTTGGTATCAACTTCTGAATACTGATAACTCATACACACTGAACAATCCACTGATTAATAACTGAACAACAATCACTAAGTACTGTATACAAATAACTGAGTACTTTACAACTCACTATATACATACTAAGCATTGAATAATAAAGTATCTTATTCATTAAAATTCCATTTTAGAAAATATTTTCCCCTTGGACACAGATGTTCAACTAACTTAACCCACTTAAAAATAAAATTTTCTCTCAGTCCTTTCCCATTAAAATAACTTGGTTATTCACTATACACATACTCACAATATGTTATCAATAACTAGTTACTGAACAAATCAATACCAAAAATTGTTTACTGACAAAGAAATTTTTTAAAAAACACATAAAAATTTGAACAATCAAAAGAAATACAATTTCAATAACAAATTTTATTAACTTTTTCACTCTTTTTCGATCCTTGATGTCTCCAAATTGTTTGGTTGCTTAGTTACCTGGTTGCTATCAAAAAATTATTAATCAAATTCATTGAAGCCCAATCAATTGTTGTATTTTCTCTGAATCAAAATTTATTGCTTTGTTTACAGTCTTGTATGTGATTTATTGTAAATAATTTGTAAAACTTAATTGTTTTGTTTAAAAAATTTGAAATTTTTCTACTATTTTTGTAATATTTATAAATGCATCCAACAATGAACAATTATTAAAAGTTATTTTCAAAGATGAATGTCAACCTTTTCATTAAATTTTCACATGCTCCTAAGTCTAAAATAAATTTATTAATTGCTAACACCTCAAAAAATTACTTAAATTTATTTTTACATATTTTCTATTCTTTTCACTCCAACTTTTTTGGTTTACTGAATGATAAATTAATTGGTAAGTATAAGTGGTTGTAATTGTTAGTAAAAAGAAACTTGATTAGAAAAATATTCTTAAATTAATTTCACAAACCATATATTACTTTCACAGTTTGTGAAATAAATTTTCATATATTTATTAAATATTATTAGATTTTTAAGTTTCTAAACATCATTGAATAAAGTTAATAGATAAAATAATTATCCTCCACCACATTACTAGAAATTAAATGATTATCGACTGACCACTAAAAAAGTTGAATTTCTAACAAAGCTTAAAAAACTACACGGAACAGGTACTTGTGTACTGATAGATTCCGATAAAATCTACTAAAAATCCAAATATATATGTTTAATTGTTGTAAAATATTTGTTTTTGTAAAAATAAGACTTATCCTTAAATTATGATTAGCATGAGATTAGAATTTGATTAAAGTTGTGAGAAATATTTTAAGTTGTTAAATTTTAAATAAAACTAATTAATTTGTAAATAATGTTAGTACTTTGAACAAATTTTAAAATAAGACCTTCAGCAAACTGGTAAGAAAATAGTAGTTATTGAGTAATACTTATTAAAATTACTAAAGTTTTATAATTTTTGACAATTTTTGATAGATCTTTAATAAAATTTGTTAGTACTTTGAATAAAAAATTTTAAAAAAATGTTTCAACATAGTAGCAAATTGTAAAGAAAATAGTACTTATCAATTAAAAAATTAATTAAATTAACTAAGTTGTAAAATAATTGAAAAAATTTGTTAGATCATTTTTTAAAATTTTATAAGATAATTAGGTAATTGTTCTATGTACTTGTTGAATGAAAATTAATATATGTTATCGACTGCTCATATTATTTAATTGTACAATTTCTCTTCATTTCTGGAAATAATCATAAATATTTAAATTATTCAGAAAATTTTCAATAACAACATAAGTAATGGATAACATAAATTTTTTAAATACTAGTCAATTTTAGTTTTTAATTAAATTAAATTACAAAATAATAATAAAATCAAATAAATACTTGAATACAAATAATTACATGAATCAAAAATTGTTTTAGAACCGAACACGTATCGTATATTTTATTCAGATTCCAATAATATCATTAAAACTAATCAAAATCTTATCAAAAAAACTCTTAAATCAATGAAAATGTATCGATTTCACTAAGTATCCATCCTTTAACATCAATATCCAACCGAATAAATCCCCTTAAAATAAATTCCCCTCTTAACCTATCGTTTCCCCCTAAAATAATATAAAATTTACTTTCAACCAATCATTTCTCTTTAAATGACAATATTTCCACTATCTCAAAAAATTAACGCACATATTGATATCTATCTGAAAAAATCCCCCTAAAAATATTATAAATTCCTTTATATTCTCCATTTAGAAAATATTTACCGTTTGAACACAGATATTCAACCAACTCAATCCCCTTAAAAATATCAACAAACTTCTTCTTAATCGATTATTTCCTCTGAAAATATCATAAATTCCCTCTTGACTAATCAATTCCCGTAAATATAAAATAAAATTTACTCTCAATCAATTATTTTTCAATAAATAACATCATTCCAGCTATATCCAGTGGTGTTGTCGAGCCGGAACGCTCCGGAACGTCGTTCGGTACTTCCTTTTTGGACAGGAACGCGTTCCGGAACTAAAGATTATTTCTGATAACGAGAATTGGCTGACGTATTGAAAAAAAAATTAAAAAGAATAGCTGATTTTTTTTCCTAATTTTTGACTAATTTTTATATGTATTAATATAACCCATTTTGTGTATATGTATATATAATATATACATATACACAAAATGGGTTTCGTAATGATTTTCGTTTCGTTTCCTTTTTATGCTTTATACAGGGCCGATCCTGGCGACGGGCGAAAATTGGGGGAAATATCCCCCGGTCGTCAAATTTAGGACATGAGACCTAAAAAAACGTCGCTGCCAGGATTATCATGGAAAATCACCCCCGTCGTTAAATTTGGGACATGACACCGCACAGAGCGGCGGCCTAGACAGGATCGGCCCTGTCTATATAATATATATACGCGTTCCAGTAAAACAAATTAGCACAACACCACTGACTATCTATTATTTTTCATAAAAATCATCCACATATCAATATTCATCCGATTCTATCTATTAAAAATATTATAAATTCTCTCTTAACCTATCATTTCTATTCAAACGACAATATTTCCAACTATATCAATATTCAACCTATTTAATTCCTTTAAAAATATCAACAAACTTGATCTTATTCGATTATTTCCCCTAAAAATATATATAAATTCCCCTCTCAAACAAAAATTTCCATTCAAATGTCATTTTTTATCCACTGTAACAATTTTATTCAATATTTTCATAAAAAAAACCAAGTAAAATTTCTTTAAAAATCTATATTCAACCGAATAAATCCCCTAAAATCCATTTAAAATTCTTCATTTGGATCATATTTACTGTATGTATTCAAACGATCGAAACCCTTAAAATTATCATAAAAATCTCAATTTTACTAATAAAAATCACTTTTCTTTAAAGTATTATAAGAATGTTATAGATACTCAACATTTCCATCTTAAACCCCCTAATAGATCCCACATTTTGCAAATATTTATTATGTGTAAACCTTGTATACAATCGATTGAATTACATTAAAATTCTTCAAAAATCTAATAAAATCTTTGTTTTTCACCAAAATCAATAAATTTCATTAATTTATTACAAAAACACAAAATAAATAAAATATTTTCATTAATAGTTTGCTCAAACAATTATCAGTCAATCCATAGAAATAAATCAGTGATTTCCATAGTAACCGCACTGAGTACTCTTTTAAAATTCTTTAAATATTACTCTAAATATCTATAATTATTTTGTCGTAGATATGCATCAAATCTAAAATTAATTTAAATATTGTCCTCTTATCTCAAAAACTTTTAATATTACACTGTAAAATCATTTAAAATTCTTTCTTTCACTAAACTATTTTTAAAAGATCTACTAAAACAAAAAAATGTCTGATATATTATTATCAATAAATTTTAATTAAATATCATTCAAATTTACTGCAAAATAATCACCACCTAATATACTTATGAAAAGGATTACATACATTCAACGAATAAATACAATCTAAAATATATTTCAATTTTTTAAATAGATCTTACAATTATAAATAAAATTTCGTTTACTATTCAAAATCTGAGTCAAATTTTATTCTTATTGGTAAATAATTATCCTAGAATAACTGTTTCATAAACATCTTGTTTCTAAAATTAACTTATATTTAAAATAATCCTAAAATCAAGACAAATATAAGAAATTATAAAGAAATTAAATACTCTTAAAATTGCTGATTTACCATCATTTCTTCAATAATTTCATATATCCATTAAAAATCAACAGAAAACCTTGAAATTTTCAAAGTTTAATAGTAAATGTTAAATATCGCGTAAAAAATGATATTATTATTAAAAATTATCATAAAATTTTCCTAAAACCACCAATTGATTTACATAACCTAAAATTATTTTACTTTGCCTATTACAACCTAATCTATTGAAGGTTGTAATTTAATTTAAATTAATTACATTTTCAATGAAAATAACAAGTCAATCTTTACATTTATTTGATATTTTTCAATAAAATTTAAAAATGTAGAATTTTAATTAGTTGATAGTAAGAGCTCCGCGAAGTTACTCCAAGGGTTCCGCGAAAAAATTCAAAAATTATTTGTACCTTTTCTCTTTGAAATAATAATTAATTTTTAAAATTCTAATCTAGAAATCAAAAACCACTCAATTGAAAATTATGTCTATTTTATAAAAATCACATATATTATTCTCTCTGAGAAATTTGATTTTTGAGTAAAATCTGAATGGTTTTATATATAAAACAAAAAAAATTAAGAAGGAAAGCAAAAGGAAAGAGAACGAAAATTAAACAAAATTTATATGGACTGTACATGACATATTTTATGCTTGTTCAGTATGTTGCTACTGGTGTGCATGTAACATATAGAAAGTAAAATGTACTGAAATATGTACCTATCTATTTATAATTTATATTTTAATCATTTTTAAATAGAAATAAATCATTAACCATGGATCCTTGGCTAATTAAAGAGACAGCAAAAAAATGAACAATCATCTGGATTACGTGGGTCCGTAAATATTGAGAAAATAGCTACAGATATTTAACTGAAAACTGATTCCTCTACTACTCAAACCATACAAATAGTTACTGAAAAAGAAGAACTTGTCACCAGTAAACTACGCGAAACCATGACTAAGAAACGAAAATATGATGAAAGTTATTTATCTCTTGGATTTGTAGATGCTAATGATATGCCTCAATGTGTTTTATGTACAAAAATATTTCAAATAGTTCTGTGGTGCCTGCAAAGATGCGCCGTCATTTGGAAACTGTACATGCAGAATATAAAGATAAAAAAACTGAATATTTCATGCATAAACGAGATGATTTCTTACGAGATCAAAACTTAATTGTTTCAACTTTCAAAACTGAGAATAAAAAAGCTACTGAAGCATCTTATCTTGTTAGTTATCGTATTGCTTCAGCAGGCGAAGCCTATACAATATGTGAGAGATTAATAAAACCTTGGGCAATTGATATTGCTAAATGCCTCCTTGATGAAAAATCAGCAAAAGCAGTTTCTGCAGTACAGCTATACAATGACACAGTAACACGTTGTATTATAGATTTAGCAGCCAAAGTCAAATATGAATTAATATCTCGCTTAAGGTATTGTAATTTCGCTCTGCAAATGGATGAGTCTACAGATGTGGCGGGACTTGTAGTATTACTTGTATTTGTAAGATATCAGTATCGTAATTTCATTGAAGAAGATCTTTTATTGTGTGAAACAATCCAAAGCTATACTACAGGCGAAGAAATTTTCAACATCGTGCATAATTTTGTTGAGAACAATGGATTAGATTGGAAAAACTGCATTGATATATGTACTGATGGTGCTAAGACAATGGTAGGTCAGACTGCTGGGGCTGTCTTGAGAATAAAAAATTTAGCACCAAACAGTACAAATAGCCACTGCATTCTTCACCATCAAGCTCTTGCAGTAAAACAAATACCAATTTTATTGAAAAATGTCCTTGATGAGGAAATAAAAATAATCAATTTTGTTAAATCGCGACCTTTGAAAACATGACTTTTCAAAATTCTTTGCGATGATATGGGCAGTATTCATAAAAATCTACTCTTACATACCGAGGTGCGATGGCTATCCCGTGGTAAGGTACTTTTAAGACTATTCGAGTTGCGTTGTGAATTGGCACTTTTTTAAAATGAAAACGAGATGAATTTACAACAAAAGTTGACAGATAAACTATGGTTGTTTCGACTTTCGTACTTGGCTGGCATTTTTTCAAAAACAAACGAAGTGAATCTCTCACTTCAAGGAAAACAAGTGACTTTATTTACAGCCAACGATAAAATTGAAGCTTTTAAAAAAAATTAGGCTTTTGGATTACTTGTTCTCGAACTCGTGATTTTAATTACTTTCCAACACTAATAGATTTTTATAATAAAATTGATGTCGAGATTGGAAAAAATAATATGTCAGGATTGTGTGATGAAATTTGTGAACATTTGGTGGATATATTAAATTGTGTCAACAAATATTTCCCATATGAGCATAATAAAAAATTAAAAATGAATGGGTCAGAAAACCTTTTGAAGTCAATCAAAAACCGATAGAATTCACAGTTGAGGAATATGAAGCTTTTATTGATATGATTTCCGATTCCTCACTGCAGTCAAAATTTGAAAAACTTTCTGGTGCTCTATTAAAGAAGAATATCCAAACTTATCAAAGAAAGCAGTTAATATACTTATTCCATTCGATACTACATATATATGTGAGTCTGGATTTTCATCTTACGCGTCGACGAAAACCAAATACCTCAATAAACTAAACGTAGTAGCTGACATGCGGATTCAACTACCATCCATACAACCAGAAATTAAAAAATTCTGCTAAAATAACAAAGAGTGCATTCATCGCATTAAAAAATTTTTTATAGTTTTGTTTTTGTAGTCTTTGTTTCTAATGCGCAAAATATGTTTAATTTTTGTTTTTGTTGTTAAAAATAAAGAAATGTACATAAATACGATTTAATGCTGTTAGATATATCATATTTTTAAAAAAATAGTGAACAACTAGGGTTCCGTAGAAATCTATGTCTTTCAAGGGCTCCGCAACTGAAAAAGTTTGAGAACCGCTGGTCTAAACTTATAAGGATTAAGTAGTGGTATGGAAATTTGACAGTAAGAGAACTAAATTTTTTTTATTTAGTCTGTTATCATCATCAATAAATCTTAATTCATTTAACCTTTTCAAACCCTTTTTCTATTGGTGTCAGAAATTTCGTGTTTGAACAAATGCACGAATGCACAGTTCTCGTATTATTTTTGATAATACCAAATTCTAAAATCCAACCTAGGATGTGATTTGGCAAATCTTTACGTCAATATATATATATATATATATATATATATATATATATATCTGTTTTAGTTCGTGTGTTTCTGTGTGTCTTCATTAGTGCTGGTGGGTTTCTGGGTTTTGATTTTTTGAAACTATATGGTTGTTACCCAGACAACCCCATACAAATATTCTTTCGCTTACCACTCGGCACCCGTTGCTAAGCAACGTTGGAACTGTGTTCGAGTGGGTGGATCGTCCGCAAAAAGTGAGCGCTATTGCTAATGCTATAATTGACCGAACGATCCATGGGTCCAACGAGCTGCCGATAGAAGGCCTATGCTCGCTTTTCGATTTTTAGGTCCCATTATTTTCCTATCTCTTTCAAATGTTAACCCATATTCTCATATCATTTATCATTACGTCTATTCCCATTGTCCTTCTTATCGTTGTTCGTATTATCGACTTTTACCATGGCCTGTACACTTTTGTTATGTTAAGTATACTCAATAACTACAGTGTTCCCTATTATTATTACTAGCATTATTATCGTTACCATTATATGTATTATTCTAATCCATTATTACTGCTATTACTATTATTATCCTTATTATTACCGTTCCTATTATATTTAGTATTATTACTATCATTATCATTATTACTATTATTATTATAATTATTATTATTATTATTATTATTATTATTATTATTATTATTATTATTATTATTATTATTATTATTATTATTATTATTATTATTATTATTATTATTATTATTATTATTATTATTATTATTATTATCGCCATTACCATTACTATTATTAAATTTTGTGTAGGGATTCGTCCTTATTCCTCAGCTTTATAAAAAATATTTTACTTATATAAAAATTTAGCCTTACTCCGTCCTTATTCTTCAGTTTTCGATAAAGTATTTTATTAATTCGAAAAAATTGAGCAGCGTTCCTCCCTTATTTTTCAGTTTTATCCAGTTATCCTATCAATTATTGAGCAGTATTCTACTTTTACTTTGCTATTTTTGATAATTATTTTAATTGATTCGGAAAAGTTTAGTAGCGTATCGCCCTTATTTTCCAGTTTTATACTAATATTATACCAACAATTAAACAACATTCTACTTTTACTTTACTATTTTCGGTAAGTATTCTAATTAAATCGGAAAATTTGAGCAGCATTCCGCCCTTATTTTACAGTTTTACGATAAATGTTTTAACTATTTCCAAAAATTTGCGCAGCGTTCTGCCCATATTTTCCGTCTTAATTCAACATAATTGATTCAATTATTATATATTATTTAAAACATTATTTTTCATAATTTTGGTCGTTCGGATTAATCTTTTTCCGATGGCTATTCATTTTAACTGTTGCAACGATTTCGCTATTTTCCCCGCTACCCTTTCCCTCTCTTTGTCCTTATGATCTATTTATGTTCATATTATAGTTAATGAGTGCCCACTGGACTACTCGGTGTTAGTGATTTTTAGCCGATTGTTGTTTAAAATTTTATGTCGATTTTATCGAAATCAAGTGCAAGAAAGTGGAGCCAAAAGACCCACTCTCAAGCTACTCTCTTTCGCTATTTAGGTTCAATGATTTGACGTTCGAGTTCCTGCGTTACGCACGCCGGAACCCTCACGGGCACAAGCTATAGGCGGAGGAACCGCACTTACACAGCTTGGTAATTATGTTTTAGTTTAATAGCTTGCATGTTGTGTGGCTGTGGGCCAGGAAAAAGGAAATAAATAAATGTTACCATTCCGATCGGGTAAAAGCTTCGATGCAATAAAGATTATTGGCTTTAATTATTTATTTGGCATGACACATATCACATCAGAAGTTCGTGGCATCGCTTCATCACCATACATTTAATCAATAAACTCATGAACCGTTCATTCATATCTCAATAGATTCATAAAAGGCATGCGTATGGCTTCATAATTGGTCACACAATTTATTAATCATTCATCCATCTCGCTTCATACAGCAAAAAATAAAACTGAAAATCAAGCTTTAAATCAATACTGAAAAAATAAGATTTATTATTTTTCTGTCAAAACATATCAGTATATATACCTATAATTTGACCTTAACCTTGCGTGTTATTTTTATTGCGATTAAACAAATTTGACCTTGAAATTATTTGTGTTATCTAAATTCAATTTTTATTAATTTCTTAATTTAAATTGGTAATTTATTTTTAACATTTTTAATTAAATTTATTCAACCAAAAATATTTTATTTTTATTCATTTAATTCAATAATTTTTACTTTTATATAAATGGTCATTTTATGGTCGAATTTTCTTGTTATTATGTTATTTTTTATGTAAATTTTGTGCGGTTCTTGATGCATTTTGTATTTATTTTATTTTACTTTTATGTTTTTTGATTTTATATTTATTTATGTTCTCTCATATTTTAAAGTGTTTAGTTGATGTTGTATATTGTATTTTAAGTTATCTTGGTGCTGGGTTTTTGTGCTGTATTACTGATGCATTTAAACAATTTTCAAGGCCGTTTGTGTTCTGGCCCAACATAAAACACTCCGGGGCCCGTAAAATTGCGACCCGCAATTTCTAAAAGATTTAAGCTATGAACTATACAGAGTTTACATTTTACATTCAATTGGGTCTACGAGCTACAGGGTCGTGACCTCAAAATCCACATGCATAAAAATAATCATACAGTATACATCAATATATGGATTACAAGATGAAGTGAAAGAGGACATACAGTCCGGTTATGATCACACATAAAGAAGAGTTAATTGTCTAAGAATCATTTGTTCATTGTTAATCATGAGTTCAATATTCTGTCACTTAGGTATTTGTCTCGCTAATGTCTTGCCATTCTTTGGTTTCTGATTGATTTGTTTCGATAGCAGGTTCTGATCTTTGACGATTCGATATCTGTTGTGCGATTTGTTTTTGAGATTTTGTTTAGTTCGGGGAATTGACTTTATTTGATATAGGGCTGATTAGATACCGATTGTTTAGAAGATTAGCAAGCGTAGAGAATCTCAGATAAACGAATAGTAAGAATGTTTCGTTCAAGACTCCATTTTTGATGGTGTATTTGGGGTTGTGAATAGATATTCTTGCTTTTGGTTGTTGACTTTTTAGCATCTTGAAACTGGGTAGAGTTCAACTGGGTTCTGTGGATAGATGACTCGTTATCATATTATCTCGTCTCGATTGTTTAATGATAATTGATCGGTTCGGGATTATTCATGATTCTTTGAGGTTGGTTTGGGTTTCGTCTTTTTAGTTATCGATTAGGGCTATTTGTTCTCGATTTTCGGTTCTTTTCTGTTATTTGTAGGGTTTCTCAAGAGCATCCATAAATATTTGAATATGATTTCCTTGATGGGTGTTTCCTTTTCTACTGAATTTCGATTTGATTTTCTAGAGTTCTGAGGATTTGAACGGTTTTCTTGTTTTAATCTTTTGGGCATTGGGTATATTAGAAATTGATCCGTCGGTAATTGGTATTCTTTGGGTTTCTGCATATTTCGGCATTTTTGCTTCAGGTCATGTTTCATTGTTTGATTGATTGGGGTTTTTCGACATCGTTCCAAGGAATACTAGGTTGTATATATGGGCTTATCACTGCTATCTTCCTTCTTATCGCCAATATCATGCTGCTTTCGCTTTCCTTGTTTTTATAACAATTATGGGTTTGTGATGATTATTTACCATTGCTTGACTATTTACAACAAATTTCGAGCTACTTTAATAGGACTTGTTTTAACTTCACTTGATTTTAGGTAGTTATTTGACTTTCTGTTTCTCTTCTTCTTTTTTTTTTTTTTTTTTTTTTCTTTTTTTTTTTTCTTCTCTGTTGCTTTTATTATCACATCTGGTTTCTCATTTCTGTGATTGATATTAACTTTATTTTTGCCATCGCTTATCTTCTTTGTTTGCCTTTACTACAATTCGTAAGATTCTTTCGGTACTCCATTTTGATTAAGTGCATTTTGTCGATCAACATCATCATTTTTTGTCGTTTCTTCGCATTGTCTTCTGTAATCTCTCTTTAATGATTCGATTTGTCTTTCTTGTTATCTGATTTTTGATTGTTGAGTTGTTTTTTAATCATATCCGGTGTTGAACTTCAGTCTTGTTTGGAATTACTATTCCGTGATATTCATTTTTTGTCTCGTTTGGTCGCGGTTGGTTGTTATTCTTGCTCTATTCCTTGCTTTAATTTTGAGTCTCTTCCTTCCCTTTTCATATTCATTTAGTTTTGTATATTGAGCTTCACTGGTTCTAATTCATTGTCCTTTTCGTTTGTCCGTTTACTCAATGACCACAAATTTTGTTTCTCAGTTATCTACCCTTTGTTGTTCTTCGTCAGTTTCTCATTACTTGATTAAGTTTTTCGTCAAATTATTTTTCATCGTCGTTTTCATTGACTGACTTAATATTTCATTCATTTCTTTATTGCTTCCGTTTTGTGTTGGTAATTTCCTTACTATTTTTCTGCTTTATCTTTGTTATCGTTGTTTATCATTTTCGTCTTTCATCTGATTGTATTGAATTTTTCAAGTTTTAATTTGCTCTCCAAGTCTACTCTTGTCTCTGATTTCCTTGATGGCTTTGGTACCTCTTAGTCGCTTTATTCAATTTCTGATCCTGATCTGATCCTTGGTTTAAACTCGTCTATCTCTGTTTGTACATTTAGTTTTCGGATGTTGGCCATCGTCGCTACAACTAAGCTTTACTGCTTGATATATTTGATTAGCTTCCATTTGATTCGTTTCTCCATTTTAACGTATTATCGCATCACTTGTCTTTCCCATTCCGCTTTATTCTTTGTCACATCGTCTGATTTTTAAATTTTTTTTTTTTTTTTTTTTTTTTTTTTTTTTTTCGCTCCTCGACTTTAATATTTATATACGACTTTTATATGTTATCGGATATTATTATACTCATTCCATATAATATTTATATACTACTTTTATATATTACTATATAAACATATCTATTATATACATTATATACACACTCCTGACTATTTATTACTTCATCGTCTCCAAAGGGTCTACGCGCCAATTGCGTGTCCCTTCGCATCTCTCGTCAGTTACTCGATATATATCGAACTCGCTTGGCCACTTGAGTGGTGCTGTTAGTGACGGTGGTTGTCTTATTTCCTTGTATGGTACCGAATTTTGCTTTTTATTACTATGTCGGTTTTCTCCCTCTTCGTTATCATCTTCTTTTTTCCTGTCTTTGTCTTCATCGTCCTTTTTGTCCTGGTCTTTATTACATCGATCCTTCTCAATTCTTTTGTCCTCTACATTTATTTCTTTGATTATATCTGCATACATATTGATTATCATTTTTCTTCCATTTCTAATGTCATAAATTTCTTGTTTTCTACCGCTAGATTTTCGTTGTATCCGGTACCATTCTCTTACCAAGGTTTCTAATTCTTCCTTTCTGGACCCTATTCTCTCAAGCTCGCTTTTATTGTCCGTGAATTTTATTTCTTCTCTCTTTAACAAAGCTTTTATCGTCTTTGGTAATGCATTCTCGGAATTTATTGCTCTTTTTAGTAATATATTTTCATTGCTTTCGAATTTGTTTACATCTATGATTTCGTTATCGGATTTTCTTTTTCTCCAATTGATCAGTTTTGCTGCTGCTTGATCGTATCCCCTCTCGATTGCTCCAAGTAGTGGGTTTAAATTTTGTCCTAATATTTCGATGTCTTCTTGAATTGCATTTATCGTAAAGAACTCTATTGAGCTTGCTTCTCGCGACATCATAATATAATTTAACATCGTTTTTCCTTTATTGTCCTTCTCATTTAGAGTTGATCCTGTTTTTAATAACTCCCTCAGAATTTTCGTTGACATATCTCTTGAAAATGCAATCATCATGGGTGTTTGTCCTTTCTCATTTCTGATATTTGTTTGTTGTCCACATCGGTTCATTGCCTCGATAATTTCCATCGTTCGTTCTTCGTTTTCGCTTTCTATGGCATGATGTAGTGGTGTATTACCCGCTATGTCCATTATTGTGAATAATATTGGCATTCTTTTCTTTAAGATGCTTATTTCTGTTGTTGACTTTGAGCCTTTTGCGTAATTCGTGATTATCTTTGTAACTCCTTCTAATATCTCGGTGGTATTCTTATTTCTGGTCCATTTCGGCATTATTTCTTTAGTATTTTGATTATTGTTTCCATCTGTTTCCAGTAATTCAATCTAGCATCTTGGATTTCGTTATATTCTCGATTCTGTCTCGCCTGATTACTATAATATTTTGATTCTGTCTCTTTGCTATTTGTGGCTCTAGTAACTTGTTTCGTCATGTCTAATAAGTTTTTCTGCTTTCTAGTTGTTATGTTTTTTCCTGGTTCGTAGCTTGATTTGATACTTGTGTCATTCGCTGGCTTTATTCTGGTGTTAGTATTGATCTCATCTGATTTTCTATTGCTTCCTCTCATTAGTCCCACTGTTCCGGATGGGTTCTGAGTCTGTTTATTTGGACAATTCAGAGCCATATGTCCCCATTTTAGACATTTAAAACATGTTCCGCGTCTTTTGTGACAAATATTATTTACGTGGCCTCTCTTCCCGCATTGTTGGCATATTTGATGTCGATAGCAGTCGTTCTCTGCGTGTCCGGATTTTTGACATGTTTTACAATATTCTCTGATATTTACTTCGTTAGCTTTCGTATTGATTGTCCAGGTACTTTCTTTGTTCGTTGTGGTTTTCCTAGTCGTGTTTTGTTGTGCATATTCATGCTGTATTGTAATTTTCCTTTCCACATTTGTTGTTTTGCTGAGTTCTTCAATTACGTCTTCTTTGGTCTCAATAATCAATTCGCTAACTATTTTTGATCTGTCTTGCATATTCAGATTTCTCGTTTGTTGCTTTTGAATTTTCTTTTCGATTAGTTCTCCCTCTGAAATTTTATTAACCATTAAAATATTTATTACCTCTTGTTCGATTGACGTCACTCCAATTCCTATATTGTCTCCTGTTGTTTGTATAGATTTTGACTTCAATACTTTACTTTCTACGTTTATTATATGTTCCTCTTTCTTGATCTTTTCATTATTGCTTAGCCCTTGTTGTAACATGCTTATTTTCGCTTTCCTTATCAGTTCTCTTTTCGAATTTTGTAGTAGTACCCTCTGATTTTGATATTTTGTTTTTTGTTTTTCTGATATATTTTTATCGCTGTTTTTGCTACTTTTTCGTCGTCTATCGTTCTCTTCTATGGTGAACTCTTGTATTATCTTTATTTGTTCTTTGCTGCTCAATTCTTGCTCTGACTTTATTTTGTCCTCTTGAGTTTCATCTTTCTTAATTACTTCGCTTTCTTTATCGTTATTTATTGTCATATCATCCTCGCTGTTGACAACACACTGCTCCGCAGTGTGGATTTCTTTTGTATTGACTTTTCTCGGCATATTGCTTCTACTTGATATTTGATTTCTGTTCGTCCGTCTTTGTCGAATTTCCTGGGTTTCCTCTTTCTGTAATCTCTGCCATTCAATTTGTTGCTGTTCCGGATATTTTCTGGTCCATTGATATCTAACATCATTCATGTTTCGCCCCGTATTACTTCGTTGTATTTGATTGTTTGCGGCTATTTGTTGAATCCTACTTCCTAATTGCTCAATTTCTTGTATCTGATTGCTTTGTGTACTTTGGTTATAATTGTTCGGTTTTGGTTGTCTCGATTTTCTGTCTATTAGGCAATTTGCAGCTATATGTCCATTTAGATTGCAGTTGTAACAGGTTCTATTCTCGAATCTTGTGGTTGTTCTCATTATCGTCATATCTCTTAAATATCTAATCTCTTGTGTTGGGTAATTTTGTGGACTTTTCTCGAATTGGTTTGGTTTTTGTTGACTTTGCATTCTTCTCATTCGACAATTCTTTGACATATGACCAGTTTGATCGCAATTAAAACAGATTATCATTTTTTCCTCTACGTTCCGTGTAGGGTTCGTTAATATTGGTTGTCTGTTGATACTTTCTGTGCGAACTCTTCTATCGCTTCCTTGGTAATTCTTTAATTGATAACCTCGGTCAGTTCTGCATCCTTCTTTTGAACAGGTATTACATACTGGATTGTAGCTCGCGTTGTTAATCCTGAAATAATTATTATAATTTATAAATTTACCTCCACTGTCTTGAATCCTCTTAACTGGCATATCGCAAATTCGTGATGGTTTTTTAATATATTGATTTGTTTGCGGGTAAATATCTTTCGTTTGTCTCGTTGTTTCCATTGATACTTTTATTGGTTCTGATACTTGATCTTTTAATTCGGTTTGATCATTTTCCCTTTCGACTCTTTCTTCAATTGTGGTTAATATTTTCTCTTCCCGTATGATTTCAGTTTTCCATGTTTCAGCTATTTTTGTTTCAACTGTTTTTATTTTCGAATTTCCAGTTTCCTTTTTGTCATGTAAATCTTCTTCGTTGCATTTTCTTTCCGAATGCATCTCCTGTACATTTCTCTTTAAACTCGAATATATTGGTTCTCGGCTCCTCATTTCCTGTTCATCCCGTGTGATTTCGTACATTGTTGATTCTTTCAAATAAATTTCTGTTTCATCCGTATTTTTACTTGGCAACTCTTGGTTAATTTCCTCTCGGAGTTTTTTCATCTCTTTACTCATACTTGTTTTCAACTGAATTGGAATTTCTGGTTCCTGTGATTTCACGTTGTTTCCTTTTTCGGTTAACTTTTCCTTTAATTTATCGTATTCTTCGGCTTCTGTTTTCAAACTTTCTAATCTTGTTGTAATCAATGATTCTGTTGTCTTTACTGTAATAAGTTTTCTATCTGTTGCTGCTTTTCCCTTTCTCTGACTTCCAATAAAATGGTGTATTTTCTTTATCCTTGTTCTCCGTTCGTTTTGGTATATTCTCAGTTTATCTACTCAATGGTTTCCTTGATTCCGGTTTCTCGTTACTTGTTTTCTTGATTTATTTCTAGTCTATCGGCTATATTATTCGTCGTTTACTTAATCTCTTTATTCCTTTGGTTTACTTGATCTCTTTATTCCTTGTCAATTATCTAAAAATAAATAACACTTCTAGTACATATTATTATACATAAATTTCCACATTAATTTCACGTATTATTCTCATTGCTTCTCTTTATTTTAATTCTTTTCGCTACGTCAACTTCTTTATCCTTTTAATTTTTTTTTTTTTTTTTTTTTTTTTTTTGTCTTTTGATTTTTAAGTTTATTTTGAATTATCTATAAATCGTATCAAGTATCTATACATTATCTTTATAGTCGCATCAATTATCTGTATTGTCGTGTCAATTAACTATTTTTATCAAATAAATCATCACCATAATATCAATAATCGTCTCGTTAATTATTATCCTTTATCTCTCCATAATTTGTCCAAAAAATAATTTTTCCTTAATCTCTATGCGCTGGCGCTCTATGGGCCTTTTAATTAAATCCTCTAGTCTTTTTCCTTAAACTTTATCCGCTGTCGCTCTATGGCCCTTCTAATTAACTCATCTTGTCGTTTTCCTTAAACTTTATCCGCTGTGATCATTTTCCTTTTGATTCATCTTCCTTCATTTTAAATCTATTTCTCGTATCAATTATCTATCATCCTCGTATTAATCTCGTATCAATTATCCTCGTATTAATATCGTATCAATTATCTATCATCCTCGTATTAATCTCGTGTCAATTATCTATATTCTCATCAAATAAAATCGCAATAATCATACCGTCATTCAATCCATTAATTATATTTCCTATATCTCTTTATCATAAAATCATTTGCCTAACCTTTAATTGCTGGCGCTCTATGGGTCTTTATCTAAATCTTATTATCTTTTCACTGGCACGCTATGGTCTTAAATTTCTCGTCTTATCCGGCCTTCTATGGGCCTCTATAATTTATCCTCTCTATTGACTCTCTATAGCCTTCTCTATTTACTCGGAGTTGAGTTTTCGTCAGTGACCTATTGGGTGACTTGTCCGATGGACAAGC
Organism: Schmidtea mediterranea; assembly: GCA_022537955.1. Taxonomy (NCBI): domain Eukaryota; kingdom Metazoa; phylum Platyhelminthes; order Tricladida; family Dugesiidae; genus Schmidtea; species Schmidtea mediterranea. Next base: position 178,173,736 of record CM039680.1, read on the forward strand.
TTGAGGCCTCACACTGACTTCTCAATCCATGGCGTCTGTTGGGAGCGCATTTGTCCGGTTACGCTTGCCTCACCGCCACTCGGATATCCGGTACTCGGTGTGGGATCCGGGTTATTGTACCGAACTCCTCGCTGGGTTAATAATCTAAAAAACATTTCCTCAGTACTCGGTGTGGGATCCGGGTTGTGTACTTCGGAGAATATAAAAGAATGGAAAAGCCTAGACGTTCAATCAAGTTCCAAAAGCGGTTTACTTGATTTCCCGAATAGTGAAAAGAAAAGGAAGAAAAATTTGGGCGCTGCAATTTTCTATTATCTCTGTCTACCGTCAGCCGCCCCGCGTCAGATTTCCAGCTCTGCTTGGCTGCCTCAATCTGATCCTTAGTAGGACCTTTCGAGTATGAACCATTTACCGGTTGGTTCACATCTCACCTACCGCTTGGTGTCCTCGATACTCGGTGTGGGATCCGGGTTGTGTATCGAGTCCCTACCCAGGTAAAAAATATTCTCGGTCGATACTCGGTGTGGTATCCGGGTTTTTGTATCGAGCGGTTCAGCGCCACTAGTCCCTTGGCTAGCAACAACCTGAACTCGACAGTCCGCCGCTGTCCTCTGGTGCCTCACCACCAGCTAGGGAAAAAATGTTTCTAGGTACCTTTACGAGACTTTTTGGCTCTCTCACCTTCGGCGTCTAAATAATGTGCACATTTTTCAATTTTTATTTTTATTTTTTGGTTTCCCCCTCACTTTCCAATTCAAAAATTGTAGTAATCGCGTTGGTTTGTTCCCCAGAAGAGGTGATCAATCTCTCGCCAGAAACTCCCCAACATTTGCGACGGATCCTACTACCTTCCTCTCCTCGGGTTGATCAGGGTTCCCAATCGGAATAAGCGTACTATCGTTATGATAGCTCGGTTTTAAATCTTACTTTCCAGTATTAGTTCCATATCATATAATATAAATAACATTACAAAATACACAAAAAAAATGAGATGCATCGAAACTTTTACCATACCGTATGTGTGATTTTTCAGCTTTCACTGTTTAAGTTGTGTTTTACTTGTCCACTCAGAATTTATTTAACGGCTTTCATGAAGTGTTCGGCTTTTCCGGTATGTTTTACACCTTTCGGTTGCTATTGTTGTCTCGTTCATTATTATTAATAATCTCCACTCATCGTGCTCGTTTTCGCTCGTCATTTTATTCCGGTTGCTGACTATTATTTTCATAATTCATTATTATCTCTAATCCTTTATTTTCATTTTGAACAAGCATCATCATTTATTCATCTACGCTCATTTCTTACTATTCATTTCATTTACACCTGAACATTTCCTTTTATCTAAGCCTAAGTTTCTCCATCATTTGGATTATCTTTTCGTCAATTTCTCTAACTTAATCGATTATCTGTTTCTCATTTAATATCTAATTTGGCTTCGCTTAGCCTCATGTCTTTTGATATTCACACAACCGGTTTTTCGTTACTTCCGCTACAATTTCTCATTTCATAGGAGTAGGGGTTCGAAATCGTTGCAACCTTTTTTACGAAACTTCTTTAATAATTTTGATTTTTGTTATTTATTGAACTACTTTTAATTAATTATTTACTAAGTTTAAAATTATTTTAAATGACTTGTCTCGTCTAATTTCAACCAATATTAATTCGACAATTTCTAGTTTTCTAATTATCCTATATTCTAACCGCTATTCTCATACTTATCTAATTATTTATATGGTTCTTTAATTTATTTATACAATATTTACACGACCCCATTTTTTGTGGTTTCCCTTTTTCTAATCTCTTTAACCCTCGTGGTTTCCACCTTTTCCCTGTTTTTATTACTTTTATTTTATTTATTTATTTATTTTTTATATTTTTATTCTTACTTCTACGGTTTTTGGATGATATTTACACGATGATTTCTATTGGTTTATACAACTTACCCATAATTTTATTTATGGTTTCTTGTTTCCTTGATTTCTGCTTTACAAATATTGATAATTTTATCCCACTTTCTTTTTGAATCGTTTCACTTTTGAAATTTTTATGTATCTAATATTTTAGTTTATTTACATTTATTGATATTTTCCTCTCTTATTACAATACTCGTCATTCAGGTGGTTTCTAAACTGGTGTTTTTGTTCCTTCGTATTTTCATCATATTTTGCATTCTCTATTTTTCCTCATCCCGCCATTTTTGATAAACTATGCTCATGTATTTTCTGAGGTTATCTGTTATTGTTTTATCTGTTATGATTTTGTTATTCCCTTTTGCAAGTTTATTTCATATTATTAGAACCTCTAAGATACCTTCTATCTTTCCTAATTCATTTGTAACGATACTATCTACTTTTCGTAGATTTCCGGGAAGCTGTTGTTTATTTCGTGAAACTATCTAATTTTCTCCTGTTTATTTTCTCCGTATTTTGCCATCAATCTTGACGGTGTTCCTGTTCCTCATAACACTCACATTCTGGTTGCTCTTAAGTGAATTTATGTTCTACCGTTTCTAAAAATTCATACTATGTGTTTCTATTTTCTATGTAGACAAACCGGTCATTTTTCAAAGTTTCTGTCAATATTTTTCGTTGTTATCTGTCTGCGTTTTGGTGAAATTCCGTCCCAACATTTATTGTTTTTGATCCTTATTTGTTTCCATCTAGAACCGTCATTCATGCTCTGTTGAGGGTGCTCCTGAGATTATTGGTAGTTTCTTAATTTTTCTTGAAATTTGTTTTCCGTTGTACAATAATCATTAAATCTCAGCTTTGAATGATCAAACAAAGGTTTTCGTTTCTTATTTCGCACAGATCTTTTCTTTCTGAAATTCTTTCATTCGTTAGTTTGCTTTCCATCTAGATGCATTGGTCGTTTTTCATAGTTTCTGTTTTATTTCTTCCTGCAACTGTTTGAAATATCGTCTCAGTGGTTACTTTCAAATGTCTTGCTTCTCCCGTTTGTTAGCCGCTAACTCGTTTTAAATATTTCTGTTTATGTTTTTACGAATTATTAGTTGTCCAATCTCGTCCCAACATTTTCTTGCTTGTTATTGTTTCTAACAGAAATCTTGTATATTGTTACCTCTGTTCATTGTACTTGTCGAGTCATTTGTTTCATTTCGTTTTGTAGACAAATTCATCGTTTTCCCTAACATTCCGTGAATCTCTCCTTTCTTATTGTCCCCAGGTTTGTACGTGGTGTCTAGTCATTTACTCCATTACACTGTTTTTCTTATTTTGTAGCCAATTTGATCGTCTTCCATCGTTTCCTATTAAGCTCTATTCTTTGGCAAAATGTTGTCCCGACGTTTTCGGTTTTTTGCATCTTGTATCTTCTGGTCACTTTCTGTTGTTTCTTAACTTTATTGTTTTGTTTCTTCTCAATAACGAAGTTGAGCCCCAAATTTATATTTGGCGGGCGAGCCATTTGTTTCATCACCACATTCTCTAGCTTTGTAGAGATATCCATCGTTTTTCACAATACTTTCCCTTTTCTCATTGCTGTCTCTCTGGAGTTTAGTAAAACGTTGTCCCGACATTTTCTTTGTTTGATTATTAGATTCTTACTTCGGTTTTTTTTGTTTGCTTTGCCAACCAAATCATTTCTTCCCGGCTGAGGGTGTACTGACAAACTCGCTGTTATTTCTAAACTGGATGATTTTGATCTTTCCAAATAACGAAGCTTTATGCTGAGCCCAAATTTGTACTTGTTGGGCTAGTCATTTGTTTCATTAATATATTTTCTCATTTTTTAGTCAGGTTAATCGTTTTTTTATCGTTCTTTATTAAGTTCCATTCTTGTTCAACATTTTCTGCTTGATAATAGATTCTTATTTCGGTCTTCTTTGGTTGTTTGACTAAACAAATCATTTCAATCCCGACTGAGGGTGCGCTGACAAAACTCTCAGTTATTTCTTGGCTTGCTCGTTTGCTTTTTCCAATTAACGAAACCTTGATTTCCGGCTTAGGGTGCACTGATAAACTCTCGATTGTTTCTTAACTTGGCTTTGTTGATCCTTCCAACTATCGAAACGTTCATTCGGGTGAGCCCCCAAATTTGTACTTGGTGGGCTAGTCATTTGTTTCCTTAAAATATTTTCCTTATTTTGTAGTCAAGTTGGTCGTTTTTCATCGTTCTTTATTACGTTTCGTTTCTTAAGTTCCATTCTTGTTCATCTGTTATCTGTTCATCTGTCATCAGTCCTGTCATCTGTCGTCTGTTTTATTATCATTTTTCTTGTTTTGTAGTGAGATTGGTCGTTTTTCATTTATTGAGTTCCATTCCTGTTAATCTGTCATTTTTTTTTCTGTCATCTCTCCTGGGTTCGGCAAAAATGTCGTCCCGACATTTTCTATTTGATCCTTAGATTTTTATTTTGGTTTCCTTTGGTTCTTTGCAAACAACGAAACTTTCATCCCGGCTGAGGGTGCACTGACAAAACTTTCTGTTGTTTCTTGACTTGGTTGGGTTGGTTTTTTCCAATAGACAAAGCTTCAATCCCGGCTGAGGGTGTACTGACAAACTCTCTGTGGTTTCTTGACTTGGTTGTTTTGCTTTTTCCAATTAACAAAGCTTTATCCCGGCTGAGCCCCCAAATTTATATGGTGGGTTTCTGGGTTTTGATTTTTTGAAACTATATGGTTGTTACCCAGACAACCCCATACAAATATTCTTTCGCTTACCACTCGGCACCCGTTGCTAAGCAACGTTGGAACTGTGTTCGAGTGGGTGGATCGTCCGCAAAAAGTGAGCGCTATTGCTAATGCTATAATTGACCGAACGATCCATGGGTCCAACGAGCTGCCGATAGAAGGCCTATGCTCGCTTTTCGATTTTTAGGTCCCATTATTTTCCTATCTCTTTCAAATGTTAACCCATATTCTCATATCATTTATCATTACGTCTATTCCCATTGTCCTTCTTATCGTTGTTCGTATTATCGACTTTTACCATGGCCTGTACACTTTTGTTATGTTAAGTATACTCAATAACTACAGTGTTCCCTATTATTATTACTAGCATTATTATCGTTACCATTATATGTATTATTCTAATCCATTATTACTGCTATTACTATTATTATCCTTATTATTACCGTTCCTATTATATTTAGTATTATTACTATCATTATCATTATTACTATTATTATTATAATTATTATTATTATTATTATTATTATTATTATTATTATTATTATTATTATTATTATTATTATTATTATCGCCATTACCATTACTATTATTAAATTTTGTGTAGGGATTCGTCCTTATTCCTCAGCTTTATAAAAAATATTTTACTTATATAAAAATTTAGCCTTACTCCGTCCTTATTCTTCAGTTTTCGATAAAGTATTTTATTAATTCGAAAAAATTGAGCAGCGTTCCTCCCTTATTTTTCAGTTTTATCCAGTTATCCTATCAATTATTGAGCAGTATTCTACTTTTACTTTGCTATTTTTGATAATTATTTTAATTGATTCGGAAAAGTTTAGTAGCGTATCGCCCTTATTTTCCAGTTTTATACTAATATTATACCAACAATTAAACAACATTCTACTTTTACTTTACTATTTTCGGTAAGTATTCTAATTAAATCGGAAAATTTGAGCAGCATTCCGCCCTTATTTTACAGTTTTACGATAAATGTTTTAACTATTTCCAAAAATTTGCGCAGCGTTCTGCCCATATTTTCCGTCTTAATTCAACATAATTGATTCAATTATTATATATTATTTAAAACATTATTTTTCATAATTTTGGTCGTTCGGATTAATCTTTTTCCGATGGCTATTCATTTTAACTGTTGCAACGATTTCGCTATTTTCCCCGCTACCCTTTCCCTCTCTTTGTCCTTATGATCTATTTATGTTCATATTATAGTTAATGAGTGCCCACTGGACTACTCGGTGTTAGTGATTTTTAGCCGATTGTTGTTTAAAATTTTATGTCGATTTTATCGAAATCAAGTGCAAGAAAGTGGAGCCAAAAGACCCACTCTCAAGCTACTCTCTTTCGCTATTTAGGTTCAATGATTTGACGTTCGAGTTCCTGCGTTACGCACGCCGGAACCCTCACGGGCACAAGCTATAGGCGGAGGAACCGCACTTACACAGCTTGGTAATTATGTTTTAGTTTAATAGCTTGCATGTTGTGTGGCTGTGGGCCAGGAAAAAGGAAATAAATAAATGTTACCATTCCGATCGGGTAAAAGCTTCGATGCAATAAAGATTATTGGCTTTAATTATTTATTTGGCATGACACATATCACATCAGAAGTTCGTGGCATCGCTTCATCACCATACATTTAATCAATAAACTCATGAACCGTTCATTCATATCTCAATAGATTCATAAAAGGCATGCGTATGGCTTCATAATTGGTCACACAATTTATTAATCATTCATCCATCTCGCTTCATACAGCAAAAAATAAAACTGAAAATCAAGCTTTAAATCAATACTGAAAAAATAAGATTTATTATTTTTCTGTCAAAACATATCAGTATATATACCTATAATTTGACCTTAACCTTGCGTGTTATTTTTATTGCGATTAAACAAATTTGACCTTGAAATTATTTGTGTTATCTAAATTCAATTTTTATTAATTTCTTAATTTAAATTGGTAATTTATTTTTAACATTTTTAATTAAATTTATTCAACCAAAAATATTTTATTTTTATTCATTTAATTCAATAATTTTTACTTTTATATAAATGGTCATTTTATGGTCGAATTTTCTTGTTATTATGTTATTTTTTATGTAAATTTTGTGCGGTTCTTGATGCATTTTGTATTTATTTTATTTTACTTTTATGTTTTTTGATTTTATATTTATTTATGTTCTCTCATATTTTAAAGTGTTTAGTTGATGTTGTATATTGTATTTTAAGTTATCTTGGTGCTGGGTTTTTGTGCTGTATTACTGATGCATTTAAACAATTTTCAAGGCCGTTTGTGTTCTGGCCCAACAGTGCGAATAAACAAAATTTGACTTTGCTATAATTTTATATATTAAATACATTTTATTTATTTTGACAACTTTTTTATATTACTTTTTAATAAGAATTTTTTTAATTGGAATTATTTTATTTTTATCTAATATATTTTTCATCCAAAATTTCTATTTTCGTGTTAAGTGTAAATTTCTTGCTATACTTGGTGCATTTTTATGAATAATTTTATTTTTGATTTATTTTACAATAATTTAATTATCTTGAATTTTATGCGTTTACTGACTCATTTCAACTTTTTTTCAAGGTTTTTTGTGATCTAGCCCAACAATCATGTCGGTTTAAATTTTATGATTTAATTTTTGGTTTTGCTCATTTTATATTTTATTTGTTACTGTTTTTCTCCTGAATTAAACAAATTTATGCAAATTTTTTGGTTTCGTTTCTTGCCCTTGTCACCTATTATCAAACGACAATTATCGATTAAGCTCAGAACCTAGTTTTGGGCCAAAAATGCGTTTCCCTATCCTAAACCCAGCAATTTGGATGACTAAACAATGGCATTCAGAGCCGGTGCTCCTGTCAGAACAACACTAAATTTTAAAAAAATATTTCAAATTGAAATATGAACCATACATTTTTTAACTGAAATGATAATTATAAAAAGTTGATTTTACTTAATTTTAAAAAATGCAAATATTTAAAAAAAATTAATAATTACTTTTTAACAAATATTTTTTTATAATAAATTTAACCTAATTATTAAATAGAAACTAGCTTTAGATTTATAATGCTAAACTTTGTATAAATTTTGCAATTACAGTAATTGAGTTTTATCAATATTCCAATAAATATCGTATGCCAAACAATGTTAGATTTGTTATAATATAGTAAATTAATATTGACATATTATTGAAAGTGAAACATTAATTTCCTTTGAATAATGCAAGTAGCTAGAAGAATTATTAGACGGACACCACGAATCATTAGTAATGGAGTGTTAAATAATTCTCTAAATAAAGTACGGGTATTACCAAATTTTATAGGAAATAGTAAGGTTTTATTTTCATATAAAATTATGTAATAAAAGATTTTCTATAAAGAACGAGATTATGCTACTGAGGCAGCAAAAATGCACGAAGTATCTTCTAAATCTGGTATTGTTGGGAAAATTGTAGCTGTAATTGGTGCTGTTGTTGATGTTCATTTCGAGGGTGATTTACCACCAATTCTTAATGCTTTGGAAGTTAAAGGAAGAACTCCACGATTAATATTAGAGGTTGCTCAACATTTAGGTGAAAGTACAGTTAGGACTATTGCCATGGACGGTACAGAAGGTTTGGTACGAGGACAAGAATGTCATGACGTAGGTTCTTCAATAAGAATTCCAGTTGGGCCTGAAACTTTAGGTAGAATTATGAATGTTATCGGTGAGCCAATTGATGAAAGAGGTCCGATAAATTCTAAAATGCAGTCGTCTATACACCAAGAAGCTCCAGATTTTGTTGATATGAGTACAGAACAAGAAATTCTAGAAACTGGCATTAAAGTCGTTGATTTGCTAGCTCCATATGCCAGAGGGGGTAAAATTGGTTTATTTGGTGGTGCAGGAGTAGGAAAGACTGTGTTAATTATGGAATTAATTAATAATATTGCTCGAGCTCATGGTGGTTATTCTGTATTTGCTGGAGTTGGTGAACGAACTCGAGAAGGAAATGATTTATATCATGAAATGATAACAACTGGAGTTATTGATTTAAAAGGAGATAAATCTAAAGTATCATTAGTTTATGGTCAAATGAATGAGCCTCCTGGTGCAAGAGCTAGAGTTGCTTTAACAGGATTAACTGTTGCAGAATATTTTCGTGATCAAGAAGGTCAAGATGTGTTGCTGTTTATTGATAACATTTTTCGATTTACACAAGCTGGTTCTGAAGTCTCGGCTTTGTTGGGTCGTATTCCTAGCGCTGTTGGCTATCAACCTACACTTGCTACTGACATGGGTACTATGCAGGAACGAATTACGACTACTAATAAAGGTTCAATTACATCAGTTCAAGCAATTTATGTCCCTGCTGATGATTTAACCGATCCAGCACCTGCTACAACCTTTGCTCATCTTGATGCTACCACTGTTTTAAGTAGAGGTATTGCTGAATTGGGAATTTATCCAGCCGTAGATCCATTGGATTCAATTAGTAGAATTCTTGATCCAAATATTGTTGGGGAGGAACATTATAGCGTAGCACGAGGTGTTCAAAAAATTCTTCAGAATTACAGATCACTCCAAGATATTATTGCTATTCTTGGAATGGATGAATTGTCTGAGGAAGATAAATTAACTGTTTCTCGTGCAAGAAAAATTCAAAGATTCCTTAGTCAGCCTTTCCAAGTAGCAGAAGTATTTACTGGTCACGAGGGTAAATTAGTACCTTTAAAGGATACTATCGTCGGATTCAAGAAAATATTATCAGGTGAATTGGACAATTTACCAGAATCAGCATTTTATATGCAAGGTAATATCGATGATGTAATAGTAGCAGCAAAAAAACTCGCTGAACAAACTTAGATAATAATTATATTTGTGGTGCGTTTTCTTAGTAATTTTAATATTGGAGTGTACTTAGTCAAATAACGCAATTCGTTCAGTTAGAGAGTTAAATGACGTTATCCATAATAAAGGCATTCGTGTTCATTTTTCTACATTTTAAAATAATTGTAATGTTTTTAGGAAATACTAAATTTTGGAGTTTATGAAATTTTTATCAGTTTAAATCACTTGTTGAACATATTTTACAATATTGTATACTATGTACTATAATTTGTTTTAAAATTGAATGAATTTTATGGGTCTTTTGAGTTAGAGAAATACGTAATATGGTCGGATTAAATTGTTTCGGTAATCCGTCTTGAGTTCCATTAATGAATTTTGACATGTTAATATTATTTACAGTTTATTTCAATTTAGTAATTAACTTCAGTAAATGGCTTATTTTATTTGAGGTGATGATACAATTGTGCTGTTTTAAAATACACCTAACCGTATTCAATATTACATAGATGACACTAATTCGACCAATAGTAGGAAAACCAAATTACGTAGGACGGCATCTAATTTGGTTGTAAAGCTCTCAGGTTTTAAATGAAACCTTAACAGCATTAGAATGGCTTCCATCGCAAATAGAACTCGGGAATGCATTTACGAAACCCATAATTGATTAATAAATGAATAAATTCTTTATCTTGGTTATTTTTTGATATCCTTTAAATTTAATAGTGTACTTTTAAGGTTTAAAAGTACACTATTAAATTTTCTATTGACAACGTTTCATTAAATTAACATAAAGTTTAATGTTTAAATGAACACAGAATAAACTTGATTATAAAGAGGGGATGTAACATTGAATTTATTAATTTCATTTCTCGATTCTCCGACAGGATATCTACTCATTTCATCCTTTCCTTAACTTTTCTTTATATTTATTAGACAATGCTTGTACTGTTGAACTTATTGTTGGTGTACGGGCAAACTTTCATAAATGAAACTAGGCACTACTCATCGCCAACGTTCCTCCTTCTGTTCTAGGGTTCACTTTTCCGCGCGCACCCCATGACTTTAGTTTACTGATACGCACCCATGGCCGAAACCATGTTGGTACTGTGCGTAACAGCCTAAAGCTATTCGAGCAGGTGAGCACTGTTTCCAGTACTACTCCTTGAAGAACCTTCGTTCCCCAGTTCCTCGCTGCCGATAGAAGGTCTTATGCACTCTACTCCGCTTTCACTAATTCTAGGCGGTTCTGTCTCATGAGAATTTGAGAAAAAGGGAGGTGAGAGTATTCCTGTCGACGGATTTTTACTTTGGGATTCTTACTACTGGTGGGTTTCTGGGTTTTGATATTTTTAAACTATATGGTTGTTACCCAGCCAACCCCATACAAATATTTCTTTTGTTTACCACTCGGCACCCGTTGCTAAGCAACGTTGGAACTGTGTTCGAGTGGGTAGATCTTCCGCAAAAAGTGAGCGTTATTGCTAATGCTATAATTGACCGAACGATCTCTGGGTCCAACGAGCTGTCGATAGAAGACCTGTGCTCGCTTTCGATTCTTAGGTCCCATTATTCTCCTCTCTCTTTCAAATGTTAACCTATACTCTCATATCATTCATTGTTATGTCCATTCCCATAGTCCTTCTTATCGTCGTCCGTGTCGAAGATTATTCTTTCGTCGGTACACCTTGGTTATGTTAATCATTCACGCACTAGTTCTCTTACCCTTATCCCTATTATAACTACAATGTTCCCTATTATCATTACTAGCATCATCATTGTTACTATTATATATATATATATATTACCTTTCTTAATTGTTACTACTATTACCTTTATTATTATTTTTATTACTATAACTACCATTATATTTATTGTTATTACTACTATGATTATTACTATTATTATTATTATCATAATTATTATCATCATTACTACTAATACCATGATTATTATTATTATTATCATTATTATTATCATTATTATTATTATTATTATCCTCATTATTATTATTATTATTATTATTATTTTTATTATTGTTATTATTATTACAATTATATCAATATTATTAACAAATTTTTGTGTAGGGATTCGTCCTTATTCCTCAGCTTTAAGAAATATTTTTCTTATATAAAAATTTAGTTGTAATCCATCTGTATCTTTCCGGTTTTCGATAAAGTATTTATGTTAATTCGAAAATTTTAGCAGCGTTCCGCCCTTATTTTACAGTTTTATCCTTATTCTGTAGTTTTCGATAAAGTATTTTCATCGATTCGGAAAATTTGAGCAGCGTTCCACCCTTATTTTACGCGCTTCATTTTTACGTTACTATTTTTGTTAAGTATTTGAATTAATTCGGAAAATTTGAGCAGCGCCCCGCCCATATTTTCCGCCTCAACTCAAATTAATTTATTTAATTCTTATTTAAAAACATCATTTTTCATGATTTTGGTCGTTCGGATTAATATTTTTCCGATGGCTATTCATTTTAAATGTTGCAACGATTTCGCAATTTTCCCCGCTACCCATTCCCTCTTTTTGTCTTTAAGATCTATGTATGTTCATATTATATTTAATGAGTGCCCACTGGACTACTCGGTGTTAGATATTTTGAGCCGATTGTTGTAAAAAATTTATGTCAATTTTACAGGAAACGGATGATGAAGGAGCAGCCAATAAACTACTCATTTACCCTCCAATTTCCCCTATGTACGGATAATATTGACGTTCCAGCTCCTGCGTTCCGCACGCCGGAGCCTTCACGGGCACGAACTATTGGCGATTTTACACGCACTTACACAGTTCGATAGTGTGTTTTATTTTTCTATCTTGCGTTATGTTTTGGCTGTGGGCCACCAAAATTAAAATAATAGAAAAATTAAATTACCACATAAATTAGGCAAAAGTCTCGACGCATAAACTGTATATTTAGCATTCATATAAACAAATTTTAAATCGGGCATCGATGTACATAAACCAAAATAACATAACTGTAGATTAACAATCTGAAAATATTGCTGCAAAACATAATTGTAGATTAATAACCTGAAAATATTGCTACAAAACATAACTGTAGATTAATAACCTGAAAATATTGCTACAAAACATAACTGTAGATTAACAACCTGAAAATATTGATAACTGTAGATTAATGATCTGAAAATATCTGAAAAAAATCACATAACAAAGTAAGATTTATAAAAAATGTGCATCTTAAATTTGGTTGAAATTAATACTACAAAGTAGTAGTTGAAAATTTGGGAAAACACATCAGTATTTATACCTATAATTTGGCCTTGACCTTGCGTGTTTGTTTTATTGCGATTAAACAAAATTCGACTTTGAAATTATTTATGTTATCTAAATTAAATTTTTATTTATTTCTTAATTTAAATTGGTAATTTATTTTTAACATTTTTAATTAAATTTATTCATCCAAAAATATTTTATTTTTATTCATTTAATTCATTAAATTTTAATTTTATATAAATGGTCATTTTACGGTCGAATTTTCTTGTTATTATGTTATTTTTTATGTAAATTTTGTGCGGTTCTTGATGCATTTTGTATTTATTTTATTTTACTTTTATGTTTTTGATTTTATATTTATTTATATTCTCTCAGATTTTAAAGTGTTTAGTTGGTGTTGTATATTGTATTTTAAGTTATCTTGGTGCTGGGTTTTCATGCTGTATTACTGATGCATTTAAACAATTCTCAAGGCTATTTGTGTGCTGGCCCAACACTACAATTAAGCGATCAATTAATTACCGTTGTCTATCATTAACTCAATCAAATCAAAATACAAAAATTTAATACTGCTACAGTTACATCATTTATTATAATATTATTCCTAAAATACATTACTCAAGGTAAATCACAGAATGTCGTAAAGATGTAGGGGAGTAAACATGTTCAAGACGATATTAGGTCAGTTAATGTATCCAGTCCGGTGATTTAATCCTCCAAATCGATATCCACCGGAAGGCATCGTCGTTTGGGTCAACGGGAGTTTGGACTCGGCGGATTTGGGCTAACATGCGGATTTAAATTCAAACCTATTGGTGAGTTACAGGGTCTCGTTATTTGTTTGAATATGCCTGAGGTTACCCTAGTAACGCCATACAAAATGATTCTAACTGCCACTTGGCACCCGTTGCTAGGCAACGTTGGAAATGTGTTCAAGTGGTGGATTGCCCTCAAAAAGTGAGCATTATTACTAATACTGTAATTGCTCGGACAACCCTCGGGTTCACGAGCTGTCGATAGAAGACCTATGCTCGCTTTGCTCTGTCCCTTGTATAAAAGTCCAAGATCAGATTTTAAGTGACTGCAATAGATGGGACGAAGGTTTGATGACGTGATACGAGTATTCATGATAATGCTTGTATGTGAGTGCATCTAGGAGATAAATTAACTATAGAAGCAACCATTCTATTTCAAATCGATAACAAACACATAGTAGTCGTGAGTTAATGCGATAGGCTTAGGGGTTGCATTGCTCGGCGTCGGGCACGCTCCTTGCGTCCCGGCCGACGATTATTGGATGGAGCGACGGACTGGTCTGCTGATTGAGAATTTTTCTGCGGCATCTGGGACGGGGCGAAGATGAGCGGGTATGTTACCGCCTCCCCCTCCCGACAGACTGCTAGGGCGACTTCCAATCCTCTGATTTGGGTGCGCAAGCTCTGGTTAAGCTGTCGCTCTTCGGCCCAACCTTTCTGTGCCGCCGTGAGTCTGTGGTAAACAGCTTTCGTTTTTGTCGGATCTGACCAGGTTGCCTTTATTTGCTGAATCTCTCGGGTCATTTGAATAATTTGGGTGAGCAGATCCGCATTTGTCCGTCGAGCGTGATCCAGTTCGGTTTGTAGTAACTGTAGGGTCGACATTGCTATAATCAAAGAGAACCTTTAAATTTCTTTATTGACTTAATAAAATCATGATTTAATCACTATAAACAAAATTAGGAAACGAATCTATTTATAAAGAGAAATAACACAAACGACATTTGAATTTGAAATCATTTATGACATTAACACTGTAACTATTGTCTTTCCTCCCTGATGAGGGATCAGGACTCCTCGGTGAAATGTCTTTTTAGGCTTTTCTTCAGAGCCGCCACCGGATAGGGCCGTCGGGTATCGCGGACTGGGCGAGGTGGATAAGCCTCCGCAATACGCCCGACGCGGATGTCCTCCTCTACGTTCGCGAGGTACATCCGGGCTTTTATCACATTGAGATCTACCTGCTCCTGCACCCTTTCCCAATGGGTGAGGAGGTTCCGTGCATGCTCATATGTCTCTTCGGCAGGATATTGCTGCCCGGCGAGTCCACAAGGGTCCGTTTCGAAACCCATCAGTCGCCAAGTGGTAGGATATGACCGCTGTGGTCGAAGTTTGTCGATGATTGCTGCGGCCTGTGGTGCCTTTCTCGGGTGCTTTTCACTAGTTGCTTGTGTGGTAGTCCAATCGAGTGGCATGATCTGAAACGATATTGTGAATAAGCCATTAAGTACGAAATAATAGAAGAATTTATCCACGCTGGTTGTAAAGTTGGTTATATTTTTAGAGGCGTCGTGGTGAGTTAATTCTTAGTAGAAGGTTATCGAAGGGCGTTTACTTATTTGGAATTCGAAAGAACTGGCGTAATTGTTGTTAATCGCGGGCTAAGTTCTTTGTCAAGCAACATTGAAAATCGACACGCTGGAATCTACGTGATCTCATCAGGTTAACATTTTGTCACGGATTAAACAATACCTATTATGGTTAAAATGTCAAATTTATTATACCTAATTAATTGTCGGATCAGTAAAGTGTTTAAAGGACGAAAATCGAAAAGGGTAGAATGACTTAGCAATTTGACTTAATTTTGGGGGACGTCGCTATCGTTTTTGAAAGTCATGATACTATGGTTGATAATAGTTGATTAATTGGTTAAGTGTTGGTTACAGATTAATTTATGTGAGGTCCTTATTTATCATGATATTGAAGATTTAACTTAAAAAGTGCTTTGAATTCGCGAATTTAATGATGCTAATAAATTCCCTCGTAATGCGATGACAATTTCGGAAAAATCGATGATGGTTTATCATTGCAACGGTGTGTTTCCGTTAAATGGATTGTTTTACTTCAACATCAACGTCGATGATCGACAGGATGTCCGGTGGATTGGTCAATGTACTGACAATTTCATTTCGGTAAGTTATATCCTGTTTATTTTACTTATGTATACTTTAATTGTAGAACTTTGCATTAGTTGGATTCGTCGAAGTTCAGTGGATCGATTTTTGGTAATTTAATCATTTTCGTTATTTTGAACATCTTTACCGGCATTTTGTAGGGAAAAATGCTTGCTTTTACTGTGGACTTCAGGTAAACTACTTCTCGGCACCTCTGTGCAATTTCCTACATCTGGAATTTATCATTTTTGGACGTTTTATTTGCTACTTTCTCGGGATGTTTGGAATTATTTTATTATTTATTATCGACAATTGGCAGTAAGCCTTACCTATGTTTTAACTTTAATGTATTTTTATGATTACTCCTTTGGGTATTATAAAGTTTTCGATCGTTAGTTTAATTTATTTATTAGTCTGAATTTTGATTATTTTGATTCACATTGATGTGGTGTTAATCTTATTTACGACCATGATTTTGATTCTTATAACGATGATTTCTTATTAATACCTTTTTAGCGGGTTGTTAATTTATTTGTACCTATTTTTCATCGATAGTTTAATTCGTTTATTTTCCTTATAACCAACTAGTTAGCTCATTCAATAAATTGTTTTATTCAAATCCAAAAATTACTTTATTCAATCGATACAATACTTTAATTTCAATCAAGGGATTATTTTACTTTAAATTGAGGAGTTACTTCAACAAATTACTTTACTTTTAGTGGAGAATTATTTTAATTATAATTACTTTAATTCTGATTCATGAGTTAATTAAAACCAATGGATTACTTGCTTTTACCCAATGATTACTTCAATTTTATTAAAATGAGTTATACTAATTTAATCAATGAAATTATTTGTCGTTACTTACATTTTTATCAATAAGTTATAATAATTTAATTACTTTACTTTTAATAAATTATAATAATTTGATGAATGAATTACTCAATAACTACTCTAATTTTAAGCCATAAAATACTTTATTTTTACTTTATCTATAATCAATAGTTATTTTAATTTATAATTTAATTTAACTGAATCATTGAATTATTTATTTAATAATTTCTACTAATTTAGTTCAAGATATAAAATCAATTTAATTATACCAATGATTTTTATCTAATTTATTTCAAAATATTAATTCAATGTAGTTATATCAACGATTTCAATTTAATTTATTCCCGTACCCTTCCCTTTAATAGGCCTTAGGCGCATTTTATGTTTATATTATATTTACTGAGTGCCCACTGGACTACTCGGTGTGGTGATTTTGAGCCGTGCGTAATAGAATTTTAGGCCGATTTTACTGAAAGGAGAAACGAGGAAGCAGCCGAAAGACTTCTTCCTTATTTCTCGTTTCATCTATATGGATTATATTGACGTTACGACCCCTGCGTTCCGCACGCTAGGTCTTCACGGATACATATCATTGGCGATTTTCCACGCTCTTACACAAATTTGTACTGTGTAAATTTTACTATCTTGCAATGTGTTGGCTGTGGGCCGGAAAAATTTCGACAGATTAATTAATTTTTATGTATAACAATTTATAGATAATATAAATATTTATTAAACATATAACAAATAAACATAAATTACCCTACATTCCATTCCATAAAAATAAAAATTCATAACATTGCATAGCAAAAATAAAATATCTCTCCCCCCACGCCGACATCTAAGCAGAGCTCTGCCGAGGTTGCGAGGATGTGACGTGGAGAGAGAGTTCCAAATAGAACTATTTCTCACCTAAAAGTAAGTTTCAATATAGATTTTCAATCAATAATTCAGAAGTAAATTTTGATTCAAAAATGGTTAGTTTAATGTGAAAATGAATCGGTATTTATACCTATTTTCTGTCCCTAACCTCGCATGTTAATTTTGATGTAGTAAAACAAAATTCGACCTTGTTATTTTCTAGTGAATTCTATTCTTTAATTTTATTATTTTTTGATTTATTTTAATAATTTTTCATTTAGAATTTTTATTGAATTATTACTAATTCAAATTTTTTGATTTAAGTTTCATTTTCATGAACTTTTATTAATTTATCAATTATTGTCGAATTTGTTGTGTTTTCTTGTTATGTTTGTGTTGATATCGTGCGGATCTTGGTGCGTTTTGTTATTATTTTAATTTATTTTTATGTTTATTATTTTATATTTAATTCTCTTTTTTCTCATATTTGATAGGGTTTAATTGATGTTTCAATAGGTTTATTTAAATTTGCATGTTATATTTGCATGTGTGTTACCGATCCATTTAAACATTTTTCAAGGCCATATGTGTTCTGGCCCAACACTATTAAAACACCAATTAACCCTACCAAAATCTGAGAAAGAAGACAATTACATATAAAATAATAAACATAAAAATAAATTAAAATAATAACCAAAAAGCAACAAGATACGCACGATATAAATATAAACATAACACGAAAACCTAACAAATTTGACCGAAATTTGATAATTTAACAAAAACTGTGAAATTTCATGAAATTGAAATAAAATTCAAAGAATTTGAATTAGAAATAATTCAATAAAAATTTTAAAAGAAAAATTATCAAATAAAATTGCAAAATAATAAAAATTAAGATTAGAATACACTAGAAAATTCCAAGGTCGAATTTTGTTTTACTAAATCAAAAAGAACACGCAAGGTTAGAGCCAAAAAATAGGTATATATACCGATTCATTTTCACATAATTTTAATCGTTTTTGAAAATCACCAAATCAGTTTTACTTGAAAATCTATGTAAGTGAGAGTTTTATTTTGAAGCTCTCTCCACGTCGCATCCTCGCAACCTCGATAGAGCTCTGCTTGGGTGTCGGCGTGGGGAGGGTGATGTTTTATGATATTTTATAGATGCTTAGATCGGTAAATTTTGATTATTATTTTAATAAATTATTCTTAATACATAAATTGTTTTTATTATTGTCGAAATTTTTCCGGCCCACAGCCAAAGACACATCACAAGTTAGTAAAATCGACATATTATTCGAATTCGTGTAAGTGCGTGGAATATCGCCAATGATTCGTGCCCACGAAGGTCCGGCGTGCGGAACGCAGGAGCTGGAACGTCAATATTATCCCGTTTAGGAGAAAGGAGAGATAAGGAAGCGGTTTTTTGGCTACTTCCTCGTCTCTCGTTTTCTTTAAATTCGACCTAAATTATTTTACATACGGCTCAAAATCATTACACGAGTAGTCCAGTGGGCACTCATTAACTATAATATAAACACAAACGCGCCTAGGATCAATCAAAGGGGAAGGTGACGGGAGAATTAAAAATACGAAATCATTGTTATGTTTTTCTAACTTCATGTCGTAAAGGACTTCAGTAAAAATCAATCCATAGAATATCTATAAGCCAAACTCCAATAGTACATCATAAAGATAACTTAGTAGAAACCAACTGTAGAATAAATGTAAATTTAAACAGGACTTTAAAATCACATCCTGACAGAATTTAATCAACCTAAAATCATAGGAAAGATCGAACTATAAGGAAATTCCCGCAGAATTATAATCAATCGTGAATATTAGATAATTAACCGCAATCCCAGTGAACGAAGTAAACGGAGAAATCGAATATAGTAGTAGATCTTGTTTCGTAAAAGCAATTCCCCAATATGACCATAGTTAGTCGGCTACGAGAATACGTATAGTCCCAGAGGAAATAAAAATTAAGTCACCACGATTATTAATTTGAAATAAAAATCGACCCAACCTTAAGAGCCTGATGAATCCAACTTGATAATTGATCATTTAAAGTATTAGATTACCATTATCATATAAATTTAGTTACCTTTACAGAATCTACCCAATAATGTCTCCCTTAATGTAGGAAACCTTTTTTAATATAGATTTTCCGTGAATACCCAACGTCATGGGAGACAAAATTCAATAACATTTATTTATTAATAAACAATGAGGATATTCCTTCGTGTCGAAATGCTAACATAGATGCACCCTTAACTCGTTAGTCCCTCGACTCTTCCTAAGTGGTCGTCCTCAATTAAATTTGCAATAGTTTGTCCGACACCCTTGCATAACAACTCGGATAAAATCATATAAGGGTGGTTGGCATAGTTCATATCCATCCGGAGACCGAGATGATGCAGGAGTTGAACTAAGAAAAGAAAATAAAATCATTCTATAATATTCAGTAACAACTCACGCTGGAGAATAGATGACGAATCCCGCAAATCCCTTATCAATTATCTGAACCCCACTTAAGAAATGCCTCGCCGATAACCAATTTCCTCAGCTAAAATAGAAAAAATGAGAGCATCGTTCAATTTAAGACGCTAGTCGCATAAAATAGATCCTAAAAAAGAAATTTTTTTTTTGCATAAATAAATGATATTGAGATTAAAACTTACGCTAGGAAGTAACGCTCACAGACTATCCACAAATAAATCCCCATTAATTCCCAAAAGATTTCTCCTGATTATAATGACTGAAGTCAACGGTAAATTTTCATAAATCGAATCGGTGTGCACCGTAACCTTTCCTAAAAACGTAAATCAATAAAATTTTCCATACACAAATAGTACACCCACTCACTGAGAAGAGGAACGCACAAAACCCCAGAGAAAATAGCGGGTAGATCAACCAGAACACCGGTTGACGCACACACCTATCGACGACCCAGGAGTGTGTGCGGGTAATAAAATCACTCACCAGCAGACACACTCAATAACGATAAATCCACAGACAAATTAAGGTATTCATTAATTCACCGACATTTAAAAATGAATCTCCAACCTGATAGATTGAACAGAAACGCTCCAGTGATGACCCCAGTTGGAACTATGCTTCTGGAATCTCGACCCACCATCATAGAAAGATCAGAACCTTTCGTATTCGTGTCCCCACACGTTGCTGATGAGTGGCGAAAAGCCTGGCGAGCGAGAGGTGACAAGGAGCCCCAATCCAGAGGGCCTCGTCAGACCATCCAGCAATTGTTAGGAATGGACGAAAAACCACGTATGCCGAACGGTCGAAATGGCGATCAGTATTTGGCCCAAGAGATTCGGGATTATGCTCGTTATCTTCTCACACGCCTTGAGGAACATCAACGGCAGGTCGATTTACAGGTGGTCAGGGCCAGACAGTACCTGGCCAATGTAGAAGACGACATCGCGGCCGGAAGGATCGCGGATCTTTGGAATGACAGGTCGCCGCCCAGCTCCAGACCGGTACGCAACACGAAACGACCTGTCTTCATATACCCGGGCTACTCAGCGGAAGAAGGGGTGAGGAAATTCTTCGAAGAGCCCTGATCTCGCTGAGCTATAGGTTATGGACCTTTTAGTGATTGTCATCGTAATAAAAACTTTTTTGGTTGAAGTTTTTCCTTTATTTTTATTCGTTTCACGATATCACTTTGCGAATTTATGTTTAAATTAACTGTACATTTAAATTTTAGATTTATTAACAAAAATTTAATGTTCATTATTGCAGCAATGGAACCCTTGCAAATATTGCAAACGGAACTGACCCACGCAAGGCAGGCCAATAAAAATCTTCACGACCAGATTATTCAACTAGCTCGGGAGGTCCAACAAACCAAGGCCACATGGGTAGACCCAAAGAAGGCCAAATCACTATATCAAAGGCTTACCGCGGCCCAACAGAGATGGGCAGAAGAAAAGCAACTGACCCAGAGTTTAAGGACCCAAATAAAGGGGCTGGAAGTTGCGCTGTTGGCCTGTCAAGAAGGGGCAGCTGTAACTTATCCACTCGTCTTTGCTTCCGCTCAATTAGCCTACCGCGAGGCGATAGCAACCCCACCAGTAGTCCCAACAGCAACACCAACAACTACACCAACACCGAATAGTTACCGACCCGGACGAAAGGAGCGAGCGAAACGCCGAGCCGCTCGATTATTAAATAAAAACTTGACGAAATTATAAAATATGTTTATGGTGTAAATTAAATATGTATATTTTTGCAAATTATATCTTCTTCGTGAGTTAAAATGGGGTCTACGCAGATTTGACAAGAATCTAAAATCTGCAACCTACGCACTAGAAGACACCATTCGACATGTAGCCACCGGTGTAGGGTCTAAAACATCACTGTCAAATTCCTTCTTAGATTACGACGGACTCTAACGAATAAAATCTACGCCATACAGGGGACCCAATAATTTAAAGCGAGCATAAGTCTTCTAACGACAGCTCGTTGGACCCAGAGGTCGTCCGAGCAATTACAGCATTAGTAATAACGCTCACTTTTTGCGGACGATCTACCCACTCGAACACAGTTCCAACGTTGCTTAGCAACGGGTGCCGAGTGGTAGTAAGAAATATTTATATGGTGTTACCTGGGTAACCACAGTAAGATTTAAACAAACAATAGTACCCAGTAACCCACCACAAGTTGTTTAACGATGCCCTATGGGGAGGGTCCTGTGCCATTTTGACAGGCCCCGTCACAGACAGACCGAGATTGCAGACACGCTCGTCCCGCGATCGCAACTAGGGAACTTAATCCACCAGCCGGATCGCCGATCTGCCTATCTGCGAGCTATTGCAATACTTATTATAAATGATTTTAAGGGGTACCTCGGTATATAAATATGAATATATCGAATGATTTAACATAAAGCATTTAAAGCATTATAACTGTTACGAACATCAATCATTTAAGAAAAACTTTTACATTAACATATAAACGAAAATAAAATAACAACTTCCTTACTTAATTGAATTCGAATAAATACACTGGTGATTGTAAATAGTTTTGTCAAGATGTACAAGTGATTGGTTTTCAAATCGTAAAGGTTAAAAATAATGAAATTGGTCACTACTTATATACTATTTTTATGCTTGTGTGCGACCAATGGGCGATTTTTCGCCATTTAAGGGTTTTTAAATTTTTTTAATTATTTCAAATTATTTTTATAATTTTTTATACAATTTTCTTTATTTTTAGATATTTTAATATTTCGTTATTGGGTTTTATTTTTATTATTATTTTCTTACAATATTATCTTTTTAACCCCAATATTTTATTTCCTGGTCGCCTCTTCTGCCTGTGTTTTTTCTAAACCTTATTTTGTAAGGTTTTGGCAGTTTGTTTTATTTTCCGTATGTTTTTTCTGCAGCTGTAGGCTTTTCAAGAATTTTAATTAATCATTTGTTTTTTTTAATTTCTGTTATATTTTTAGTTTGTTTTAATTAGTATGTTTTTTATTTATTTTTGATCTCTTCTTGCGGTGCGTGGGTATGTACAGTGACCATATTTCATTATTTTTGTCTTTTTGTTTTACCGTTTGTTCGTAATGATTTTTTGTTTTAATTTTGGCTCTAAGCCCAACAGATGTGTTATAAAGTCGAAATTTTTCCGGCCCATAGCCAAGACCTACCGCAAGATATTAAATTATACATACAAGTCGAGACGTGTAAGTGCAGTTATATCCGCCAACGTCTACTGTCCATGAAGATCCAGTCGTGCGTAACGACGGGTCCAAACGTATATTACGAAAGCTTATAGGGGCAGAGGGAAGATAGGGGATCAGTGTTTTGGCTGACCCTCAGTCAACCCCTCCCGAAAAATAGACCTTAAATATCTCTGACTCATCGGGTCAAAATCTATCACACTGAGTAGTACAATATGTTCAATATGTTCAATCCTAAGGTCAAATATCTGAGGGAGTAAGTAAGGAAAACGCGCGAATTCTTTGCAAATGTAAAAAATTGAATAAATCAAGAATATTTAGTACTCTCAATAAATGAAAATAAATTAGGTGATAATATACGGTGACCTATAAATGGTTGGTCGTAGGGGAGTATTGGAAGTTCGACCCTTGAGCCACCTTAATCCCATGCTGTCATTGTCCATCACTAGGGGTAACTCCTCCGTACGCCACATAATTTTGATTACTATTATGCACCCGTGATCGGAGATCACGTTGGAATTGTGCACAATAGCCGAATGCCATTCGAGCAGGTGAGCGCCATCACTAGCACTACTCCCCGAAGGACCTTCGTCTTCCCGGATTATAGCTGCCGATAGAAGGACTTACGCTCCTGTTCCCAAAACCCTTTTGATTCTCGGAACTACGCTTCATTCCAGTGAGAGAAATCATGGGAGAATATTGCTCATGCGTCCACGCCCTTATAGCTTCCCTCGCCCTCAATACTCCAATGTTCGAATTGACAGAAAATAACAGAGATTAGATTTATTAATATTTGATAAAAATCAAGTCAAAGCAATTTTTAAATAAAATTTAAACACTAAGAGGTGACAGAATAAAACAAAACAAGCAGCTCAAAGGTTTGTCAATGTCGTATCAACCAATAGGATGAGAAAATTCGTTAGGAGTCAGTTTTCTTCTGCATCCATATCGGTTGGGAAGCATCTCCTCTTGGGTGGTCTGTATGACGGAGGGTTGCCTCGAGGATCCTCGTCTCTTCGCGACGACGGTCCAGCTATTTCGCCTCGGGGGCCAATATTGGGCACCTCTCCCGTGAGGATAGCGATCTCTTCAAGGTCCAACTCGAGGTCACTTAGGGAGCGGACCGGTGGACATGATTCGTTCTCCTCATCCACCAAATTGATGTGGATGGAAGCTGGGGGAGAGGAGAATAAGATCCGCGGCGCGTAACGGATATCTGGGTCCATCCCAGAGTTTTCGAACTCTTGGTAAGGGGGTGGCAGGTCATCCAATTGGTCCCACCCCTCCTATCGATTGAGCTTGCCGGAGACGGGCTTCTTCTTGTCGGCGACGATCCCGACGCCGCTTGTTCCGATTTGGCCGATGACGGGCCGTAGGGGCAGAAGAGTTAGCCCGGTTTTCGGTAGTCCCGGAAGATAGCAAATGTGGGACATTCATACTCGAGATAAGAGTAGTCGTTGTAGTATGGGCTTGGTCTTCGGCACTGGGGAGGTGGTGAGCAGGGACGATATCCAGCTGCTCTGCCCGAATATTTCCGGGGACTCGGATTCGGAGCTCAGTTTCCGTGTAGGCCTAATGTAGCGCCACCGACTGCTCTCGGATCAGTAGACGCTGGGCGCGTGATTCGACGATTAATTCGTCGCGCGCCTGAGTAAGACGCGAGACCTTCTGCCTGAGCTCCCTGACGACTTCTGGTGGATCCCAGGTCCCTTTTGTCCTTTCATGTTTGTTCTGGAGGTCCCTATACTGTATCTTGAGATCCTCATATTTGTGGCGGATTGCCACGATTGACGGTGGCAGGCGAGGAATCCTCATCGGAGTGGTCGCATTTTCATTACTTGACATGCTATTAGAAAAGAGGAAGAATATTTAACCAAGAAAAAAAATAATAAAAAAAAATTAAAGAGAAAATTGTAACGGGAATTTACGTGATATCGAAAACTGGAGTATCGGGGGTAATTTAGGGCTGCTCTCCCGTACTAGAGCTCCGATTCCCTACATAGGTATAATTTATTTGGTAACCTGGTCGTCGTTATCTCCCGCGATATCATTATAAATCATTTACACGGCAAATTATACGTTCATGATCATCATTACCTTATTCGTATAAGTAGAGTTCCGAATTCCACCTAATCATAGATTTAATAGGATAGTCAATATTTCGACCTGAAAGGACGGTGGTATATTTAGTTACAATTCGAGTTGTCAAATAAGGGGTTAGTTTCGACGATTTATATCTTTCGACAGGTAATTAGCAGTATTCGAGAGAAATCGACCCGGAATATACCAAAATTTCTGGCTTTCATGTAATTACCTATTAGTGATTCATGGCATTAGGGCTTCCTAGTTAATGTCGGGGTTTAAGAAATCCAAAAGATTTAATTGTTGCGATAACTTGTGGTTCCCGCGATTAATCTGGGTGTTAAGGGATTTAGTTTTCGCAGTTTTCTACTCCTAGACCGAGGTAACGTAATTTTTCTCGGAATTTACGTCGACACAGAGTACCATTTTTGTTTCCTGAAGTTTATTGTAACTACGGTAGTTCTTAGCTTTAAATTAAAGATGATTTAAAATTCAAAGGTCATTGGAAATTTCTCTAACCCGAGTCTATTTTCGGTAGCATCCTACACAAATTGATTTTAATTAGAAATTCATAGGTTTCAAGAGAATCCGTATTACATTTTCGGGTCAATTGGAACAGCCTAGTGTTGCATTTTTATTTACCAGGTTAGGGCTCTCATTCGTATCCGAAGTTAATTACCGTAACGGGTGTCTACAGTTAGATTTCAGGGTTCGAAATTTGGGTTTGCACTTGAAGTTAACTTGTATGAAAATGAGTACTTACATTTTTCCAATATCCTGGCGTTGAAGATAAATAAATTCCAAGTAACGAAATAAAAACGAAACTTCCTTTTAACTTAAATAAACTATATTGATTTTTAACTATGATTTGTTCGGCCTACGGAAAATTGTGCTCCGATCGATATAACTAGCATATGATTTTGTATAATGGCCGCTTACTGGACCTTGACTAAATCGTTAAGAATTTGTGTATTTTGGATTTTCTTTTCTCTTCGTTATATATGTGTGTCCGTCTTACTGGATGTGGATTTCGCAAGATTATTCGCCTCGTCATCTATCTACACCTATCATGAATATTTTACTTACATGATGGACGAATTTCTTATCAAGCAACTTCTCGAGTCGCGGGTGCATCTAATCCTATTTTCAGCGGACAACAGACGTGGAAGTGGAAAACGTGCTGCCCTCCTGTGGAGCATTTATCGGTAAGGTACTTGTTCAAATTTTTGATGTCAATAAGTTGTTTTAATATTACGTGACATTCAATTTTAACCGCTATCCGTACAAAACTAAACTCTTTCCATTATTTTAATCTGAAATCTATCCCTAGCTGCCCAGTTTATTCATACCTTTCTGTTCGGAATATTTAAAAATTACTTTAGATCAGTGTATGATCCGCCTTAGCCTCCCTTAACTGAAGTTCTCCGCTCTTCCCGAGATTTTAAACGATTCGCTCCGGCCACATTTTCAGCAGCCGCTTCGAATGTACAATGTCGCCCTGCGTAGCGGTCCCGTGCACAAAGCCGGAACCGACTGCGAACTGCCAAGGGGTTCACGAGGCATGACCCACGAGCTCAACTAAGGGTTTTCACCCACTAGCCGGCACACGGTCGGTCCCATGAACCATCTATTTCCATACGTAATATAAGATTTTAGAGGGTCCGAACATATATAAATAGATATATATCTGAATAAGTGAAATGAAAAATTTTCATCAAAACGGTTTAATAAAATTAAAACGCATCATAAAATCAACAATTACATTATACAACAATGAAAAAACTCCTTACTTAATTTCAGAGTATAAATTGACTATTTTCAGTAAAGCATAAGATTAGATTTAATGAAATTCATCACTGTATTTATAGTATTTTCGTGCATGTGTGCGACCAATAGGCTGTTTTTCGCCATTTTTAGGGCTTTTTAATTGTTTTATTATTTTAAATTTATTTTTATTATTTTTCGTATATTTTTCTTAATTTTTTGATATATAACTTATTTTATGTTTGGATTTTACTTTTATTATTGTTTTCTGATGATATTATTTTTAGCCCTTTATTTTGTTTTTCTGGTCGCCACTTCTGCCTGTGTTTTTTCTAAACCTTATTTTGCAAGGTTTTGGCAGTTTATTTTATTTCTTTATGTTTTCATTTTTGCGTCTTTAGGCATTTTCGAATTTTAATTAATTATTTGTTTTATTTAATTTTTTGTTATGTTTTTATTTTGTTTTAATTATTATGTTATTTATTGATTTTTAATATCTTGGTGCGGTGCATGTTTATGTGCAGTGATTCCTTTCATTATTTCCGCTCTTTAACTTTAATTTTTATCCTTATTTTGTTTAAATTGTGGCTCTGAGCCCAACAAAATTAATCAAAAGTTTTTTCTAGATTTAATAAAATAAAACCCGTAACTGAAGTGTTAGTATTAATCATAAATTAACCGGAATGCTTTGAAAATTCGATAAAATATGAACCGTAAATGAATCATTTAACGATATATAATGAACCTTAAAAATTCTACCCAAGATGTATAGTAAGCCAACGAACCCCGTAAACAGATTATTTAGTAATAAGTGTTGGGCCAGAACACAAACGGCCTTGGAAAATGTTTAAATGGATCGGCAACACATATGCAAATATAACATGCGAATTTAAACTCAAACCTATCAAAACATCAACTAAACCCTATCAAATATGAGATAAAAGCAATTACATAATAAATAAATAAACATAAAAATAAATTAAAATAATAACAAAATGCAACAAGATCCGCACGATACAAATACAAACATAACATGAAAACCCAACAAATTCGACCGAAATTTGATAAATTAATAAAATTTCATGAAAATGAAATTTAAATCAAAGAATTTGAATTAGAAATAATTCAATAAAAATTTCAAATAAAAAATTATCAAAATAAATCAGAAAATAATAAAAATAAAGATTAGAATACACTAGAAAATATCAAGGTCGAATTTTGTTTTACTAGATCAAAAATAACACGCGAGGTTAGGGACAGAAAATAGGTATAAATACCGATGCATTTTCACATAAATTTTAACCGTTTTTGAAAATCATTAATCAGTTTTTCAACTTGAACCTTTTCTTTAAAAATCTATTTTTAGGTGAGCGAAAGTTTTATTTGGAAACTCTCTCTCCACGTCCCATCCTCGCAACCTCGATAGAGCTCTGCTTGGTTGCCGGCGTGGGGAGAGGTGTATTTGTATTTTTGTATGATGATTTTGGTCAAGTAATTTGTTACATTGTTTAATATATTAATAAATATTTATAATGCATAAAATTAACTTGTTTTTTAAAAAATTAATTGTTTAATTGTCGAAATTTTTCCGGCCCACACCCAAAGACACATCACAAGTCAGAAAAATCAACATACTATTCAGATTCGTGTAAGTGCGTGGAATATCGCCGATGATCTGTGCCCGTGAAGACCCGGCGTGCGGAACGCAGGGATTGGAACGTCAATATTATTCCGTATAGAAGAAAGGAGAAATAAGGAAAGGGTCTATTGGCTTCTTCCTCGTTTCTCGTTTTCTATAAATTCGACTTAAATTATTCTACACATGGCTCAAAATCACCACACCGAGTAGTCCAGTGGGCACTCATTAAATATAATATAAACACAAAATGCACCTAAGGCTTATTAAAGGGAAAGGCTACGGGGAATGAAATTAATATGAAATCACTGCTATGAAATAAACTAATAAATTCAATTTAAATGAAACCTTACACAAAAACTTCTAAATTATGATTAAATCAACCACCCCAATCTTCTAGCATAACCGAGAATTTATTCAGATCCAAATCCATCAGCACAACTGCCAGCAACACCTTCTATTGTCTTGTAAAAGTCAACCATAAATTGAATTTGACCCGTTTAAAACTAAATCAGCCTAAATTAATAATTAAACCAAAACATGCACATTGATAGAATAGATTGTATTATAATGCAGATTCCCTAACCCACTTGAACAGTTAACTTAACCAACCCATCTATTTTATCCACCGTTATATCACTGTAGCACCAACGAATAAATTCACGAAATAGGCCATCCGCCATTGATATTCATTTCCCTAAAATATGACAGTTAATTTTGATTCAAATATCCAACAAGTTCTTGATTCGTAACCGATTCCCAATCACCAACTCAAACCCGACGACGATAGCCAGTAATTTAAATGACCCATTATTCCATTATTAAATAAATTAAAAACTCCAATATTGATGAACGCGAAGAATCTCATGACTTTTCTAACGCGGTGATACCTTGAGAGTTTAATTAAATATGTTAAATATTAATAAAAATATAAATATGTTAAATATTAACAAAAATAAATTAAAAGTCAAATAGATTTGAAGTAAATTGGAATTAACGTGGGAACACCCGCCGTGGCATCGTGAAATTGGCGATGACACGAGTGAGTTTTCCGCCGTTATTATCCAAAGAAACAAAAACTTACGGAATTTCCATCGTCGAATTCCGATCTCCATTTCGAAAATTTAACTATTAACAGATTTAATAATTCGAACGGATATCGAAATTGTTTATCCATCTGAACGGCGACTAACCAAATTCCATCTAATCAATCACCATTCAGTGACATACAGAATTCGTCCCAAACGGATACCGACGCCCACACAAAAGCAGTAAATATTAAATACGGATCATCTAAACCATTTGGATAATTTTTTTGCAACTATGACAAATAATATGGAATTAATACCCAACATACCCGACGAGGATGTGGTCGCAACGTCAGAAATGATCACAGAGGGTAAGAATTTGTAATTTATATTTAATAAATAAACCCAAATGATTTGGTAAAAATTATGATCGATTTTTTTTAATATTTAAATGGTAATAAGTGTAAATACTTATGTTATCATTCATAATCAGCCGTTTTTCCTAAAATGTATGAAATTTTATAATATTCAGATAACCCTGATACAAACTCCTTATATTAGCGCTAACCAAAGTCTGTAGAAATGTTAAAATCAGTTACCTTATTAACAATTCATGGTTATCCTCCACCTATTAGGTCTAACCACTAGATTTCTCAACGCTACGACCCCTTTATAGAATTCATTCATCACACTATACCATCATTATTTGGTCACCGCTTGTTTTTCATTTGAATCCGTTCACAAGTCACTCGAGAATTCGCCGCATGTTTAGGACTTCTTCAATAACCAGAAGTCCTTCTTGTAAAGTGATCAATTATGCTTCAACATGATTTTTTCGTGAAATTATTACCATCTGTTTTGTTGGAAATTTATCTGATTAGCTATAAGAAAACATAAACATGTTCTTTAAAAATGTTAATTGGGAATTAGGAGATTTTTGTGGACAAATCTTGTTAATATTTTCTCAACAGCGGTAGATAGTTATTTGTTTTAGGTATTAAATAAAGGCAAGTCATTTTAACGGTCAACACGGAAATTAATATTTGAAAAAAAAAAAAAATCAATTAAAATTCCATATTGTGAAAAATACTCCGGCAAAAAAGAGGGAAACGATTTAACGGCTAAAGTAGCATAACTGCAAACCCATAAGACTTGTTCTCGATTTCCATAACGGGCTGAGATAGATTTAAGGTTTCACAAAGAAATAAATTAGGATCATTTCACTCATCTACTTTGGTTTTGGTATATGTGGTTAACGATTTTCATTTCAGCAGCTAGTCCGACGGATCGCATGTCAATTTCTCTCGCAGACCGGTGGAGATGGGCCTGGGCATGTTACAGACAAGAGAAATGCCCCGAATTTCCCCCGTCAAGGTTCCTCAACAGAGACAATCTGGGGCAAGAGATGGCCGAAGAATGGAGCCCGGCCGAGGAAATCTACCGGCAGGCTCGGCATCTGCTCGAGAGCTTGGAAGCCCATCAGAGACAAGTGGATTTACAGGTGGTCCGAGCTCGCCAGTATCTGGCGAACGTCGAAGAGGACTTACTGGTGGGTCGGATCGCCGACAATTATTGGCACCCCCGACAGGTCTCCTCGACACAGGCCCCTCAAGCAACCCCGGTCCGAGCCCGTAACACAAAGAAGCCAACAATGTCCATCTCGGGCTATACGCCCGAAGAATGGGTGGCGAAGGGCTTCCCCTGATTTATTAGCAAACAGTTGAAAACGCAAATTTGATGAATCTTGGGATTAATAATAAATAACATTAATTGTACTTTTTGATGATTAGTTTAGAATTTTTAATTTTTTTAAATTTTTTAAAATTTTTATTAAATGATTTTCCATTTGTTTGTTTGATTTAAACATAATTCATATAGATATGTTCTGTTAGTAACTTCACACCCTTAATCATTCTCTATATTAGTCATGGAACCTGTTCAAGTACTGCAAAAAGAATTATCCCGCGCCCAGCAGTCCAACAAAGCTCTATATGAGCAGATTATTCAACTCATAAAGGAGGTTCAACAGGTGAAATCCACCTGGATGGACCCAGCGAGACTCAAATCTATCCATCAACGTCTCACAGCTGCTCAAAAGGGTTGGGCCGAGGAACGACAACTGAATCAGAACCTCCGGGCGCAGATAAGGGGGTTGGAAGTTGCCCTGGCTGCCAGTCGTGAAGGAGAAGCGGTGACTTACCCTCTTATCTTCGCCCCATCTCAATTGGCGTACCGAGATTCAGCCAACAGCTCAACACCCTTGGCGACTCCATCGGCAATACCTTCAAACCATTACAGGCCGGGGCGTAAAGAATGCGCCCGACGCAGAGCCACACGCCTGGCAAACAAGCTAAATTAATGTGTTCTGTGTTGCTTATAAATTAAATTAACTAACGAATGTTGTCTAATTTACCCTGTTTTGCTTATGAGCATAATAAAATTGTAAATATTGTTAAATCATTTGGAAGGTATATGTTAAAATACGAATAATATTAAGTTGCCGTAGAAGAGTCATAAGTATTCACGCTCCGTCATATAATTGTCGTCCCATCTCTAGACACACCACCATTACTGCTAACGCTCATTAACTGGATTCTGGTCACGATAAGGGACATTACAAAGCGAGCATAGGTCTTCCATCGACAGCTCGTTGAACCCGAGGGTTGTCCAAGCAATTATAGCATTAGAAATAGCGCTCACTTTTTGCGGACAATCCACCCACTCGAACACATTTCCAACGTTGCCTAGCAACGGGTGCCGAGTGGTAGCTAGAAAGTATTTATATGGCGTTACCGGGGTAACAACAGAAAGATAAAAACAAACGTCAAAACCTAGTAACCCACCATAAGTAAATAAAAAAAAAATTAAGTGATATAGTAAATTTAATAAATACCATAAGCAAGTTGCTTAACGATAATATAAAAAAAATAATAATAATTGTAACACTACTTATAACATTAAGTAGTAAATGATATTTGAAATTTTATTGAATGACCTTGAAAACTACGATGACTGATCCAAGGACCTTGGAAATTTTGATGAGTCACTGTCCTTGTCCTACATATATATCGGGGGGTATATGTCTTTGTCCCAGTCGGCCGGTGGTCTAGAGGGCCTTCATTCCACTACTGAAATGCATTACTTAGTATCTTATATATTGTGAAGTCACATTCAAAAAATACAATTTACCAAAATTAAAAGTTTTAATATTTATACTTAATCTGCAGCGAAGTATAATTTAAAATTGAAGCGAAAGTCTTCTCCGATAGAAAATAATATTTATTTAACCAATAAAGAAAATATGTAAATTGAGAAATATAAACAAAACATCATTCGTCTGTAAATGTGAAATGCTGAAAATAGTCACATTTAAGGTAACCACACTTTTTCCAGCGTTCTGGAAGTTTTATGCCGTTTTCAAAGAATTCCACAGGTTTCGATAAGTGAACCACTTTTCCAAATCACCGTTAACTTCTTCAGTGGAGTGATACGTTTTCCCACGAAGTGAGTTTTTAAATGAGAAAACAGGTAATAATCTGAAGGGGCAAGGTCTGGGGAGCATGGTTAAATAAATATTATTTTCTATCAGGCAAGATAGTCATCACATTGCATATCATTATATTATGTTAGTATAGGGTTGCCATAATTCTCGGACTACAGACCGGGACAATATCCAATTCCTTCTCGGTACCCTTCACCCCCCTCCCAAAAAAAAAACAATAACAAAACTTTTATCGATAATTATACATTTGCCATGGGCGTTTTAATTATTTTATAAATAATAGACTCAAATTAATATCATTTAAAAAAACGGGAGAGGCCGGTGTTGCTTTAAATGTCGGTCTTCCACGTGCGCGTATCAATATTAGATACTAGCTGACCTGTACTTAGCTCGGGAACATTTCGTTATTTTTGACTTTATGTTTAAAAAAATATATTTATTTATAAATTTTATATCGACCGTGACATGCCCAGATGTACCGGGACGTATGGCAATCCTATGTTAGTACAATTGCAAAAAAAACTAGTTTTATTCATTGAATATTTCAACACTGCTGTAAGTAGCGAATAAGTAAGCTTTATATCATATTTATATGTTTAAAGCATTGCAAAGTAAGTACAACAATAAAAATCACATAATTTCCTTAATTCCTGACAAATCAAAGTCCATTTATTAACATTTTCATATCAGTAATATATAATTTAACGACGACGATTTTTCCGCATTGCTTTTCTAGCTTTCCAGGCCCTCCAAAATGATTGGATAACAGTGGCCCAATACACTAACGCCTCATTTTCCGCACGCTCAGCTTCACGTTTTTCTTTCGCTATTCTCTGTTCTTCTAATACTTGTAAATATTCCTTTTCTAACGGCTGAAAAATATTCTTATAAATGTATAAATTTATTTCTTCAAACTTCGAATATTTTCAGCAATTCTTGAAGTGATTTTTTCTCATTATCATAATCCGTTTGGAGTTTGTCAAATTGCGTCTGACCAAATGTCGATGAAAAAAATGTCATATTAAATACTTCGTCTAACTTGATATTCTGCC
Organism: Schmidtea mediterranea; assembly: GCA_022537955.1. Lineage (NCBI taxonomy): Eukaryota > Metazoa > Platyhelminthes > Tricladida > Dugesiidae > Schmidtea > Schmidtea mediterranea. The sequence goes on from CM039680.1 coordinate 178,207,893, forward strand.
ATTTCACTGTCATATTTATTAATCCAATTTTCAGTTTCCGTTTCTAATTTCCATTTTCGACGCCTGATTTCCAATTCATTGTTTCTATTTCTTTCAACAAGTTCATTATATTTAACCTTGAGATCATTCAATTGACCCGTTAACATTGCCTTGGTTTCTGGATTATTTAAACAAAATGATCATATACTTACAAAAATAAATAAATTCTAATCTCAAGTCCACAATATTTCATAACAATATATTTTCGTTGTTGTTAAATGGCAATGAGTAATAAAATGTGAGATTTCGAAATAACTTTAGTTCAGGGCAGGGTCACATTTTTTTCTGATTATATTCAGAATCCTCGTTAAAGACCATCCATTAAGAAAGTCCCCCAACTAACAATTTCTGACCTCCCCCTCCTTTCTGTACCCCTCTATTGTTCCCATTTGTCCCTTATGCGAATACCCTTACCCTTCTTATGGGACGTCTTTAATGGATGCTCCCTTAGCCGCAGGATATTGTTTGACGATAAGAAAATAGAGAAATGAACTTTAAATGATCCAAAATTGTAAAAATTCTATTTCGATATAGAAATAAAATATTTCATCGAGAATATTTGCTCACAGCGATAGGTTGTACTCAAAACACATTAAAGAGCGAATGTGACATTTTCATGCAATGAAAAATGTCTGGGAATTCATGCAACGTTTTGGTTACAATGACAAGATAATTGTCTTCGTTTTTCATAATTTTGTGTCTAGTGTTTTTAAATTTGAGTTTTCTTATTTCAGAATTCCTAAATTCAATGAACTCTAAATCAAAACACTCAATATTCAAAAATGTTAGATATTTTTTTATCCATTTTGTAATTGCCTTGAATGAAAGATGCATAATACAATTAGACATGGGCGAGTGTTTATGGAGATTATTAAATCGGGATTTAAAATAATTCTGCAAAGTTTTTATATATAATCTATAATATCAATTATTACAAAGCCATTACTTAAAGTGGCCGCAAACTTTTTAAAATTTAACCTAACCATTTTATAATCGTTGTTGGGAAACGTTAGTACTATATCAAATGAGTTAATACCTTATAAATATGAACGCACCTATTGTGAACTGCAAAGACCGGGTTATGAAAAGTCAGTGTCATATTACCCTATTAACTGCGCTTATATAGAGGAAATTTCAATTAAGCCTATTAGTTCACAAACCACTTAATTCGAGATGTCATCTTTCATAATACTAATCGTAAAAATTTCAACACAATTTCAAATGACAAGAAAATTTAATATATTAAATAATTTACACATGTATAGGCAATCACTAAATTATATAGAAAAATTTAAGTTTAGTTGATTTGTTACGATATTAGATAAAAAAATAACAGCTGCAAATATAAATTATAAGAACTTCTTTTGGTCTTCACCTCTGATTTCTTTTCATTTTTTAATTACAATAAGAGGTTTTTTATATTTGAATATGAATCAGTAATGATATCGATGTTTTATTGATATTCACAAATTTTCGGCACAGCCTTTTTCAAGTGATTTCCAAAAACAAATTGTTAAGGAAGATAGATGTGAAACAATTAAATATCAAAAATAAATAAAAATTACTAGAAAACAATAAAAATGGAAAAATTAGCAAAATATACAAAATTGACTCCAAATTTTAGAAAATAAGCAGCAGAATCAAACTTCAGACTAAATTTAGAACTTTAATAAAAAGAAAAGATCGAAAAGTAGGAACAAAATAACCTAAACGTAGGCGGTTTGTTTTACCACATCAAAAAATCAGTCATATATGAGTTGATGTCAGATCGACATAAAAAAACATTATTTAAAATTCAGTTTTTTTCCGTCAGAAATTTCGAAAAATTTAAAAAATCCAGAAGTAGGGTTAATTTTATTATATTTTTTTTGCATAAATTTTAACTACGTTTTATATCCAATTTAATTGGAGTAATAAAAATTCAATTGTCAATGTATTTTTATTACACCAAGCTAAGTTCAGATAAATATAATGCACGTTCATACATATTGGAATTTAATTTTTGTGAAACATCAATGGATTTCTGCCATTTCTGAAATAGCTGCAATGTAAGTTATTTTTTAAAGTTATAAATTTTTAAGAATTGAATTATGATTTTACAAGGAAATTAAATCATTATTCAAGATTATAAATATAACTCATGTATATTGTTATTAATAAAGTTTTAAATACTCAGGAAATGACTCATTTTATGATAACTTATTTTTAGTTATGTGGCAGGATGTGGCATGGTACCACGATGTAGCTCTTCTGCAGTCACGAGTCGAGTCGTTTACCAGATGCCTTCAAATGAAATAAATCGAGACCAAGTCAGCACATGACAAGAAACTGACACAGCAAAATGAATTTCTTAACCAGCAATATGAAGAGATAAAAGGAACGCTGAGATGTCTGGAAAAGGAGAACATCCAACTTAACTTGAAAGAAAATATTCAGACTGTGTTAACGCACCATCCGAGTACCCCAGAAACAAGAACAGAATATTAACCAAATGATGATAGAATAATCGCAACTAATCAAAATCCAATGGCTTTATTGCTACAGCTTTATTACGGTCAAGACAAGCCGAACAGGCCCAAAGAAGGTTAAAGGAGGTCAGATTGTTTGACCAGATTTGTAAATTGTCATTAGGTTTTCGAAGAAATAAAACATCGGAATAATATATGATATATCATTATTATTTGTAAATAATCAAAGAAAGAATAAACAAAGAATGTCCTATTTTCTAGCCGTTTATCAGTCTCCTTCAGGCTAGAAATGACATTAACAAAATATAAATGAAAATAGGAAAATCTAAACAAATTAATCAATAATAATCGTATTTCAACTCGTATTATAAAATTTAATTTTAATTAAAAAAAGATAAAAATCAAACATTCATTAAATAGAAAAAATATTTAATAAAAATTATTTTTACAAAACATCACATACACAACTTACATTCAATTACTTAAATACATTCAAAATACATATAGACTGAACATTTTGAACATTAACTATATGATTTAAAGATTTTATCAACAACGCCTCGCAAGTTATTCTTTCCCAATAAATACTCAGATTTTTTGCAATTATCTTGAAGTCAGGAAAACCTATTTTTTTTACTAGATTTGATCACTAATGTGAATAAATCCGTTCGGTCGACAATGCTCAAGAACTCGAGTGCAGAAATGATAGGCAGTCTCTTCAATGTATGTGGCATTACACCAATTACCTTAAAATTGATAAACGAGTTCAGAACTAAGACCAGCCGGAGTTGGAGACTTATTAGTGAACATACTACTTACTTTACAAGACGTTGAAACAATCCTAAATTGAGTTTTATCTACATACTTGAGAATCTTATTCTTAAATTCTGTAAAACTCTCAGAATAAGGCAATACCAACATACATTATATTTCAATGTGTTTTGATCGATTTTGTTCACCTTTCAAACTTGACAACTTACCAATTTCAGAGTCAATAAGAATATTACCTCCAGATAAATCAGTACAACAATCATGAAAATTCAACACGCACTTATCTACAGTATATTTTGTGTGTCTACAGCACATGTATCATTGGGATAAATAATAAGCAATTACGCAATCAGAGGACCCAGACAATCAAAATAATCAATCAAACATGCAGGCGGTCATAAACATTAATTATAAGGGTTTACATATAGGGACAGGGAAATCAATTATCTCAATAATATTAATTGTTTATGATTGTTTCAGAAGCAAATTATTAACAATTTAAGAATAGATAAATTTTACCTTCATGTGCTAATCTAATTTCATCCAATTCTTCTTCAGATTTTTTTTCTATTTTATAGATTTCATTTTTTCCAGCAATTTCCAATTTATAAATTTCTTTTTGTAAATCAATTATATTAAAATTCATTTGAGTAATCTAAATGATTTTTTAAAATTTTTTTCATCTCTCTCATTTTTACCATTTTTTCTTTATCTATTTTCATATTTTCTAGTGTGGATTTCAAATCATTTATCACGATTTGGTGCGCCTTTTCTTTTTTGCACACTGCTGCCAGATATCGAGCCTTTTCGTCTCTTTCTTGCGGAGTTGTCAAAAGCCGTTGAAACAATAATCCCCGTAACTGAGTCATTAGTTCGATCAACCGGATCAAAGACACATTATACTTTATTTGCCATATCTCTTTGTGTTTCATGACACAATTTACGGCATGGGGATTGTTTCTGAATGCAATAACTATACTTCGAACGTAAAATTGAATTATTGGGGTCATCTGAAGAGAAAAACAATGCGCATTTATAATCATGGATTCGATTACCAATTTTAATAATAATAATAATAATAATAATAATAATAATAACAATAATAATAATACTTCGAACGTAAAATAATAATAATAATAATAATAATAATAATAATAATAATAATAATAATAATAATAATAATAATAATAATAACAATAATAATAATAATAACAATAATAATAATAATAATAATAAAATGAAAAGATAATGCCAATAAAAAACTCGTTGTACGATATATTTCGACAGTTTAACTGTCATCTTCAGGCACAAAAAACAACTAAAAATATTATAATTTAAATAATAATTTAAACAAATTACTTTTTTCGTATTAATAAAATATATTTTAATAAATAAATAAATTTAAAAAAATATTTAAATACTTTATACAAATTAAAAAAAAATTTTTTTTTATATAAATATTATTATTTTTATCTATATTATAATAAAATTTTAAAATAATAATGCAATATTTTATAAACTAAATTAAATTATTTTAATAATGTTAAAATTTAAAAATTTGTACAACAATACTGAAACATCAATTTACCACAATTTAAAACACTCAATCTATTTAAAAATATTCAAAACATTCGTAGAAATACCAATTTGCACATTAATTTTTGGATCCAATGACCTTATCAACAATGATTCACATATAACAGGGGTGGTCATAGTTGTGTGTCTTTTTGCGGCTGCAATCATATAAAATCAGTTTATGAAAATCCGCATTGGTTTTTTTTATCAAAACAGTTTTCTTGGAGTATGGTATAATTTAAGTACTTTGATAAAATAAAGACAAATACTTGTTCACAATATTTGTTTAGGTTAAAAATATTATTTATTGAATTCACAAATCACAGAAAAAATCAATCAAAACATCTAACAGAGACAGATAGTTCTTTTTGTTAGTAAAAATGAAACTGCTCTTACTCAGAGTTGTTCAGTAAATTGCGACACTGAACCTTGCTCGCTAATTTTCTCGAAGTTAAGTTAATAATTTCTTGATGCTATTTGAAGTAGTTCTAACAAATGTTCATCTGTTAAAATTGCTCAATTTTTTTATTTAACAAATTTCATAGTGGAGATCATTTAAACTTTAAATGTTTAAATTACTTTGTTTTTTTAATCTTGCTGTAAAATTTCTCGATTTAAAAAATCAAATTTTAAAAATTTAATTAAAAAAATTTAATTTCTTTGTTTCACAAAAAGTTTTAAAATTATATTTCAACAAATAAAGCATATAACAAAGGATGGAGATGTGGAAATATTTATCCAGCAATGTGAGAAATATTTCATGGTCGATAAATTAACGGGTTTTCGTTAAGAGATGATGGTTGAATTCTGGATTAATAAGTAGATTAAAAAGAAATATTTAGACGTTGATCCGTCACATTTTCAAAGAGCCGCACAATTTTGGTCAAAGAGCCATATGCGACTGGCGAGCCGCAATTTGCCCACGTGTGGCATATAACAAACATTTAAAATCAGACAATCCTATTTTATTTTTACAGCCTCTATTGTGCTCTAAAATATTATAGATTATTTATGTGGGGATATTTAAGCATAATTATCAATGGACATAAAATTAAGTTTTAAAATGATTAAAATCAAAAATAAGATTTAAATTAACTTTTGATAAATTAGATAAAATTATTTAAATATCTGATTATAAATTATTATATAAATTATTAAATATTAATTATTAAAATATTAAATTTAAAAACATTTAAATAAATAAATTATAAAATAAAATTTTAATGTCGTTGTTAATTTGGCTTAAATATACGGAAATATGAAAGATATAATTTTGAATTGAATAAATTTTGAACTTTGAATGAATACAAATTTTAAATTTTCACAGCATCTAACTATTTATATAATATTTTAGTTGGTTTTTGTGCCTGAAGATGACAGTTGAACTGTCGAAATATATCGTACGAAGAATGTTAAAAATCACCGCCTTAAAAATTAATTTACGGATATTTCAATATAATATGAATAATACTACTAAATTATATGACAAAAGAAAATTTAAAATAGCTTCTAGGGCTATCCAAAATTGAAGTCACATTTTTAAAATCGCACGTTTTTGAAGATTGACTATGAATGGGAGGCGGGTGTTTAATAAATTTTATGTCACAGCAAACATCAAAAAGTGTAACTTTATTTTAAAATTTCACTAAATTAACAGAAATTGTTACAACAATTTAATAGCTTTAATTATGATTATATTTTTGATTTTTAGATTGTTTACCTTTTACACTCAGGTTAAATTTTCCATTACAATCATAGATCGAAAAATTCCCCGTGTAACACAAATTTTCTGCATTTGGTTTTTCCAATTGCTTTTGACTGTAAATGTTGTAATATTTTAAATGCATGGAATTTAAACTTAACTTTTTTTTTCTTCTCTTCCAATTCCGGAAGTTTTTCTCTTATTTCCTCAACATTTACTTTTTGAACGTCATCTGCGGATGGAGCTGATTGTTTTAATTCATGTTTCATTAATTTGTTTATTGGTATCGTCCAAAAATCCTCCGGCAAATTGTAAACATCCTTTTGATTCTCTGTTTCAACATCTAGACAGCTCTTCTGAAACTGACCTTTACATTCCAAAATTTGAATTGTAATTTTCATATAGTCCATGTAAAACGGCTTGAAATTGACAAACAATCGGTACAGTTGTTTCCCAAGCAGAAAAGCATAATCCTATTTATTAAAATTAATTAATTTTCGTTTATTTGACAACTTACTTCCAAATCTTCCATTATGCTTTCAAAAGAGCCAATCAAATTAAAATTTTTAATGGCGTCATCAAGTATTAATAAGATCCTTTCAGATTCGATAGTTTCGAGATGTCGACTTTTTGGTTTCAGAATCAGATTTTCTTGAGGCTTAATAGATCGGGGTTTCTTTTTGCTCGAAGTGTTAGGAAATTTTTCTTGAAATTTTACATTCATATTATAAATAAATGATATAGTCAAACAATTAACATTTAACAATAACTAATAAATCAAGTTAAAGAGATAAAAATTGTCAAGTTTTTTCTTAGAAATGCGTGAGTAAAAGCAATTTAATTTATATTTATTTCTATGCGATATTATTTGGGGAGAAATTCAATCTTAATTGTGTAATGAAAAATATTTGTGACATTAAGTGTATCGACAGAAAAATGGTCAAAATAATCACCAGTGTCACATAGCGGCGATAAGGGTGTAAAACGTTCCGACTGGGACATTTTACAGAATCAGTCAAATGTGGGGTTTGGGGTGTTTAACCTTGACCCCATGTGTGTAACGTTTCTTGTCCCCAATGGTTACCCGTTGCTATTCAACGTCGGTAGTGTAACCACTGGTTATGAGATCGTCAAAGGTGAGCGCTACGAAAGAACTGCTAAGGCCTGATCTCATAGTGGGTTTAACGCACTACCATTAGAAGGCCTGTGTGCAATTTTCCTACTTTCGGTCCCTTAGCATCAACTTAATTCTCTCTTAATTCACTTCTTACCCGAACCCTAGTACATAACTCTAATTAAATTGTTTTAATTTTCAACACGACAAATTAATGAAACTGAACAATGAAATAACACAAATATTTATTGGTTGTGAGGGGTTAGTGGTGTGGATGACCTTCACCCCATTACATAAAAATAGTTTTCGCCCGCCAATGGCTACCCGTTGCTATGCAACGTTGGAACTGTAACCACTGGTCACAGGACCTCCAAAGGTGAGTTCCGATATCAGAACTGCTAAGGGTTAGTCCTATGTCGGGTTCAGCGGACTGCCGTTAGAAGGCCTATGTCCGTCTTCTCTTTCAGGTCCCTTTATTACCTTCTCTTTATTATATCTCTTTACTATATTTACTTGCAAATAATAACATAATAAACTAAAACAATTTTATTTATTATCAATTGAATGGATTTAGTTTTCAACAGACATGGATTTGCTATTTCATTTAGGCACTCCTTGGGCACGACGACGCAACCGTTCAGTTCGATCCGGTCTGGCCTGTGAGCGAATTTTCTTGTTGGTTGATTGGGGTTTTTCTTGGTCGCGATAAGCTAATTATACCGATGCGAATACCAGAGGGTAAGTTACTGCACTACCGTCCTGGCATGCTGACAGGGCGACTTCCAATCCTTTGATTTGCGTTCGTTGCACCTGATTTAAGACTCTTTCATCGTTCCATCCCTGTTGCGCTGAGGTGAGGCGCTGGTATAACTCTTTCATTTTCGCCGGCTCTGCCCAAGTGGATTTTAATTGTTGTATTTCTCGACTTTGTTGTAGGAGTTGTCGGTGTAAATGCTGGTTTTCTCGTCTGAGCTCCTTCAACTCCCGATTAAGTATTCTTGTTGCTTCCATTTCTAAAATTAAAATATTTAACGATTTGTCATCATCAACGTTAATTAAATTCTATCGGCCCTTTCTCTTAATTATCCTCATGATCAACATAGTATATTAACAGGTTATTTTCATGAATCTCGGGTAGTCTGTGTTAATACTCTGGTTTATTAAGGTTTAGTGGAAAAAAAACGTTTTACTTTTCACATTATTTACTGGTTATAACTTTATAATTTACCGAAATAGTTAGAAACTCAATTCATCCATTTATACTAGTGTAATGATTGTATTAATAAAACTAAAAATTAAGTAACAAATAAAACATCAACATTTATTGTAAGTCATAAACTAATTAGATTTATTTTCTAGTTCATTTAAGTTCACCAAAATGAGTGTTTCTTTGACTTTTGTCAGTGAAGTTCCATCGGGTATATCGGCTAGCATATGTGTGATCTCCGGTTTGGCGGGATCCAAGTCGATTTCTGAGCGTTGGCAGAATTAACTTTTCTGGTAGAACCAATTTAGTTGGGGCTGACATTTGTAATAACCTTGGGTCATCCAACTCGAAAGAGACTCCATACTCTGGAGGAAAGCCATCTGAACTCGGGATAGCTCCACTTGCTATATCCCGGTTTACCTAAGCTAGCCGCTGTCTGGCTAGAACTGCCTTCCGATGATATTTGCGTTCCATTTCCTGCATCTTCATTGCTGTAAATTCGGCTCGTTGGCGAGCTTCTCGCGCTGAATTTCTGCCGGGCTCGCGCTTGATAGCGATGCTCGGTAACTCCACCTCCTCTGCTCGGTATTCGGATCGTCGAGGCCAGCTGGAATCTCCATAAGTGGATAAGAGGTATCCATTATCCCATAATACTTGGCGGTACCGAGCGGCCGAAGCGCTCGAAATTTGCAGAGTTATCCGGGAGTCATCGCTCCATCCTCCATATGGGTCTCTACGATCTGAATAAGCAAATAGTTTAATCATAAAATTATATCTATAAAATTATTCATGCGCAAAAGTAATACGCGCTATGAGAATGAAATATATTAATTACGTGTTTCTACAGGGGTTGATTTTTGTGTGAAATTAATAAATACGAAATCGCGAAAATTACCTCGCTGTTCTTCCCCACTCGACATAAGGGTGTCGTTGTTTGAGGTGCGTCCCTGTCTAGCATCCCTCGTTCGTTTGCAACTATGTTTGGCGTTTATCGATCGAGAATTCATTGCAAAGATTTAGTATCGTACTTAAGATTTTGTCAGTACTTTTATAGATAAGAGCTTGGACTTATGGTGACATGTTTAAGTCAGAAGAATTCATAAAGATAGCTGTTATTTATTTACAATTTATTATTGATATTTAATTACTTCGGTTCAGCTCTTTTGAAGCGGTCACCGACGTCGATGATTTCAAATTTTAATTACGATCATGTCTTAATTCACTGGTGAGTAAGCAATTTGAATTTCTCTGTTATTTACTTAATATTTGCCGTCTGATTTTAGGTCAATGTTCGCGAGTCACCATTCATATTCTGCTTATCTGGTCAATAGTTTGATGGATGCTCTGTCCACGTTTTGTTTACCGATATCTGCGTTTTTAATCATATTTATTCATCGTGGGTCTTGATGTGGATTAATGCGCCATCTTTATATTCGACTCATGGAATGGATTCTTCTACTATTTCGCCACTGGATTAATTTTCCGCAGTTACGATCAGGTATTTCGGAACCAACTCTATCTGCTTCGGGTTCCGGTGGTTTCAAAGGATATTCCTGACGGGAACATTTGGCTATGCATGCCCATCGTGAGGCGGATCATTATGCAAGATGACTCGATATTCATATTTTTACGAAGACTCTACTGGTGATGTGATGACTTTCAACGTTTGGATATTGATGCAATATGATACTTTGTTGTCGCTTGCAATATTTAATTATTTTCGCTAATTTAATCGGGGTTTTTATTTATCATTTTTATCATTTTGTAAGGTACTTTATCGCTCATCATCAGTGCATAGTATTCGATCTCTATTCGTTGGTCTGGGCTGTTCGGCTAGCTGGTTCGTGACGATTAATTCTCTTATCCCTAGTCGTGAATTGCGCTATAATGTGGATTATTTTTAATTTATCTCGGTTTAATCATCATTCCTATTATGGTGTTCGATTATTATTGACTACCTTTTGACAACCAATTCGCATTACGATGTTTATTATTCTATATTTTCATGAATTAGTAATACATTTACGTCAGGTTCGATTTATTATTATTGTTTTTTTGTTGCCTTTTCCCTATTATCGATAGTTTAATTGCATTATTTAACTAATTCAATCATTGAATTAGCCCGTGTTCAATTAATCACATCCCAATCCCTTAATCAATTAAAGAATTAGATTCAGTTATTCATTTAGTTTTCTATTTATCAGTCTAATTACTAATCATTTAACGAGACGTCAGTTAATCTATCTCACATCGCTATTCTTCTCTTGAAATTAACTATTTCTGCGCTATCATCTAATATTTAGTCGTCCAACGTTTTAGTAAGGTTCAATTTCTGTACGCTAGTTTTCCGGTTTCTGGTTCGTGAATTTTATTAGCTCGGATTAATTAGAGGATAATTCAATCATTGACCACAATTTGATTTAATTTCCTTTCATTACATGAGTAGTTTAATCATGGTTTTATCTCGTTTAATCATTTAACTGCATTTCTATTACTTTACGGGAAATTATTACTTTTCATTGCATTAGTATTCTGGCCATGAATTTAGTTATCATTTTATCACTTTATTTAAAATCAATTCCTTTTCGTTGTATTCATATTTTAGTCATGAATTTAGTTATCATTGTTTCATTTTATTTAAATTAATTTATTTACATCGCCTCGAATTCAAGTCTCCACTTCCCGAGCCTCAATTTAGTCCTAAGGTTCTTGTGTTTATATTAGATTTTTCGAGTGCCCACTGGACTACTCGGTGTTATCATTTTAGCCGATTTGTAATAAGACAGTTTAGGTCGATTTTTCAGGAGATGGGTGAAAGAGAGCCAGCCAAAAGACTAGTTCTCCATCATCCCACCGCCCCTATAATGGATAGAATATTTACGTTCGAGGTCCGTCGTTACGCACGACAGAGCTCTCACGGGCACACACTATAGACGGAGAAACCGCACTTACACAGTGTGACTAGTTGTGTTTTGATTTTAATGTCTTGCATGTTGTGTGGCTGTGGGCCAGAAAAATTTCAACTCATTAAATAAATTCATCTCTCGAAATACATATATTGAAGCATTACAGTTAGAATCATAGTTGGTCATTAATTCATTTCATTCATTCAAAAATAATGCTACAAAAAATTCCCACATGCACGAGCCAGTAGAGCTTACCTGAAGATACTTGCGTTCGTGATGTGGAAATTGTTGCCGAGAGTTGTTTCCATTTGTGAAAAGAGTTCTTCTGAATAGTAGTTATTCACTGAGTGAAAAGCATTCAAATATGGTTAAAACTTTGTGAAAATGGATTGGTATTTATACCTGTTCTGTGACCCTAACCTTGCGTGTTAATTTTTATGCGTTAAAACAAAATTTGACCTTGCTATTATGTGTCTAATTTATTTCTAATTTTTTATTATTTTTTCGATTTATTTGACAATTTATTCATTAACAAATAATTTTAATCATTTCTGACTAGAATTATTTTATTTTTGTTCAATTTATTCATGAACTCTTTTAATTTTTCGTAAATTGTCACTTTTTCGGTCAAATTTTTGTTATCGTGCTATTTCTATGTCAATTCGTGCATATCTTGGTGCATTTGTTAATATTTTAATTTAATTTTATGTTTTCTATTTTATATTTTTAATTATATGTTTTTCTCGCATTTTTAGGTGGTTACTTGATGTTCATGGGTCCGATTTTAAATTTTGTATGTTATGTTTAAGTGCTGTTTCCAATCCATTTAAACAAAATCTTGTACTGGCCCAACAGTTGACACACCATATAACTCAACTTGACTTGGAAGTTGGTAACGCGCGACGCCTAGCGCGTTCCGCCTTACCTGGACGTCGTAGCGAATATTTCGCCGCTGGCTTGGTGGCGTCAGTGGCCTCTCTATATGCCAACTGAGCCGGCACAAATACGAGTGGATACGTTACGGCATTGCCCTCTTGGCAAGCCGATAACGCTACTTCTAAACTGCGGATTTGCGTCTTCCATGCCTGGCAGAGCTGTTTTTCCTCTGTCCATCCACGCTGTGCGGCATTCAACTTTTGGTACAGCGACTTCACCTCGGTTGGCTCTACCAATGTTGATTTGATCTTTTGAATCTCCCGTGATATTTGTAGCAATTGTCGGTGCAATACTGCATTTTCCCGACGTGAGCGCACTAATTCTCTACTCAGAGTGTTGAGTGGATTCATATCTATAATCAAGTAATTTATTAGAAATTGATACAACTTTATTTGTAGGGTTTTCTCTTTAGTTTTGATAAATCTAACATTGACCTATTGCCGAAAGGCTCATTAAATATCTGTCCTACTAGGTCGTGACCATTATTTTATTATTCGACTAATGTTATTTTCCATCTTAAAAATTCAATAACAGTTAAGCAAAAAATAAAGAGAAAATAATTAAAATCCAATGTTTATTGATTAATACATATTAGCGTCGGATTGAGCTTGGGTAATGATTGTTTTGATATCGTCTCGGCCTTTCACGTTCATACGGATGATCCCGTCTTACATTTGGTATTGCGGTCCTCGTCTTGCATTTCTTTAGAAAGAATTCTCCTCGGAACTACCACATTCATCGGATGGATAGTTCCTCCAACACTGGGTCATTCAGCTAATAAGATATGCCATACGACGGGGCATATCCGTCGGTACTCGGAATTCTGCCGGCAGCGATATCGGCGTTCACTCTGGCCAAATGATATCTGGCTATCTCCACTTGGCTGCTTCTGCCGTTCCTCGAGATGGTCTAATATAAATTCGGCACGGCTCCGGCTCTCCCGGGCGGGATTCTGCCCGGTTATCTTTTGATTGCTACATGCGGGAGGTCCACATCATAGTAGGAATTTGAACGACTTCCTCTGAATTCCCGCACAGGCGAGATCGAAAAACCCGCGTCCCACATTGCTTGTCTGCATCTCTCGACAGAGTGAGCAAGGAAACGTACGGTGATTCGCGAAGCATCGATTCACGACTCATCTAAGGTATACATTAGATAATGTGACTGGTTATTATGAAAATAATTTGTCGGAGTTGCGTTAGTCGTGCAGTTTTCATTAAGTAAGTTAGCCTAGCACGGTACTTATGATCTGTTATCCTGCGAACTCGTATACGTATAATCGATAAATTAGGCGTTCAGAAAACAGAGTCTTATGAGCTTAAACCTCGACTTAATCTGGATATAAGTGTGAGTAACTCGTGCGTTTATGATTTCATTTCCTTGACGAAGGTTCTGCGGTACGTCGAAAAAAATCATGACTACCTAAGCTTCAATTACTTTGCTTACAGGTAGTTATCATTGGGTATCTGATGATTGGGTAAGCATATCGTGGTATAATTATCACATATTTTCTGATTCTCATTGTAAGCATAGGCAAAACGTTTCATAGAGCAAATAAAAAAAATTTGATAATAAATCATTAATTCATTTATTGAATATTATAAACATTAAAGAATCTCTCCGGTAGGTCGGTATCCAGGATCTGATTCGCTTCTCTTCCCAGGTTGTGATAGGCTCCAGTACCGTTATTATCTAGTACCTAACTAGACTAGCGTTCTCATAACTATCATTTGATTTCAGTCTGGTAGGCCTCTCATACAGAAAATTAAATCAGATGGGAATTCATATGCTGATAAAATTTACCTCCTGAGTGACGGCTCCTCTTCTCCGATAGTCCTTCGCTTGGGTTTACCTCTGGTTCGCTGATGGGACGGTCCTTCTCTCCTGATCGCATATGATGATTCAGTGGCTTTGACGCTTGCATGAGTTAAGTTGTTCAGATGAAATGAATTTTTAACTATGAGACTCATTATTTATATTAATTTATCGATCGGCACACTGTTGATTACAAATTTCTAGCTGCGAGGACGTGGCAAAATTGGTTTATGGATTAGTGTAGTGAATGAAATGAAAACATTCAATTTCTGGTGTGCAGAAATCAATATAAATCCCTCTCTTATTGCGAATCGAATCGCCGGGTCATTTCCTTCTCATTGCTAGTAACAAATAATCACCTATCTATGTCGATTGGCTAGTTGGTGTGCTCTGGATTATCGACGTTTTAGGTTATTGCCTGATTCACGTGGAATTTTATTGATCTGCACTGTGGATTAATTGTTTGCTTAGTTGATTTATTTGCAATTCATGATCAGAATATTTTAGTAAGTATTCTAGTTTTGTTGTTGCTTATTAACCTTTTACCTTTGCAGTTGATGTTCGCTCTTCTTGAACCATGAATCATGCACCTTCTATAGCCGTTGACGTCCGTCTACTATTTTTCCTATGTTCGATCACAGTTTATCAAACGTATTGACGTCATCTCAATCTTCTGCTCAATTCTATCTCAATTCTTCGATACGTTGCATGAAATTTCCGTGAAGATTCGGAGTTATTATTATCTGTTGTTTGTGATAACTCGGTTACTGGTCATACCCGATTGCAACTGTTTTCTTACCAACAGAACGTGTCAATTTACTATGGATATATTTATCCTATTCAGTTTTATCACTCGTTGCAATTTTATTTATTACTGATGGAATGTTTTGGATTACGTTGGGTGTGTTTATTTTATTCATTTTATTACTAAATATTACTAATTTATTTACTCTATTAATTGAATGATATGGGGTTCCTTGTTAATTGTTCACAAATGTTGATAGTTTAATAATTGACTTTAATCATATGGGTCACGATCATTATTGTGAGGCAATTGTTGAAATTATTTAGAGCCTATCCTTTTAATTACTTTTTATGTGGTGTCTATTCGTTTTTTTGGGTTCTCTCATCGTCCAATTTTCTTCTTTCGACTCTAAATACTATCTTATTAATTTCAGAGATTTTCTATGGATTTTATATTTTGGTCGGTTAGTTTACACCTTGCTCGTTAATCTGTATAATGCCTTAACTTGTTACCCCCCTTTATTTATTTAATTATTTATCCATCTCTAGCAGTTTACCTAATCATCAGTAGGTTGTTAACATTGAAACTATGAACTTGGTTAATTTTACAATTTTTGCATTTTAATTTAATTTTTATTTTGTAACTTTGCGAAACTTTCCACACTCCCATCCATTATTTGATCTTAGGGTTCTTTGTGTCGATGTTAGAATATTACGAGTGTCCACTGGACTACTCGGTGTTTTGATTTTAAGCCTCTATGATATAATTTTAGGTCGATTTTATAGGAATTGGGTGGTCAAGGAGCAGCCAAAAGACTACCTCCTTACCTCCCGAATCCCCCTACAACGGATGATATTGACGTTCGGGTTCCTGCGTTACTCACGCCGGAACCTTCACGGGTACGAGTTATTGGCGGATGAACCGCACTTACACAGCTCGATTGGGGTGTGTAGATTTTATTTACTTGTGGCGCTGTTTCGGCTTTGGGCCGGAAAAATTTCGACAAATAAAACATGTTTCATTGAAGCATTTATTCATAGTATAATCTGCATATCATAAATAGCATAATTTGGCATCATCATTGGCATAAAAATAACGTTTTCTCATACGAGTGTCAAGTAGTGCTTACGTTTAAGTTGCTTGAACACTGTATGGAAAAGTCTTTCTAGATTGTCCGTTCACGAGCGTAGAAACGAGTTTTCGATTTCTCAAAATTAGATTTGAGTTAAAACAAGTCAAAAGATTGTTTTTTTATGGTTAAAATTCTGTGAAAATGAATCGGTATACATAGCTGTTCTGTGACCCTAACCTTGTTTGTAAATTTTAGTGCAGTAAAACAAAATTTGACCTTGTGATTATCTGTGTAATCTAACTCTAATTTTATTATTTTCATGATTTAATTTAACAATTTAATTTTTAACTTTTAATTAAATTGTTTCCAGTCCAAATTATTTAATTTTAGTTCTAACTTTCATGAACTCTTGCTTCTTTAAGTAAATTGTCGATTTTCGGTCAAATTCTTGTGTTTTCATGTTATTTCTGTGTTTATTTCGTGCGGATCTTGGTGCATCTTGTTATTATTTTAATTTATTTTTATGTTTTCGATGTTATATTTTAATTATTTTTTTCTCGTATTTTACAGTGGTTAATTGATGTTTTAAGGGTCTGATTTTAAATCTGGGTGTTATGTTTGCGTGCTATTACCAATTCATTTAAACAAAACCTTGTTCTGGCCCAACACATATTTACTTAATTTGTCCAAGCCGATAACCAAATTTTTAGTAATTTTAACTCTTGTAACAAAACTGAAATTTCTAAACCATACAAATGACTTGGAAATTTTGTAACCTTAAAATATTTAACATTGCACCTTTAGAAAATTTTCGCTGATTGAAATCTGCCTACAACGATATTATATGTTCTTGTGAAGTTATACAAATTAAATTGTAAACGGAAACACGCAAAGTAGTTTATATAATTAGAAGATAAACTTGAATATAGTTTTTTTGCCTAAAGATTTCACCAAAAATATGAAATTTTTAAAACCTTTTGAATATGGAATAACTAAAACATGAGAATTTTTAGGTTCAGCATCATGACATGAGCTATAATTTACATTGTTTTTTATCATGTGAAATCAAAAGGTGATCAATGGTTTCCTTACTCAGTTTTTACTTGCTTTTTCGAAGAAGAAAACTTTTGTTGGATTTTTCAAACGTCAAAGATCTAAAAATCAAAACTTTAATCATATTTTTATTACAAAAGGTATGTATGTTTCAAAACTCTTAATCGTTCTTTCAACTGAGAAATCTAAAAATAGAAAAAAATAATTAACTCCTTCTACTGTAAACTTAATATTGAAATGAAGCCCATTTATTTAAATTTATAATGAAAGAACATCATCAGAATAAAAAAATACTAAAAATATGATCAATAAAACGCCGATATATCTAATACTAAACAAGAAGGAAGTCCAAATTTTTCCCCACTAATTTTGAAAGAAAATTCCACACAAGTAATGGAGCTAAATGTGATCTTATAGCTGTGACATTTATACTTTTATCAATTATCTCATTATTCAAAATTTGGAAACTACAAACATATGTTACAATTATTTATAAAATTTTTATTTCCGATCATGTTTTTTTCATTGACTAATCAAATCCAGTCTCAGTTGTATCAAATCAACCTCAAGTCATTTCCAGATTCTATTAACATGTTCTTTGGAATGTTTGGCTTCATCAAGCTATTATGATGAAATAAAAGTTATAATGGGTGCGAATAATTTGAAATGCATTTACTTAGATATTTGAATAGATTATGAATAATGATAGAAACAAAGAGATCTAATAAAAAAAATCGAGCGCCAGTATTATAACTGCAGCTCATTAAACTACATGGTGCGTCCCACCATTACAAGACTCAATTTTGGTAGACTACCAACTTCCTGAACATAAGTTCAATGTTGCTTACCAACAAATTCCGAGTGGAGTTGACACATTTTGTACACTTCGTGGGTTATGGGGTAGAATTCAATAAACCCACAATTCACCATTTATCACCAAGATATCACGGGTCTTACAAGCTGATAGAATTAAGGCACAACACATTCTTAATTAAGACACATCAAGGAGAGACGAAGTTTAACTTATAACGGCAAATTGTCAAAGAGAATCCATTATAAATTTTATAAATGCTCACATGTAGAAGAATGTGTTAGTGATTACAAAAAACCTAGAAAATCACTTTTTGAATTTCATACAATAACATTGTTTATCTTGACTATTCGTTAAACTTATTATATTTTCCTCTAATGAAGTTGCAGGTCAGATAAAAATGTTTGTTATGCGATTTTGCTTGCGAATCACTTTTAATTAATTGTTAACGAAATATTATTGAATTTAACAAAATTTTTGTAGGTATGATTTTTTTACATTATTCGATAAATTTTGACAATTTCAGTCAGTGTTCTTGTTTTAAAAGACGTTGTTTTACTCTTATCAATTTTATTTAGGAATTTTAAAATTTTAAATTATGACTTCTGAAGAAGTGAGTATTATGATTTTTCACTATTTAAGTAATGTATATAAATTTTTATATTAGGAATTTCAAACCATGGCTGATCAAATGAAAAATTTGAAAGCTAAACCGTCAGATGAAGAACTTCTTTATATATATGGACATTTCAAGCAAGCAACAGAAGGCGATGTTACTACAAGTAATTTTGTAACACAAATATACAATATATAAGTAATCTAGGTCGACCAGGAATGCTAGATTTTAAGGGTAAAGCCAAGTGGGATTCGTGGAATAGTGTTAAAGGTAGATTCATAATATAATGCATAAATAAATGTCAGTTTTAGGTATGAATAAAGATGATGCTCGCCATAATTACGTGCTGAAAGGAAAAGAATTGATTGGAAAATATGGTGTCAATTAATATTTTTTTTAATTTGGAATAAATTTTTGAGTTTTTTATGTAAATTAAATTCATATTTAGGTTTTCTTTGTGTACAGATTGTAAAAATCTATTTTGAGATATATATATATATATATATTAATTAATTTTCCTAATTAATGACTCTTAATCCAGTTTGTTTGACCTAGAAACCTGATTAATGAATCATTAACGGAAATGCATATTATAAATTAAAAATAGGTTATCCATTCTTAATTTTATACCATTTATGTAACCTAATTAACAATCGTTTTATTAATAACAAACAATTATAAAAATGGTGTAATTCTTAACATTCTTGAGCGTCCGTAGTTATTTAAGCAATTCCATTTGTATGATTTCTAGATAGAAATTAATAACAAGTTCTCGTTATTGATATCACATTGTCTAGGACACCATGTTTTCGACCCATGCATCCGAAGATAATAATAACAATCTACTTATAACCTAACCGCTAATTGACGAAATTTGTAAGTCTAGTATAAGTTCAGTTAGACGACGTTTTCCCTTGAAAAGATATATTTCTCCCAAAGTTTCTTTTTTCAAAGTTTACCATTGGTAAGGTGATTCTTCCGTGAGTCACAATTTTATCTATTGTTAGTTCAAATTTTCTTTTAAACTTTTCTGGTAACCTTATAACAAACATGAGCCTAGTCTTCTGTTGAGTTGTCATTTATGATACGGCAGGACAATACTATAGATCGAACTTAACAAAAATAACTTTTATTATAAGCATATTTTATGATCGACGAGTAGGCAATTAAACGGGTGACTACCTCGAAGATATTTATCCATAATTACGTTGGAATGAATCTCGGAGATTCAAAAAAATAAAATTTCTATATTTTTCTGTTACGCATATTTTTGTAAAACTATCAGTCACGATGAATTTAAAATGAATGTGAAAATATGATTAACACCAGTAAATCTACTAAAATCCTTTATGAGTCTATAAGACTCATCGCATACGTTAACGTAAGTATATTGACCCAATGTAATTAGGGTTAGACGAATTTGATTCTCTTAAACTATAACTCTTCAATTTCGATTTTACACTCTTTAGTTTTTTCGCTTTACAAAGAATACTCTTCAACCTTCAGATATATAAAAAAGTTTTATGGTGTGATTTTGTATAATTTTGATGCGCTGAATTCGAAAATAAAATCCGATTTTATGCATCAGGTCTAGTTTTCTTGCTTTGCTTTCCTCACCTAAGGAAGGATATTTCGGAAGACAACAAAATAATATGATAAACACAGCTTTTATTCAATTGACTACAAAATGAAAATTGTTAATGGTTCGGTAAAAATTACACCTTTTTCTTTTGTTTTGGAAGTTCTTTTAATTGTCCATCATTTTGGCGTTGTATCTTCCTTGATATATAAAATTAAAATTTCATGAAGTGAACAATACTAATGTTATTTTAATATAAATATTATAAATAGTTTGTTCCTACGTTTCTTCCATGATTTTTGGAAAAGTTCACCTTGTATCAGGAAAACGATCTAAATGGCTGTAAAGAAAATGCAGCATGATGCTCATGTTAACTTTAATACCTTAAAAACTTGATAGCATATTGTCGGATTTGTGATTGTCCAAAAAAAAGTTTCAATGACAGATACAAAAGAGAGCCAGGCAGCTGATTCAACATTAGTCATTGAATTGACGAAAGTAGGTTCGGAAATGAGTCTTCTTATTTAAGGGCCATCAAAAATGCTTGCTTTATGGTAGAGAAAATTTGTAGTATATGTATTGACACCAAGCACCACCCTTATTTATTGCTTACCCATATTGGTTCAAAATACCCAGTTTAAGGTGAAGTGGCGGAAATATGATTTTATCTTTATGCGCTAACGGCTCTGCAACAATGTTATGGGACACTGACTACTTGATTCTCTTCTTTTCGCAAAAGCCAATCTTTATGATTGAAATTTTAAATTTTAAAAATTAAAATTGTGTAAAAATTAGATCTGATTAAGCAAAATATCATTTTTGATTTCAGCATTTCAGAAGTGTTTAGAATCATATCACAGACACCAAAATATTTGTTGCCCTGTGTTATATAATTGTTATAAATTGTTGAGGTCTCGTGTTTTGGTGAGGTCTCAACCTTTCACTGGTGTTTCTTATATATAATGAAAAGACAAACTCTTTGTATAAATATTTTATAAAATAACAATAAAAATTTACCAATCAATATATTCAATATAATCAAACTTTTTATTCCAAACTTTTGAACTTTTTCTTTTTCTTTTAATAATAGTGCGTGTTGTATGAGTGTTAGTATGTATATAGATGTATGATGTGTTGTGAATGCAAAAAGATCAATGTAGACGTTTTTGGCTGTCTTATTTTAAAGCCTTGTAAAGATTAACTCTGCAAGACTGTTTCTTTTTGGATAAGATTTTTTGGGGTGCCTTCAACAAAAAATTCTCTACTATTTTTACTAATTTTCTACTTTGATTTTAAAATATCTATTTATTTAAAAGGAAATGTTATTTACTTATTTAATTTTAAGATCAAACCCAAAATTTCCATCTGGGGGGAAATTTTGGGTTTGATAAAAAAATAAATTAAATTTAATAATTATTAAAAAAATCTTTATTTTATAGATCTGAAAATAAATTGGAAATAATGGCTTATCTCTTTTATACAACTGAATTGGAACCAATCATAACTGCTTCTACTGAGGTCCAGGTTTGTTTTTTACGAAGAATGGGAATTCTAAAAGAGCATATACACTGTTCATACTGTGAGCAGATCATGGTAGACCACAATTGTGGGGAAGATAAAGGATAAAGTAGTTTTTAGGTGTAAAAACAAGGCCTGCACGAAATACAAAACTACTAAAGCCATACGGGCAAGCAGTTTCTTGGCGAGTTTTAACATCTCCTTGAAAAATATATTGGTTATATTTTGGAAATTTTCTCAAGAAATACAAATCGTTGATTTTAAGAATGAACTGGACTGTTCTGAAAATACAATAATTAAGTTGTATGGTGCCTTGAGAAGGCTTTGTAGGGATTACTACGCCGGAAAAAGGATTGTACTGGGCGATACACAGTCTATTGTAGAAGTTGATGAATCACTTTTCCGCCACAAGCCTAAATATCATCGTGGAAGAGCGACTTCAAACGAAGCTTGGGTGGTAGGAATCGTTGACACAAGATATACACCAGCTAGAGGATATATGCAACTGGTCCGTTCAAGATCAGCAGAACCTAAAATTTAATTTTTTAAATGGGGGAAAATTTTGTGTTTGATGCAATCAAGGGGGAAATTTTGGGTTTGATCCTAATTTTATTATAGAAATTATTCAAGAGAATATTATTCAATTTTATTTGTTAGGAATTGGTCATATTTATTTATCGGGAAAGATTTATTTATTCTATTTTCTCCAAACTTGTTTATTTAAGATTTTTTTAAAATTTATATTTAATTTTTTTTATATTTAATTTATTTTACCCAATTATTTGAAACTTAAGATTTTTATAATTATATTTTAAATTGTAATAACTTTTCAAACAATAAAATACTATCATAAATTGTATAATAACACTATACATAGGTATAAAATCATAATTATAAAACAACATAGTTTATAAAATCATAATTGTTCAATTAAAATAGAATAAAATACTACACATAATTGTTCAAAATAAAGTGTCATAATAATTGTTCGGATAATTCACAAAAACTGTCAATACTGTCTTTCATATTGGGAATTGGCTTGAAGGTTTGCTCTAGACTGTTCACTATACATTCTGAGGATTGAATAGTGTTGGGCCAGAACGTAAACGGCCTTGGAAAATGTTTAAATGGATCAGAAACACACACGCAAAAATAACACGCAATTTAAATAAACCCACTGAAACATCAAGTAAACCCGATAAAATCTGAGAAAATAAAAGAATTAAATATAAAATAATAAACATAAAAAAAAATTAAAATATTAACAAAATGCACCAAGATTCGCACGATACCTATACAAATATAACAAGAAAACACAACAAATTCGACGAAATTGGAAAAATCAATTAAAGTTCATTAAATTGAAATTTAAATCGAAAATTTTTGAATTAGTAATAATTCAATAAAAATTCGAAATAAAAAAATTATAAAAATAAATCGAAAAATAATAAAAATAAATAATAGAATTTGCTAGAAAATAACAAGGTCGAATTTTGTTTTACTGCATCAAATTTCACACGTCACACAAATAGGTATATATACTGATCCATTTTCACATTTAACTAACCAGTTTTTCAAACTAAGTTTGAACTTTAACCATTTTGAAAACCATTTTGAAAATCTACCATTTTCAGATTCCAATTTTGAACTTTAACCATTTTTGAAAATTGTGAATCGTTGTTAAAACTATTTGTAAACCATTTTTCAGATCAGTTTAGAACCATTTCGAGAATTTGTTTTATTATTCTAGGTGAGAAATATTTATGTTGGAGCCATCTTTCCACACCACGTTCATAGCATCTCTGTAGAGCTCTGCTTGACGGCGGTGTGGGGAGAGAGGCATTTATGTTTTCTATTATGACATTTTATGTTTTGTATGAAAATTTTGGAATGGTCATGGAGGGTAATTTCTGTTATTTTGTCCTAATTAATAAATATTATTAATATATTTAAATTATTCTACATATATCTAACTTATTTTATATGCTTTTATAAATTTTAATGTCGAAATTTTTCCGGCCCACAGCCGACACATCACGCAAGTAATTAAAATCTACATAGTACAGATGCATGTAAGTGCGTGGAAAATCGCCAATGATATGTACCCGTGAAGACTCAGCGTGCGCAACGCAGCGGTCGTAACGTCAATATTATCCCTATAGCTGAAGCGAGAAATAAGGAAGAAGTCTCTGGCTGCTTCCTCGTTTCTCAATTCTGTAAAATCGACCTAAAATTATGTTACATACGGCTTAAAATTATCACACCGAGTAGTCCAGTGGGCACTCAATAAATATAATATGAACACAATATGCGTCTAAGGCCTATTAAAGGGAAAGGGTACTCGGGTTAAATTAACTGAAATCGTTGTTATAACTATTTTGATTAACATTTTTTTTTGAATCTTAATTGATATTAAATTATTTTTGATGAATTTAAATCATTATTGAAATATAATACCATTAAGTGTAGTAATGTTTTATTTGGATTACATTTTGAAATAAATAAAATTTATTGGAATTATCGAACTCGGTTAAATTGAAATTATTGATAAAATTTAAAGCAACCATTGATTGTAGAAGTAAAGTGTTTTATAGCTAAAAATCTAAGTAAATGGTGGGTAAAGATAATTTAAACGCTCGTAAATTATTGATTAGGGTATTAGCAAATAATTTCATCAGTTAGATTATTATAATTCATTCCGATAAAAGCAATCTGATCTTGGAGTAAGAACGAGTAATGTATTGATCTAAACCAAATCAACCCCCGATAAAAATGAAAGCCACTAAGAATCGAATTCTTTGATTTCAAATAAAGAAACGTATCAATTAAAGGTGAAACGATTTTCGAATAACAGTATGAAATCCCTTAATTAAATTGTTGATTAAAGATCCAAATTTTCATTGATTAAAGCAAAGGAAAAGTCTTAAACAAAGTAATCATTTAGTTAAATGTTGAAAACTATTGATAAAAATAAAATAATCTGTTGATTAACAATCCAAAACTTCATCGATTGAATATAAGGAGAAACGTTAGAATTAAACTTTATTATAACGAATCGTTAGTTAATTGCTAAAATTATTCATTGATAAAGGAAAAATTACGAATTAAAAATAAAGCACTCATTTGATTAAATGTCGAAAACGATCGATAATAATAAAATAATTCGTTGATTAATAGTACAAACTCATTGTGTTGTAAACAGAGCTTTTCCTTTGATTTAATTAGATGGATTAAAATATATAAATTCCTCACTTAAAAACTTAGCAATTCAGAATAAAATGGGGTATAAAATATTATTCACTGACCAAAATAAAATAAAGTCTGATTAACATAAAGAAATCGTGGTTAAAAGAACCCAAATGAATGAATCAACAAATGAATACCAATCCGTTATTGAATAAAATTGACAAAAACCCAAGTTAACACTATGGTAAAAAGGCAGGGATAAAATCGAAAATGATCCGAATTGGAAACGCGAACCGGCTAATAATATTAGATGCAACTTGACGATAGCCATTCAGTTTAGAAAGACTTTCTCGATATCTGACGAATATCCTGACGCCAAACGAATAACTATAAAGTTAATAAATACACCAACAAAATCACAAGAAATTAACTTACGACGCGCGTAAAATCCGATATAGTCCAACTTAGACGAATAAACATATCAAATGATGAATATCAAAGTGATGCTTGATAAGGAGTCCCATCATTAGAAAGTCTACGCGCACTCCGCAACCGAAATTTGTACTAAGTCGATAATAGAAGTAGCCGATCGATAACTAAATTAACTTGAGAGAATCAACCGGAAACCGGAAACCTACCTTAAATGAATCTAACATCCGCTCGATCGAAGGATTGACGTTTCCGCCAACATCGTCCTGACAGGATGTGACTAACTTGAATATCGTCGAATTAAGTACAACCGGTAAACTTTAACTCTGTTTCGAATAAACATTAGCCTCATAGAACAGCGGATTTTAGAATTAGTTTAATCAATATCGATGTTATGTATTAGTAAATTGTAACTTCATGTTAATTAATATGACGTTTATATATTTAATAAATTTCAGAATTAATCTCAAACAGCAGTAGGTAGTTGGTAACCCTCAAATCAACCTCAATATCTGATAACATCGCGGATCCTTTGAGTTTTGAAACTGATTTGTAACAGATAGTATCCCTAAATACTTAGTAAATTTTAAATGAATCTTAATTAGTAGTAATTCCATCCACTTAACAAACATTAATGCCCGATAGATAGTGGATTTCGACTCACCCATCGGCCCAACACTAAAAATATTATCTAACATGTTCGAATTATTACCATCATTAACAAGAGTTATATGGGAGGGCCGTGAGGAGTTAGCCAACAGAATACATCACACCAGGAACGCACAGATAAATAACCTTAGTCGTTTCGAGTTGTAATACTAATCAAGCTAGTAGAGTGTAATCGGTCTAAGAGCAATAATATAATCAACGTTTAGTCTAGTATTATTATAAGCCGACGACAATAACAATTTAGATATGCCTATCGACCAAATCACCATTCAAGTAGCAGAGGAACCACACCCAGGAGAGGTACCAACAGCCGCCGCGACTACTGAACAACTTCCACCCCGGTGGCCACACCCGACTATTTGGCGATTGTTGGGTCTCGAATCCGATCCCTGTGGACTCGCCGGACAACAATACCCGGCCGAAGAAATATATGATCACGCCAAAAATCTCCTCACCTTCTGGGAACAAGTACAAGAGCAAGTGGACCTCAATGTGGTCAAAGCCCGGATGTACCTCACGAACGTGGAGGAGGACATCCGCGCCGGGCTCATCGCGGAGGCATACCCACCTCACCCAGTCCGCGACACCCGACGGCCCTATACAGTGGCGGCTCTGAAGAAGAGTTTAGAGAGAAAATTCCCGGAAGATGTACTATAGTAATGACGAAGTGTTGTAGAAATTGATTTAAATATTAAGTGTTATTGTTTTTCTTATTCGTTATTATATCTCTTAGATAAACTAACTTCATACAATTTGTTTAGTTAAATAACAAAACTTTGATTTAATGAAGACAAACAGAATTTAAATGCTCTCCTATTATAGTGATGTCATCTCTACAACTTCTACAAGCGGAACTGGAACGGGCAAGACAATCAAATGCAGAGTTACTCGCCCAAATCCTTCAATTAACTCGAGAGGCTCAACAGTTGAAAGCAACCTGGGTTGATCCAACAAAAACGAGAGCTGTATACCATCGACTCACAGCGGCTCAGAAGGGTTGGAGGAAGAGCGGCAGCTCAATCAGAGTCTGCGCACGCAAATTCGGGACTCGAAGTCGCCCTAGCAGTATGCCGGGAGGGTGAAGCGGTCACTTATCCGCTCATCTTCGCCCCAACCCAAATGCCGCAGACAACCACCAAGCCAACAGAACAACCCATCAATAATCGTCGACCGGGACGTAAGGAACGTGCCCGACGTCGAGCAACGCAGCTGCAAAACGCCAAACAATAAATACTCCATATGTGATTAATGCAAAATAGAGTAGTTTTAGTCTTAGTTGAGTCGTTCCTTTGAAATTGCATGTCAGTATTGTCACAAGTAACCTTATTACGTCTCAGTTTTCTACAGTCAATTAAGAATGAATCCTGTATAGTTATGAGGGACAGAGCTAAGCGAGCACAGGTCTTCTATCGACAGCTCGTGAACCCGAGGATTGTCCGAGCAACTACAGTACTAGCACATGGTACTCAATTTTTGCGGGCAATCCACCACTTGAACACATTACCAACGTTGCCTAGCAACGGGTGCCAAGTGGCGATCAGTATCATTTTGTATGGCGTTACGAGGGCAACCACCGATTAGTTCAACCAAACAATGAAACCCTGTAACCCACCATACAAATTTGGGGGCTCAGCCGGGATTGAATGATCTTCTTGTACAAAAACCCAAGCAAACAAACTGAGATGAAATTATGTTAAAGTCACATAGATATCAACGTCAAAGCATTCAACATCCATCAATACTTGACGACACAACACCCTTGTAAGATACCAACGACATTCACAAGACGCATAAGCAAACAACACATAATTAAAGGGCAAAATGCGGGATAAATGAAATGGGTAAGTAAGGGAATAACGATAAACTACGGGGGAAAGCAATAGAACCAAGTAGAGGAAGTCAACGATAATGGAATAAATTACAACGAGTAGTGATTAAAATAGTAGTTGATAAAATGAAGCAAAATATATTAAAAGACTAAAAATTGAATGAAGTTAGCTAATTAGTATTTAAATAAATTTAAAGGGTAATTAAAAGAGATTTAATAATTTTAGATGGAACCAACAAAAATTATAGAAAAACTAAAGGGTATCCTAAACATTGAAAACGATAACCTAGAGGAACTAATCAACAAACAAAAATTAATTAAACGAGCTAAAGAGGATATATCAACGATTTCAAACCTGTACTCCGATGAACATTGCATATTAATAAAATTGATCGATATTGATAAAGATGTAACAACAGAAAGAATATATGAAATTCTATCCATGAGATTAGAGATAACCAAATTTGGGAAAAGCTGGAACAAGTTAATGGAAAAAGTCAAAAACATTGAAGACGAGATTGCAACAACAATGAAAGAGCAAACCAAGGCTTATGTAGAATGTTATGCGTGCAAAACAGAGGAGGCACGAGTAATGGTGATACCTTGCGGACACCTGAGTTATTGTTATGGATGCGCACAAGAGTCGCACTGTATGTTATGCCAGCGAAAGATAAAGGAAAGACTAACGGTTTACTTTCCATGAATTGTTATGATGAAATGAAATAAATGTGTATTATGCATTACTTGAATTATTATTAGATGATAAGACGAATATAAAAGAAATATGCAATGTTTGTAAATAATAAAACCACCCGACAACGATAAATAAAGGTAATAGACCAAATACATGAAAGCCGAATTAAGGAAATAATTAAAACACACGCACAGAGACACAAAATATTGGACGGAAAAATTTCGACAACCGAGTTTTCCTAGTGTATAATTCCTTTTTGTTTTATTGGTATTATATGTATTGATATTATATTGAGATAGGACGAGGAAAAATGGTTAACCTGAGCTATCTAATGATAGTACGCTCACCCAAGGAAAACCCTGATCAACCCTACTGAGAAAGGAACTGGTAGGCCAAGTCGCGTATGTCAGCAAGTAACCGGCGAGAGATTGATCACCTCTTTTGGGGAGCTTGCTGATGCGATTACCACAAATTTTGAAGGGGGGAGTGAAGAGATAGACCGAGAGGTGAGAGAAAGAGTGCGCACGGAACAGAATTAATAGTTAGATTAAAGGTACCTAGAGATGACTTCTTTTTCCCTAGCTGGTGGTGAGGCACCAGAGGACAGCTACGGACTGTCGTGCTCAGGTTGTTATCAGCCAAGGGACTGATGACGCTGAGCCGTTCGATACAAAAACCCGGATCACACACCGAGTATCGAACGATTCTTTTTTCGCTGGGAGGCACTCGATACAACAACCCGGATCCCACACCGAGTATCGGGGCCAAACGGTAGGTGAGATGTGAACTAACCGGTAAATGGTTCATACTCAAAATGTCCTACTAAAGCCAGATGAGAGCGGCTGAACGGAGCCGAGAAATCTGATGGAAGGAGCGGGCAGAGATTTGATAGTTTATTTTCCGCTCCCACTTTTGATCGCTTCCTTTTCTTTTCACTATTCGGGAAATCAAGTAAACCGCTTTTGGAACTTGATTGAACGTCTAGGCATTTCCATACTTTTATATTCTTCGAGGTACACAACCCGGATCCCACACCGAGTACCAAATATCCGAATGGCGGTGAGTAAAGCGTAACCGGAAGAATGCGCGGCCAAAAGACGCCATGGTTTGAGAGTCAGTGTGAGGCCTCAAACATACCCAAAAGTCACTGTTGAGCTCAAGTCCGATGAAACAATGAGAGATAGAGGGCCGGATGATTATGATCAGATACTAGAGGCAATAGAGGGCCGGATGATTATGATCAGATACTAGAGGCAATAGAGGGCCGGATGATTATGATCAGATACTAGAGGCAATAGAGGGCCGGATGATTATGATCAGATACTAGAGGCAATAGAGGGCCGGATGATTATGATCAGATACTAGAGGCAACCCAGATAAGATATGATACGAGTAAAGATGAAATATGATTATGAATAGATATTAAGCTCACAGATGACCAGTAAAAGAGTCAAAGCCGAAGGCCGAAGAGCCAACGGAAATCATAGAGGGCATAGAGCGCCAGCGGTTGAGGATTAAGTAAATGAATTTTTTGGGAGACATAGGAAAAAAATTAATGGAATGAATGAGAATATGAGTATGATGATTTTATATTATTGATATTATGATATAGATAATTGATACGACTATATAGATAACTGATAAGACTATATAGATAATTGATACGAGATTAATAGATAATTATTACGAGGAATAGATAATTAAAATAGACTTAAAATGAGGGGTGAGTCAGATAAGGAAGACACCACGATAAATGCGAACAGGGGATGATAACATATATAGTATGGTAAACGGAGGAGAAATTAGTATAGAGTATAGAATATTGGAGTGTTATTTATTTTAGGAATCGATAGTCAGCAAGCAATCCAAGTCAAGTGCAACGCAAAGCAAAGGAGAAAATATTTCAGAGCAAACGACAAAGCAAAGTGATAACAAAGAAACTTGAATAAACGAGCAGAAAAGATTTTGGAGTAAACGTCAGAGTAGTTACAAGCAGATAAGCAACCAGAAGTTTCAAAGCAACCAAAGCAAGAGAAGAGAAACCAGTCAAGCAGACGAATAACCGTAAACATTGATAGCATCAGCAACCACACGAGAAGCAAAAGCCAAGAGAACAGAGAAAAAAGTTTATTAAAAGCGGAAGAAAAAGAGAAAAGTTCGCAACGGTAGAAGTGCAAAACCGGAGTATCAATTACAGCAGCGACAGGAACCGGCACAGATAGTGGATTAACCGACGTTGAATTCAACAGTAGCGAAGAAAACGAAATAAACGATACAGAAAACCGGTTGCCAATAATAGAATCAGAGAACGAGGAAGAGAGATTAAAAAACTTAAACATTAACTCAAACATGGCGAATTCCATAAATTCCAACACGACTTCAATTCCGGACCCAAACATGATGATAAATAACAACAATGCAACAGTAGGAGAATTCAGAGAAAAGTTTAGAGGAGAACCGTTTGACGCAGCCTCAACAAATTGGATACATTTATAAAGGAATTGAAGTGTATAAAAATATCTGTCACTGGACAGATCAAAAGTAAAAGAGCGACTACCCTTGTATTTGAAAGGGAGCGCACAAGATGTATTCAGTGGAAGAAGCAAGAGACGATACAAATTGACAACGTGGACAGAGATTAAAGAGTTCTTAATAAAGATATTCGGAATAGAGAAAAAGGGGAATAGGAAGATATTAGACTTCCTACATCGAAAACAAAGACGAGATGAATCAAATGCAGTGTACGCATGCGAATTAAAGAAATTGTGTAAAGAAGCCTTCGGAGAACATGATTGCCCGAAGACAAAATGGTAGACGTCTTCATAAGAGGAATCAAGAGGGAAGACATACGAGCCAACCTTGGATGCTTGGCACCAGAAACATTAGATAAAGCAGTAGCAATCGCAAACAGATGTGAAGCCCATCTAGGACTGGGATATCAAGTGGCAGTCTTGGCCACAGAACCAACAACATCAACAGTCAATGCCAACAATCAAAACAACAATACCAACCCAGCTATGAATCAATTCATTCCAAGAGCACAGCAGATGTTCAAGCCACCAACAACGAGAAACCCGGAGGATAGAGGTAATAACCAAGTAAGTTATAATAATAATTTCAGGAACAATCCAAACACAAATGAAAAATGCTCCATATGTCAAAAAATAGGACATCGGTCAGAGAATGTTTCCGAAATTACACTTGTCAAAATGTGGTAGACGAGGGCATACTGAGAAAATGTAGGCAACCTAATAACAAAGCATGTTACAATTGTGACAACAAGGACACTTCGCAAGGCAATGTAACATAAAAGAGAACCAAACCAGTCAAGATTAAACAACTCTATGGGAAATCCGCAAATTAACGTGATGCAAGAGATAGACATGCTACGAGAAACACTACAACGAATGCCCATGGAATTAAAAGAGATGATGCAACAGATGCCCACCAATATACAACAACAACGAATCAACGTAATGAGAAGCAATGAAGTGATTCAAGAGCTGCGAACTAGAGAATATCAAGAACAACACAAGCTGAATGCAAAGACTACAAACAGAGGAAGCCCAGGAATCCAGCAAAGATGGGAAAATCGAAACAAACCCGAAGAGAATCATATGATGAGAATGGAATTCCAGATGAAACTCACACTGTTCAGTGCGGAGCAGTGTGTTGAGAAACGGAAAGGGGGAGGAAGATATGATAACCTGAATAACGATAGAAAACAGTTGAATTAAATTACGATGGAGAAAATAGAGGCCATCAAAGAAATTTTAAACAGAAGAGGGAAAAACGAAAAGACGTACGACAGTTAAAAGAAACGGATAATGGGAGAAAAACCCGAATGAACGGCGGAAACGCCAAGAAGATTAAAGAGCAGAAATGATGATAACGGAGGAATCAAACAAGGAAACATTAGTGTACGAGATAGATGAACATCGAAAAAAGAAATTATGACCAAAGACCAGGCAGAGTTACAGCTTGGAAATTAAATAAAGCAAGAGGATAGCCTCTAGAACAACAGTAGAGAAGAACCAATTAAAGAAAAAGAAAAAGCAATTCTGAAAACAAGAGAAAGGCGGAACTAAGAAAGAAAGAAAGGCACTAATATTAAAAATAAGAAGGAGCGCTGAAAACATTTAGAACAAAGAACAAGCCACTAGAATCAAAAAATAGAAGTGGATGGCATAAGAAAGTGCTATCGCAAACGAAAATGAAAAGAGATCCAGAATTGGAGATGAACAGGAAGCATCAACGTCACAAAGGAAAGAAAAGATATCAGAACCAATAATAGCAAAAAATCGAATCCCAGAGATACTGCTACAAAAATAGAAACAAGATCAGAAAAGAAAAAGCACCACGTGAGTGAAGCTCAAATCCGAGAATAGAATAAAAGAGATATGGTTCCAAAACAAAAGGGCCAACAAGATAATGAAAGAGGAGGAACAACCACACATCAATATGTTGAGACAAATACCAAGACGATCAAACAGACGAAGATGAAGTGAAATAAGCAGTCTGGGGTGGAGAAATACTTTCAAATCATGCGAGGAAAATAAACGTAACAAAAGAATGAATCAAAATCCGATTAGAGGAAATGGAACGAGTGTAAGCCAAAGAGATGAAAAGCCGAGATATTAAAAGAAATTCAACGAGATTGTAAGAAGAAGTAAGATTCGACCAAAAAATGTACTTAAACCTCAGAAGATTACAACCGCATACAGCAAAATAATGAAGACTGTTGCGAAAGGATATCAACAAGATATGGTAACATTACGGCATCATGGAAAGATATGATAAAAAGTACCAAGAGAATTTGAAAGAATATGATAGAGAAGAATACCGGTAATGTATTGATTTTTCCAGAGGATACGCAAGACAGATAAATAGCCACAAGAGGCGAAAAGCACACGAGTTGTATGATTGGGTGTAGTGAAAAAGCTAGGAAACCAGCTACAAAATAAACCTTTAAATATTATCAGGAAGGAAATAAAGCGAGATATACCACCTAGCGGATGCTCTAATTTGGCAAAAGGAAATAAATGTGGTAACGTCAAACAAAAATGAAATGAAGAAACGCAACGAAATATGGCAGAAAAATTCAAATATTATATAACAAGAAATAAAACCTGATTAAGAAAAGAAAGCAAAAGATAATGAGGCAAAACCAGAATAAAATGACAGAACAAGATAAGACCAGGCTAGAAAATATATTAACCGATTATCATTAAGAGACCGATCTCAATGAAAATGTTCGTAGAAGCTGTAACGAAGATAGCAGATAGATTATGAGATTCGATAATGAGAGAAGACGAGTTGATAGCCAAATTACGGAGAACATCAAAGAGATATGAGAGGAGATGAACGCAATAAGATAAAAATAAAGCTTACCAAATGATGAAATAAAGGAAATATCGGTGGATCCCGATTGTCAAATGACGAATATACCGACGGATAAACGAGAAATTTACAACCGATAATCGAAAATAGTGGACGAAATGGCATGGTAGAGGAATGTAGCATAATGTATCACAAACGACAAATAAGTTCCGCGAGAAACGACCCCGATATAGAATTAAGGTTATATGGGAAGACGGAGGCAACCATTAATACATCAGCCCAATGGATGAACCAGAGAGAAAAATACAAACAAAAAGGGAACAACAGATCCACAGAATTTCAGAGGGAAATGAAAAAAGAAAATGGATCAAAATACTAACGCATCTCAACCTATGGAGACAGATGCGAAATTTAAGGCACAAAATTGCAACCTATAGATGATTCGCGATGCAGCAACACCATGGAAAAAGGTGTATGATGAAAAGACAAAAGGAGTGGAAAATGGAAAATGGAGAGAACCACCAAAAATGGAAGAAATATATACCAGAGAAGCGCCAAGAGGATGCAGCTAACGAAACAGACCTTGGAATTATATGAAAAGTGACATACGAAATCTACGCAAGAGAAACGTGATAAACGAATGGGAATGGCAACCAGAGGAAGACGAGGAAATAAATGATAGAAGCTCGATTAGCCCCATAGCACATGGAAAATAGGTGATGGGCTGAAAAAGTAAAAATCGGCTGAAGAATGAGAAAATCATCGGTATCACAAGTCATCAATTCTATAGCAGCACAATCGGAGATATCGATTTGAAAATTGAGAGTATACCAAACGGAGATGGGGTAGGAAAAGGAAAATATCTATCAGTGTATTTTCTGTAGCAAGAGGCAGATATGACGGAAGTTAGAGTGGCCATTTAATCGAAAAGTCACCATTTTTCAATCACTAAACCGCGGAAAATGGGAAGAGCGACACAACAGCGAAAAATTGAGTAGACCTCATGATCAAATGATAGTCAGAGCCAAAAATCCACTGAAAATGTTTGGCAGGAGGAGTACCAGCAGTTCCTACTGAAAATACGTAACACCTCAATTCATGAAAATGACACGATATATATCACCATCGAGTAGAAACGGAACGAGAAAATTGAAAATACGAATTCAACAAGAAGCATAAGCGAGACCGCGAATCAGTGTACTCGAAATTCGAATTCAGGAACAAGATACTTGCCCACAGAAAATAGACGACCTGTGGAGGAAGGATTAACACAATTGAACGAACGCAAAATGCAGAGAGTTAGCAGCGATATTGAGAAACGGAGCAAAAAATAAAAGACGAACTGTAACAGATTTAGCAAATGGATAATCGATTTGTTATTTGTCTTATGTAGTGAGAATCTGCGATATTGTAAAGAAATAGAGGATTATCGGAGAATGTAATGCGTTGGTACCAGAGCAATTCCGAGAAATTATCGCGAAAATGGAAACATACCGAATGGGCAGCCGAAACGATAGAGAAGTATAGTTTAAAAAAATTATGACGCCAGATTTCGAACCAAAGGAGAATTTTAATATCACTGCCAAAAGTGATGAAGTGAAAAAAAGAGAATACCAGTATGAACCGCGCCATTTCATTACAATACCAAGGACGATCATTAGACGACGATCTCGTAAAATCGGAGTTTACGCAAAATGCAATTGGGGTTAATCAATGTATTAAACAGTAGGCAAAGATTCGCGGGTAGAGAACTCATAAGAAGAAATCAGAACGAAAGCCAATAGGACGACAGAAGAGTCTACAATACGCCAGAAGTTCCAACCTGCATAAGCAGGATGAAGTAAATCGTCATCACAACAGGAGATAAGAGATACTGAATGATCTAAATGATATCGTAGATTGAGGAAACACCAAGGAGAATACCCGAATCAAGAGATTTGTGTTTATGACAGAAACGAAGACGATATGATAACAGATGCCAAAACGAGTTAGTATGTGGTCAAGACAACCAGTCGAAATTATAGAGCCAGATACCGAAGAGGAAAATAAAAGAAAGAGAGAAGATACGCCGAGCTACTCGACAGGAGACGAATGGGATAATTGGATAAAATGAACGAGGAAGCTACAACCATCCAAAGAAACGGCAGACCGAACAACCCAAACGAAAAAGAAACAGGTACGGCAATGGAAAAGAAATCCAGAGGACGACCAAAAATTGATAAACCAGCTCCAGAAGAACTAAAGAACAAATGCAGATGGATCAATTGTTTACAAACGGAAATTAAACAAAGCTTAGCCAAGTAACGAAGCAGTTACAGGGAAAACTGAAAGGCCAAGAAAAGGAGCAAAGTGGATCAATAGATTTGATAACTGATATGCTGGGATTAGCAAAATCCAGAAAATAAAGAGAAATTTAAAACTCAATAATATCCGAGCAGAAAGCGAAACACGCTTTGGCAGCAATAAAACGCAATAATAAATAAAATCATGGACAACAAAGTACGAACCACCACCAACACAAGATTGTCAAGGAATTGCTGTTGATAATAAATCACTTAACGAAACGATCTGATGACCGCAAATAGATATTTTGGTTAGGAATGGCCTATCTGATGTACAATACGATAGTGATTATACAAAAGCGAACCCCAAGATTACAACCCAAACGGAATATGAATTTGCAATAAACAGACATTATGCAGGAAGGTTAATCGAACCATTCATCCTGACTCCAGGTGGATGGCAAGCCTTTTATAAAATCTGTAGTAAAGATGATCAAACCGAAGTAGATGCAGACAAAGTTTAAAAGAGTTTAATTAACGGAAATTCGAAACAACGATTAATTGAAGCGATCCAAAAAGCAGCTAGAAAAGGGATGAAATACGATAATCACTACAATACTCATATGGAGATGTCGTGAAAGGAGTAGAACCGTTTTGTAGTATATGATTGTGAACAATATAAAGATTGGTGATAAATACTCACTAAAGAAACGGAAGAGTGCAAAGTGCAAACCCCTTGTAATAAAAACTACAGACAATGTAACGAGCACACGCAGTATCGTATAATGTATATCAGAGTAGACTTTATAAAAGAAGATAATAGAATCAAGGAAATGCTTAGTAACAAGGAAAATTGTAGGGCATTTCATTGCGGACATCAAATCACATTCAACAATTATAGAAGCTGGAACGGAACCAACAGATGGTTTCCTGTAACGCGGAGCGAAGTGAAAGAAGGATTCACACAGGGACGCATTCTCAAATAGCTGGGAAGAGTAAATGTAGCCAGCCGAAGGAAAGGAAAAATAAAAACTACCCGAGTATACGCTGCGGGAAGAATAACGGCTGGGAGACGGAACGTGTCCAAGGAGGAGAGTACACCCTATTGAATCAACTATTCAAGGAAGTAGTAGTGATTGAAAGTTATCCAAGTAAAAGTTGGAGAAATATCAAAGGAATTTTGAATCCAGAATACGCAAGCAATGAAAAAGTACCCTCATGTCTAGGCAAGCAGATAGATCATGCAATACGGGAATGTCAACGATCGTATATCACGCCGATACAAGAACTTGTAGACTCACCTTATTGAAGAGCGCAAATATTTCGATGAAGGTGCAAGGACAAGTGCACAGAGAAACAGAAACTAACACACAAAAAGTGCATTAGATGAATTACGGAGAACCGGAAGAATCGGAACCAACGATCACCACAACTATTGGATGCAGAGGTCACACAACGTAGTAATATCAACGGACACCAAATCGGAATGAGATTCATAAAAAGGGCGAATGGTGAGCAAATGCGACGAAATGGTAGCCAGTACTAAATTATAAAGGAATATTTTTATCGCGAAAACAGCAATACCGAACGCAAAAGCGGCAAATAGACCCAAGGAATGTAAAAACTATATCTTTATATAAATAACAAGAATGGATTTCTTATATCATAAAAGGATTGGCATCAACAAGAGAAAATATACTACGATTTGGTTAAAAAAAATGACTGTATCTTGAACAGAGAAATATTAAAAACAAAGTTTAGCAATGGCAATCACAAATCCGGAATAACGCAATTCCACTACTTAACCACTCCCAGAAGGATATTTTGGGAGAATTGTTGGAGAGTTATGTACACGTACAAATGTGAAAGACATTGCAAAATTGCAGAAGAAATTCACAATCCCAAGAGATAAATGCATTAAACGAATTAGAGATAATGCATAAAGGAAAAAATCAAGATTCGCTCAACCAGTAAACAAGGATGATAAATACGCAGAGAAAATTCGTAAACCTAATATGTTGCAGTTGTAGTAATGTATATGGACCGCTTATTCGAAATAAAGAGATGGAAGTTGGTTAGCAATCTTTCCAACCTCGAGTAATGCGTAGCAACCGCCAAAAATATTTGGATTAACAGAATTGGCCAGCGAAGCAGAATTCAAACCAGTTGATATCATCACAGAGTGGAATATACCAACAAAAGATCTGGAAACGAGCCAGAGACATCTACTATTTCCAGCACAAAGGCAAGTATACTAATCTAATATTGTGACTGATAACGGGAGGTACAACTATGGAGAGAAACCTAACTACGAAATTGTTACTATCGCCGGATCATTTTCAACACGCTGACAGATATGATGAAAGCCATGTGGGAAAGATTCTTATCTTAGGACAAATGATGGCAGGAATCTAGGAATAATTCTTATTATTCAAATCGTAAGAGTTAATCTAACACAAATGTTAGCATGGTTTGCGATATTTACACAAAGAGAAAGAAAATCAACTGGAAAAATGGCCATTGGATTCTTACCGTTTTTATCTAAAACAATTGTTAATTACATGGACACTCAAAAATATCCACAAGATAAAAAGATTAGTAAGGAATCTAACTAAAATGAATGGTAACCGATGAAGAAGTCGACGAAAATTTAAAAGCGGATAATGAGATTAGAAGCCCGAGAAAACCAAGAAGAAGCGTCAGAAAGCGAGTAACTGGGAAACGATGGATAATTTCAGAGTGATAGCAGTAACAACAGCGACAATGATGAAACCAAGGAGGAACACAGATGCTAACTCAAGAGCAAACTCAAACAATGGAAAATCGAAAAGAACAGGGGGAAGATCATAGTGGACACTATAATCATCCACCACGCAGTATACGAATGCCTAAAGAAAGCAGCATCATCAGTAGAGAGAAACATGCCAGTAGAAAGACACGTACGCAATACCAAGATCAACAACATTACGAATATTATCCAGTCATGACGAAACCAAATTGGGCAGAACTTATTTTACCAAAGAACCCAGCCCAAAAAAGATCAAGAAAGTGTGGATCAGGAATCCAGAAACTCGAACTATAGCTATGTTACAAACAATTAGCTGGACCAAACATTAAACGGTACCCATAAGAAATAAATGGGGTAGAGATAAAAGCAATGATTGATACCGGAGCAAACATCTCAGGCAATAAAAATATGGAAAAATACCCGGAATTGTGGCCATGTATAGAAGAAAGCTATGGATGTAATAACTTGCATGTAAAAGGAATGGTAGCAGTTTCATTGGAAAAATCTGGTCGATAATGCGAATATAAATAATGTAGAAATCATACGTATTTAGCAGTTATCAGGAGATTGAGCGCAGATTGTATAATTGGAACAGATCTCATGCCCAGAATATTAAAAGGAGATTATAATAGATCTAGGATCAATGAGCTGAGAGATAAACCGGAACGATATGTATGTTGAAATCAGAAGTGAGATGCTCAGAGAAAAATAGTAGTGCAGGGTCACAAATGATTTGCTTGTAAAAGTGAATGAAGGAGACGCAAGAGGAGAAATGATTTTCGAGCCTAATCACAAATTTGAGAAAAGAAAGAAACTGCCATTTAGCCAGAGAGATAGTGTATGTAAACGACAACAGTTGAATTCCGATTTCAACATTACAATTGATGAAGAAGATAAAGTCATTTAACGAAAACGAAAGATTGAGGGAAAAATTACACGATGATGGATATCGAACTTCCAACAGCAAAAAACTGAGGAACTGAGGAAGAAATTATGGACTATCGAACAGTCAGCTACTAAACGAAGCGGAAAAAGAGCAACTACAAAAAACTGCTAAATTGGAATTCAAAGATATATTTGCAAGCATCTGACTTAGATCTCGGTACAAGCGACGTAACGCAACACACGATACACTAAGCAGATGATACCCCAATAACACTAACAGGCCAATATCGACTGGCAGAAGCTCAGAAAATCTGTAGGCAGAAAAAAGAAAGTTCAAAAAGAATGTTTTAGGACGCCAGAAGTAATCGAACCAAGTTCTCACCATGGCAATTTCCGTGGTCATGGTAAAGAAAAAAAGGACGGAACACACAACGTTCTGTATAGACTATCGACGACTCAATGCGTAAACAAAACGGGATACATACGCCGCTACCAGATATAAACGAGATGTATCATAATGTTTAACGGAGCAAGCCTTATTTTACATCGCTTAGACTAAAAAGTGGTTATTGGCAGATAAAGGTCAAAAGAGGAAGACAGAGAGAAAACTGCCTTTACAATTGGAAAAGATCTATATCAATTTAAGAAAATGCCTTTCGGACTAACTAACGCACCAGCTTCATTATCCAAGAGATGTAATGAATTTTTGTAACTGCACGGCATCAAACATGTATGGTATATATTGAATGATTTGTTATTTAATCTAGCACCGTTCGAAGCAACATTTAAAAGATATCCGTAATGTATTCGTTCGACCTGAGACATGGAAATTAAAATTGAAACATCAAAATGTGATTGGGCAAAGGAAAAGTTACCTTCTTAGGACATATTGTGGTCAGCAAAAGGCAAAGAACCGGATGCAAGAAACATCGAAAAGAATAAAAGAATTGCCCTGCACAAAAGAACAGTTACCTCAAGTGCAAGAAATTCTTAGGCTTGATGTGGATATTACGAAAAGTTCATCAAAGAATTACGCAACTATTGCGAAACCAAATACAAGAATTACCAAAAAAGATACCCCGTGTTATATGGGAAAAGGAAACAACAAAACAGCCTTTGAAACACTCAGAGATAAACTGAGGATATCAGCTACCATACTCGTACACACGCCAGATTTTATAGAAACGTTTTTGTTAGCAACAGACGCCAAGTGGATATGCCATCTGGAGGCAGTCCTAGGACAATTTTGGATGACAGAGAAAAGGAACGAGTTATTGGATATTATAGTCGAACGTTCAAGAAACATGAAAAGAAATTACTCTGTGACCCGAAGAGAAGGCAATAAGCGATAATTCAAAGCTATTAAACATTTCAAATATTTATTATGGGGTCACGAGAATATAATATCACTAGCAGATCATCAACCATTGTTAATGAGCTTAGGCCAACATAAAGAAGCCTCGAGTAGATTAATGAGATGGGCCCGATTGCAGTTGCAAGAATACTCACCGTATATAAAATTCAAATCAGGAAAAGCGAAACGCAACACAGTACGCATGATTGCATGTCAACATTTGTATTTGAGGAACTGATGGATCAGGATGTAAGGACGGAATATGCATGATAATCGGCAGAGGACATCGACTTTTACAAAGCTGAAAAATGAACAGAAAAAGACGAAGAGTTGAAAACAATAATCGAAATTCATGGAAACAACGATATGAAATCTTTCGACAACAACAGTAAATTAAAAGAGCATGGAAAAAAACACAGACACCGATATAACCTATGGAGAAAGGGAATGGTTAATTATTATGGATGGCGAAGAAAAGACTTATGTGTTTAACCAAGAGAGTAGACGAAAAGAAGTATAGATGCAAATATCATGATGGGAAACTTGGAGGACACAATGTCAGCTAAAAGACGGAAGCAAGACTACGCCAAAATATTATTGGCCAAATATTGGAGAGGACGTAAAGGGTGGATTAAAGAATTGCTGATATTGTGCAACCAGAAAAGAGCAGGAAGTAAATTGAAAAAGCACCGCTAAAACGCAATGCCAAATTCCACAAGAACCAATGACAATGATTGCAATGGATGT